>JAPMUY010004361.1:147500-235000 GCA_026901105.3 Galaxias olidus
GGATGGTGTGCTCCTTCTCTGGGTGAAGGGTCGGGTTCTGGATGGGTTCTGGCTCCACCCGCTAGTCCTCAGTCACCCTGGCATAATTCAGGAGACATGTGTGTGTTTGTGCTTCGTGTGTGTGTGTGTGTGTGTGTGTGTGTGTGTGTGTGTGTGTGTGTGTGTGTGTCTGAACGTGAGTGTGTGTGGCAGATAGAGCGGGTGTAAGGGGGAGGGTCTGCTGTCATAATGCGGTAGGGATTATGGTAAGAAGCGCGGGGGGTTCTTGAGAGACTGGATGGAGGATGAGAGGGCACACGAAGAAAGAGAGAGAGAGAGAGAGAGAGAGAGAGAGAGAGAGAGAGGGAACGGGCGTATTCAGAATGCAGAACCACTGGTGTAGAACCGGCGCCGTGCTCCCTTCGCCGGCCTGAATGACATCGTCCTGGCGTCAGGTCCATGGCACCTGTGTGGCCCCGCGGTGCTGCTCGCTCCTGCTTTGAAGGCGGCCTCGCCAGCGCTCTGATCTCCTCACACTCCGAATCTCTCAGCCGACATCGAGAAAAACACGTTAATACTAATCCTTTTGAGGAATTTACACGTACATAATTATTTATTTGGCTGGTTAAAACCCCCATAATGCTCCTATCAGCGTCGGCAAGCTGCTTCCACATGTCCCCCCGTACGTAGCTAGGATTAACCCAACCAGGAGACAGGGGAAGCCTGTGTGTGTGTGTGTGGTGTACGTGTGTGTGTGTGTGGGTGTATGTGTGTGTGTGGCTGTGTGGGGGGGGGGGGGGGGGGGGGGGGGAGAATGTATGTGAACGTGTATGTTCTGAGCGTTTTGATGGTTTGCTTTTTCGCTAGTGTTGCGTCTCGCGCGTGTGTGTAGTCTGTAAATGTGTGTGTGTGTGTGTGTGTGTTGTTGGCGGACATAGTATTACACCGCCTCCATACGTTTTCCTCGACAGCTTTCCACAAAAACTAGACTGTGTGTGGAGGCCGACAGTGGGCCTTCTGAAGTGGGCCTTTGTGAGACAGCACTGGGTGGTCAAGGCCAGAGTCCAGAGTGGAGCTTTGTGACAGACTACCTTTGACTTTCTACCCCTCTCTCTCTCTCTCTCTCTCTCTCTCTCTCTCTCTCTCTCTCTCTCTCTCTCTCTCTCTCCCCCTCTCTCTGTCTATCTCTCTCCCTCTCTTTCTCTCCCTCTCTCTCTCGCTCTCTCTCTCTCCCTCTTACTCTCCCCCTCTCTCGCTCTCTCTCTCTTTCTCTCTCTGTCTCTCGCTCCCTCTCTCTCTCTCTCTCTCTCACCCTCTCTCTCTCTCTCTCTCTTCTCTCTGTTTCACTCTCCTCCACTCCCCACCTCCTCTTGTGTGAAGCACCTTGCTCCACTGCTCTATTTAATTGGCAGATCTGTCGGCTTTACATGAATCTATGTAAATTATGGAAACCCCCCCCTCTCTCGTCATAATCTCTCTCTTCAGATAGTTCCCCCCCACCCATTGGCTCAGCCGGCGGGGCGTGTCAGGGAAATGAGTCCTAATTGGAGGCAGCCGAGGGTCGCCGGCCCCCTCAGCGCCCGCTCAGAACCCCCCAGCCCGATCTCCGTCCGCTCGGCGTGCCTCGCGTCTCCTCCTGTGTGTGTGCTTGATCCTCAATCGCCCTAAAAGCCCACGTGCACCCACACACACACACACACACACACACACACACACGGGGGGGCACCAGTGTTTTTTCTCCTTTCCTCTGCCGTCTTCCTCCATGATTGCGCCGGCACTTTGCTCGCTCTCCTTCGCCGAATTGCTCTCCTTCGCTGAATCGCTCTCCCCCGGTCTGTCCCGTCCAATCAAGGCGAATGTGTCTTAGCATCTGCACGTGCCTTGTTTGTGTTTTGAGTGGAGATGCGTGCATACATACAGTATATGCATGGAACCGGACGGCATATGGAGGGGTTGTGCTGCTGATGTGGGAGAGGGGGGAGAGAGAGAGAGAGAGAGAGAGAGAGAGAGAGAGAGAGAGAGAGAGAGAGAGAGAGAGAGGCCGGCGTATAGGGGCTGTAGCAAGAAAAGAAAAAAAAAGAAACAGAGCAACGGCCAAGGCTGCGTCTTATACATCATACATACACACATGAAATAAAAATGAAAGGTTGTTGTGTTGCGTTAGGTTCCTCATTACCGCCGCTCCCTGCCGTCTCGGCGTGTGTGTGTGCACGGAGAGACGGGCCGAGCGATTGGTTTGATTTGGCTCCTGCTGAGGAAGAGGAGGAGGAGGAGGAGGAGGTGGTGTCTGGAGCGCTCCCGTCAGCGCGCGGATCCTCCCCCTGGTTCCTGGCTCTTTCCAGGGGCTTTTGTCCCTCTCCCAGCCCGTCTTCTGTAGCCCCTACCAGATCCTTATCTCCTTCCCCCCGCAGAGCTGCACCTGTCGGCTCCGCTTCCTCCGTCCAACCCCCCCCATGGTGGAGAATGTGTGATGTGTGGAAGGTGTTTATGTTCAGGACGGAGGGTGCTGTATGTATGTATATATATATCCGTGCATATCGTCGTGTGCCTGTGAGTTTTACCACCGAGGGAAAAAACGGTGAACCGGTAGAGTTCACAGAGTCGCTGGTCGACGGGCGGCATGTAACCATCCCACCCCCCCCCCCCCCCCCCCCCCCCCTCCTCCTCCTCCTCCTCCAGGCTCTCCTCCGGCCAGCGGGACGGGCACACTGCAGATCTATCTGATCGACATCAACGACAACGCCCCCGTGCTGGTGCCCCGCGAGGCGCAGATCTGCGAGCGCTTCAACCGCAACACCAACGGGGTGAACATCACGGCGGTGGACGCCGACATGGACCCCAACGTGGGGCCCTACGTGTTCGAGCTGGCCCCGCAGCCCTCCAGCGTGCGCCGCAACTGGACCATCACGCGGCTCAACGGTGAGGGGGCCGGAAGGGCACGCGGCCGGGGCTCGGGGGGGTTTGGGTTCTGGAGCCCCAAAGAAGTTCCCTGAACGCTGGAAGTTCACAGTCACCCCAGGCACTGGACAGGGGTGTCATAGACGTTGTCCAGGTGTTCGGCACGTACAGTTTCCATAGCCATAGTGCAACCTTCACAAGTTATTATTGTCTCTCCGTCTCTCACGTGTTCTCTCTCTGACACTTTCCAAAATAAATTCACCGGTGGCGTAAAACGACATCATACACTCAGCCAAAACAAGCACAACAACGTAGCAAGCCAACCATAACACCATCTCTCTCTCTCTCTCTCTTTCTCTTTCTTTCCCTCTCCGCCTCGTCTCCAGGCGACTACGCCCGGCTGAGCCTGCGCTACCAGGTGTACCTGGAGCCCGGCGTGTACGAGGTGCCCGTGGTGGTGACGGACTCGGGCAACCTGCCCATGACCAACCGCTCCGTGGTCAAGGTCAAAGTGTGCCCGTGCGACGACCACGGCGACTGCACCACGCTGGGGGCCGTGGCCGCCGCCGGCCTGGGCACGGGGGCCATCATCTCCATCCTCATCTGCATCATCATCCTGCTCAGTGAGTGGCCCGCACACGCACACACACACGCACGCACCATATATGAACGCACGCACACGCGCGCACACACACACACACACACATTTACACTCTGCGTGGACTGGAAGTGATGTGTATTTAACATGGTGGTATATGGTGTGTGCTTCAGGCATGGTGCTGCTCTTTGTGATGTTATAACATGGTGGTATAACATGGTGGTATATGACATGGTGGTACATGGTGTGCGCTACAGGCATGGTGCTGCTCTTTGTGATGTATAACATGGTATATAACATGGTGGTACATGGTGTGTGCTACAGGCATGGTGCTGCTCTTTGTGATGTATAACATGGTATATAACATGGTGGTACATGGTGTGTGCTACAGGCATGGTGCTGCTCTTTGTGGTGTGGATGAAGCGGCGGGAGAAGGAGAGGCAGACCAAGCAGCTGCTCATCGACCCGGAGGACGACGTCCGAGACAACATCCTGAAGTACGACGAGGAGGGCGGAGGAGAGGAGGACCAGGTACCAGGAGTGTGTGTCTCTTTCACTCTCTCTCTGTCTCTGTCACTCTCTCCCTCCATTTCTCTCTCCGTCGCTTTTGCTCTCTCTCTGTCTCTTTCTCTCACTCTCTCTCTGTCACGCTCTCTTCCTCTATCACTCTCTCCATCTGTCTCTACTATTTTCTCTCTCTCTCTTACACTCTCCCTCTGTCTCTGTCTTTCCCTCTGTCTCTTTCTCTCTCACTTTCTATTGCTCTCTTTCTCTCTTTCTCTCTATACCAATTGCTGTCTCTTTCTATTGCTATCTCTTTCTCTCCTGCCATCCCAATCGCTTCCCATCTCCGCCTCTCTCCCTCTATCTCGGCCTCCGTTCCTGACTGGGCCGGTCCTGTCCCCGTGTCTCCGTGCAGGACTACGACCTGAGCCAGCTGCAGCAGCCCGACTCCCTGGACCACATCATCAGCAAGCCCCCGGGCGTCCGCAGGGTGGACGAGAGGCCCATCATCCCCGAGTCCCAGTACCCCATCCGGCCCGTCATCCCTCACCCCGGAGACATAGGCGACTTCATCCACGAGGTGAGCGTGCATCGCCGACACACACACACACACACGCACACACGCACACACGCGCACACCCACCCACACACACACACACATACACACACACACACACACACATACACACATAACCGTATCGACAAATGCAGAAAAAAGGAATTACAATGCCGTGAATACAGTATCACTCTGGGACTCTGGACTTTTATCGGGTATGTGATTAAGAACGGTTACGGTGGGATGTTTTTACAAGCCTCAATAAACTGGGTTTCCTGGAACAGCAGATATGTGGTTTACCTGACAGCTGTTATCACGTTTACCCACTCGAACACACACACACACACGCACCCACACACACGCACACACACACACACACACACCCACACACACACACACCCTTACACAAACACACACACACACACCCTTACACAAACACACACGCTCGAGCCCATAACCCCAATCTTGGCACTCTCATGCAAGAAGGGTTTGATTGACAGGCTCATGACAACGCGTTCACACTTGAGAGGTGTTGGCAGCTGTTCAGCTTTGATCCATTCAGGCTTAACACACACACACACACATACACACACACACACACATACTTGAGTTTGCTCCAGCAAGCTGGCAAAAACATGAACACACCAACACATGGTGCTTCTGCTGCCCGCCTTGTCCTCGGAGACTTCCGGGGAGTTTTAGAACTCTGCCCATGACATCCACACAGCGGCTAGTCCTTACTTCTGTCCTGCTCAACAGACGAGCAGCTGCCTCCAGTTAAAGAGCATTGGCCAAGCCAAAGCCAATCTGAACCATGAGCATTCTTTCAAAACTGTGCTCTTCGCTCTTTACTTATTCTTTTTTTGTGAATGTCTCCAGGCCTGTGCTGGTCCCACACCTCCTAACTTTCCTGTCTCCTCTCCCGCCACTAGGGTCTGCGGGCGGCGGACAACGACCCCACGGCGCCCCCCTACGACTCCCTGCTGGTGTTCGACTACGAGGGCAGCGGCTCCACGGCCGGCTCCGTCAGCTCCCTCAACTCCTCCAGCTCCGGAGACCAGGACTACGACTACCTCAACGACTGGGGCCCCCGCTTCAAGAAGCTGGCCGACATGTACGGCGGAGGGGACGACGACTAACCCTAACGCGCACCGACACCCACACACATACACTCACACACACACTCCACGCGCGCCCACACACTCCCCACGTATAGCCCCCCGCCCCCTCGTCAGCTGGCCTGTCTGTCTCTCCGAGCCCGCAAAGAGAAGAGAGAGCGAGAGAGAGAAAAACAACGCCCTTTCGGAACACACTTGCGAACACTCCGCGCACACACATGCCAACCGATTGACCACACGACCCTTCCGATCAAGCACTTCAGGGGGGGGGGGGGGGCTGTGGGTCTGGTCCTCTGACCTTTGCCTGCTGGAAAACTGCCCCGAGACTCAATCTGAAGCGCTGGACTGCAGGCTTCGCTTGTTAGTCCCTAGAACCACATCCCCTTTTTATTGCTTCTGTGTTACGTGTGGAATTATGTTTTTGGTTTTTTTGGGTCAGCGTTTTTCTTTCTTTTCCGTTTGTTTCGCTCGCGTTGTCCCTCCTCCCTCTCCTTTAGACTCGAGCTGCGACCTTGTGTGGGAGTCGAAGGGTCTGGCCCACTCCCTTACCATCCTCATCCACTGCTGTTAGTTTGAGCTCAACTGGGAACAGAAAGAACAAAACAAATGTATAAATAATATAATAATAATATAACACAAAGTCCCCGTGTGTGTGTGTGTGTGTGTGTGTGTGTGTGTGTGTGTGTGTGTTAGGGACCTGCTCCATCATGTCTCCTGAACTTGAATTCCTTAGAACAGTAGCACTGTTGTTTGAAGTGCCTTCAGTGGTACGTACATCGAGCAGACCCTACGCTAACTCAGGGTGGCGGCCATTTTCTGGGGCTAGCGTGCGAAGCCCACATTACTGACCCTTCACCCTTTAACTTTGACCTTTTCGACCCTTTCCCCCTCGTGGTCTCCGTGAGCCTGCCGGCCCGTGGGCATGTATCTCGGCGAGGGAACGGCATGTTTGACGAGACAACAGTGCCCTGAGAAAACGCTCTCCATCCGGTCAGACAGACCTCCAGTTTGTCCTTTGAATGAAATGGGCAGATCATGGAATTTGTCCAAGTAGGCACCTACGAGGCAGCCTAAGTGGGTTTGCAGCGGATAGCACGATGCATTAGGACCCCGTGGATGGATAGATGAAAGGACGCAAGGTGTCCCTGTGTGTCCTCATTGGCTTTGACAACGGGGAGAGTTTGTTTTGTCTCACGTCACGCGTTTGGACACTTGTAACTCAGTTAGGCTTGTTGTTACATGGACGGGGGAGGGATGCGGGCTACCTGAGCACCGGGATGACATGATACTCCCGAGAGGGTTACTTTAGTGAGACTGCTGTTCTCTATTCTTAGGCCAAGGGAGGATTTGCATGAAGTTTGCCCTCCTTAGCCGAGATGCTTTGGTGTGGCACTAGTTTCTCTTTTTGGTAAACGTGTCGACTGAAAGTTTATAAACTGTACAAATTCAGGAGGAGGGGTATGTAGAGTAGATAGTTTCTAAGCACTAGACCGACTTCACACCGTCCTTCTAGTATCGCGCATAGAGACACATTGTTCAAACCCAAAGCTTTGCCTTTGCTTTTTTTTTTTGTTATATTTTTTTCCTCTTCTTCTTTTTTTTTTGTGCTGATTCACAGTATTTGTCGTGATGCACTTTTGATACAGAATCTCCGGTGCTAGTTTCTGTCGCCGCGGTAGCAGCAACAACAACAACAGACAGAGCGGCTGAGCTTCTGCCAGGGATTTAGCTGGCGCGCCTCTGCAGTCTGTCTCCCCCTCAGACGGCTTTCCATTCATCTGAAATGGTGGAAATCTGAAGTAATTGCAAAAGGGTTTTTTGTCTGTAGCAAACTTTTTGGGGGGAAGAAAGGGACCCTACACTTTGTCTCAAAGGAGAGTTCAATAGCTGGGGAATCTAATAAGAGCCCTTGTTCTTCTCTCGAATGGAAAGACTGCAGCCTGCCCACTCGGACCATTCTTTTTACTCTGGTTGGCAACTGGCAGGCGCGTTTCAGCTTAGACGTTCGTTTTGGCTTGACAGACAATTATGTGAAAGACGTGTTGACGGAGACAAACAAATAACTATCAACTCGAAGGAGTCGATTATAACGCTATTTCCATTTAGGCCATCCGACTATGACGTTGATGTTCGAAGTTACGAGATTAAAAGCTGCTCGGCGGTGGTCTTTTTAGGGAGGGCCACCATATCTCGAAGGCTTCGGTCTGCTAGATTTTATGAGCATCGGCCAGGCTGATATCCCTAATCCCCCCCCCCCCTTCCCCCTCCTCCGCATCCGCTCATTAATTAGGAGGAAGATGAATTCCTGAGCGTAATCTCCTCATCCGTGAAATCCTCGATAGACTCCGCTCCTCTTCCTCCCACCTTGTCTGGGCCTCCCTTGACCTTCGTCACCCAGTTCTTGCCACCCCCCTACCCGTACCCTCTTCAAGTTGGCCCCGAGATTGGCATCGTGGTCCTCATGCCTTACAGGCAGGTGAGGGAAGAAGGAGAGGGGTTGTTGTCCTCGTGGACAGGACAGAGATGGAGAACACACAACGGTGTGTGGTCGGTGAGGTAGCGAGGGAGGTCCTATCCTAGCCTGTGGTTAGACGCGCCGTCCAGAGCGAGGACATTTTCCGTGACCTCCGACCCCACCTCTCACCGGAGAGCAGACGACGTCCACACTGGAGGTGGAGAGGCGTTGGAGACCCTCTCTTGCTCCAGGATAGCCGGTTGTTTTTGTTTTCGTTTTTCCTTCTTGCTTCCCACAACGTGTGCGTACAGTAGCTTAGGTCAAACACACTCACGGCTGTCACTACCTGTTATTTGTGATGCTCTTCGACGAATAAATGTTGTATATACATTTTTTACACATTTTGTTCACTGTTTTTTCTTTCTATTATGTGTATATATGTTTTATTTCCCTTCCTTCAGCCTGCGTTTCAAGTGAACCCTTTCACCACAAAAGCCATGTGCGTTTGGCGCGGGTTAGAATATGCTCTGCGACCCTACACGCAGCCATACTTTAGTTCACATGTTGCTGTTCAAGGTTGACCGCATCGCTAGAAAAATGACCGTGTACCACTTAATACCCTAAAGACAAAAGCAGTTTCTATTTGATCAAACACACGCACACATGCGCACACACACACACACACACACAAACTCACCCCTCTAGGCCTTACTGTATATACGTGTGTGTGTGGGTGTGTCTCGATCCATCCAGTACCAGAAGCCATTCCTGCTTTACTCTGTTCTACACGCTGGATTTCAGGCTGAAGCCCACAGGGCATTCGCATCAAACACGGTTTCATGAATGCCGGCTGCTCCCTGCGCTGCACCACATCAGACGTTCCAGAGTTACTCAAGGAACACGGCCTTCACAGCAGTTTCACCTACCGTCTGGTCCTCTGTGGTGGGGCGTTTCTGAATCCATGAAGGCCTCCCATCCCGCCCGGGGCAATGAGTATAAACAGTATAAATTATCTTGAGGTTGCGTAGATGTAGTTGCATATGGTGGGATGAGGGTCAAGTTAGCGGGAGGTTCTTGATGCCCCCGCTGAGGCCTGCACGGTGGGATCTCATCAGAGGGTCTGCTGGCAAGCGGTGTGTCCCGCAGAGAAGTCCCGACGCACTCAGACGGGTGTTAGACAAAATGGCATCCCCTCTGGACAACTGACTAACACAGAGGACACACACACACAAAAAGAGGGAAACTCCAACCGAGGTGGGACCATAACTTGCGATGAAGTGCTCCCATGGTTGAGCTGGATCCCAAAGAAAGTTCAAATGTCTAACTTGAGTTGCCCCAAATGTTCCCCACGGGCAAGTGTACATACTGTAGTGTTTGCTTGAAGCTAAACAAATCAAGTTAGGCAAAATATAACTGTACAATTGAGGCTTTTTTTGCATGTTTCTTTTTTAATAAGACAGAAAATTCTATAATAGTAAAATATAAACGGATTTTAAAAACTTGTATCGGCCCGCATGACGGAGGCTGAAGCCCAGATAGCGTTCTGGTGTGTTCCACTCACATAGACCCAAGTGGAACCCCCCCCAAAAAAAGAACAATGAAAAATACCATTAAACGAAAAATGCATTCGAAAAGAAAAATTGCACAGTTATCAAGTTAAAAAATACTTTTTTTGTAAACTGTTAACAGCACAAATATTTTGTATTGTGGTTTGTACCATTTTGTAAGAAAAGTGAAAACAAAAAAGTGGGTAAAAAAAAGGGATGCAGTC
This sequence comes from Galaxias olidus, assembly GCA_026901105.3. Taxonomy (NCBI): domain Eukaryota; kingdom Metazoa; phylum Chordata; class Actinopteri; order Galaxiiformes; family Galaxiidae; genus Galaxias; species Galaxias olidus. Next base: position 157,380 of record JAPMUY010004361.1, read on the forward strand.
TGTTGTTTTAAGCGTGTGTTTCTAGTGCCACTGCAAACTTGGTTTCCAAATACAGTACCCGTACATGCACAGCCTTGCAGATCAATCTTGTAAAATAGAAGCTGAGCTGGCGTCTTCTGTCAGCAACCCTGTGTTATAAATAAAGTTTCCCCTCCTTACAAGAACAATGCTTTCCGTTGCTTCCTTCTCTTGACTTTTAGAAAATTCATATTATAAGAAGACTGTTGACTGAGCATTGCACTACTATATTTAATTGTGTTTCTGATTGTTGGAATTTTGGGAGTGCGTTTTGCTTTGTGTGGTTATTGTCATGATACATATTTAGCATATATATCAAGAAACAAGAACAGGGCTCATTTATTTTCATCCAAGTCAATGTCTTCTTTATTATGACAGTGAAAAGACTTCTAACTTTTAATTGTAAAATTAACTGAATTTTCAAACGTATCCACACAAACAAGATGATTGTCATAAATGTTAATATTATCGTTGCTACAGGTAAAGGAATGATAGGAACACGGTAGAAAAGTCAAAGAGCTTCCGTAAAGTCTGCCAGGTTACTTCGACATTACGTTGTTTCATGGAATCAACGGAATCCTTCAAACCAGTGGTGAAAACAAGGGTTCACCTTCACACGGTCAAACACGAATGATGACATCTTCGAATCAAAAAATTTCTATTTCAAGCGTTTCTTACTCTCTTCTCGTTCAACGGTTGCATTTGCAGTGCTCGGTAGAGGGCACACATTGTCATGAGGATCTCTCCTGTTTACTATGCCGGCAAGGTCCCCCCGCACACAGCCAGCCAGTCTATCATCTCGCTGAAATGTGCCTCCGAGTTGGAGCAGCAGGGGAGCACAGATTGGACCTGAGGGTAGTTATATGTGATTGGGTAACTGCATTTGATTATGGCTCCGGAAAGGCAGAATGCAATTTGATGGGAGGCCCCCAGCCCCGTATAGAGTAACACTCACCTTGATAGAGCGGGCGTGCAAACGGCATGATAACTGGATTACGAGAAGCCATCAGCCAAGACCCAGACTGGGGGGCGCTTGTCAAGTGAAGTGGGTGAGGCACGGATTTTAAACAACCTTGATCAGAACACTATCTCTCCTCCATTTTTCTTTCGGGGAAGATTTATACTTTCACAGTAAATACACATGCATCCACCACATGCAGGCACACTCATGCAGGCACGTTCTGCTTGAAGAAGCAGGGTGTTTTAGCGCCCACTCTGAACAAAATAGGATACGTTATTTTCTGCAAGCCAGCAACACGATGGAGGGGAGTGCGGGAGAGGGAAGGATAAATGAAGGCACTGAGGTGGATGGAGTCAGTCCAAATGCAAGGCCAAAAACATGATTAGGCTCCGCCATGTTACTCAGGCACCTCGTCGTGTGCTGTCAGATCGACAAATGATCAACACCATTAGGGCCGCTCATTTGTCAACCCTCGTTCTGTTAGCGTACAAGCTTCGGTAATGAAGCCTCTTATCCGACTTTAGCGTTCGAGATACAGAGAGGGCACGACTCCAAACTGTAATCCTGGCTGACCGGGCTGCTCCTACTGGGGCTCCTGCACTCGGAACACTCCCGTTTGTTTTCTCTTACGACGTAACCATGGCGACCCCGCCACCCAAAGGGTTCCATAAGAATGTTCCTTACGAAAAATGTTGACATAGTGCAAGAAACGCTAGTAGGAAACGTAGAACATTGTCTGTGCGCCTACGAAATAATTAAAACTAGGCAAAGGATAAAAAGTTCAGGAAAAAAAAAACCACGTGCTACTTTTACTTGAGCTGACCTTGCGACCCGACGTCCTCGTAAAAACCTACTTGGAGATTCAAGGTGGCTGGAGGAACCGGGAGGGAATAGCAGATTAGGATGAAGAGGCTTAAGAGACGGCCGACAGGAGCGAGATGGCCGGGTCTGAATAGGACCACCAGCCATGTACTCCTCCAGCACAGCCGGTCAATACACCTGCGGCTGGGCACTTCACTTCCCATTGATCCGCCTGTCAAAGAACGTCAATGCACGAGCAGCTGGAATAACCCGCACTGTCTGCATTCGAGTTGGGTCCAGTACACACACACACACACGCCCTGTAACCCACCCAACACGAGGGCCAGCAGGTTCCCTCATCTATTCAAATCATCTCACTTGCTCTCTGACAAACAGTCGTCCTCTCCTGGGTGGGGGGTACAGGGGGGAGGTTAGTTAGAGAGCTGAGAGAGAGTGAGAGGGGGAGGCAGCCAGAGGGGGGCCTGGGTCAAAGGGGGCCCTGCCAGCAGTAAGAGGCCCAGGTTGACAGGGTGAATCATGATGAATTAATCCAGGCGGGCAGGCAGGCAGGCAGGCAGGCAGGCGAGCAGTTATCAGGGCGACATCATGCTGTACTCCCTGCACCCACTACAGGTTCACACAGGTGGAGGGGCATCTGATGGCATCGATCCAATTGTTCAAGCGTTTTTTTTCTGTTTCTGTACTTCACATTAGGGATTTCCAGGTCATCATTGCCAGAGAGAAAACAAAAGGGTGTTAAGACCTGTTAGTACTCTGACAGAAGGGAGGAGGAACCTGTAGGAACCTTCTCTGCATCCTGCACAGCCACAATTCTGGACACGAACACACAGTGGACCATCGGATTATGTTAGGAGGCGTTAACGTTGTGTTTGTTTGACCGAGATCAATCGCAGAAAGGACTGACCGTGCAGGCGGACTCTCCCGTACACATTCTACATTCCAATATCCCGGCAGCTCCACACAAACATCCTCCCTTTACGGAGGCCGAACCTTCAACGTATTTCCGTAAAGACAGTCAAACCAAGTCAAATGATTGTGTATTTCTCACAGTTCCACTTCAGTAATTAATGCACCCAACTCCCTTTAAAAAATATTCGCACGTACACTCTTGGACTTCGTTCACTTCAAAGTTCTGACCTAACTCTGGCAGGAACGGATGAGGAAGAGGAGAAAAAAATAAAAGCGGATGGAGATTGCCTTGAGGGGCTCAGTAGACATGGCCACATCGAACCAACCATCCATCTATCCATCCAATTTCCCCCACACTCTCCCTCAGTGGCTCTCATTTCCCCCGTGCGATGGCCTGGGGAGCGGGGAGGAGAGGGAGGGGGAGAGGGAGGGGGACAGGCCGGGCATCGGCGGCAAAGAGGGAGCAAGAGACAGGCGAACGAGGAGAGAGGAGGGGAACGACCCCAGAGTCTGATGGGAGAAGGGGCTCCTCGCTGGGCTCTAATGGCCGTTTCGGCGGAGTGCCGGCGGGGCCACAGCGGACTGGGGAGGGGTGGGGGTGGGGGTGGGGTGAGTTTACTCAGGGGGAGACGTGTCACAGGGTGTAATAAGACTACAACCGGCGCCACTGTGAGAGAACAGTGGTTTGTGGAGGAGCAGAGCGCGCTCGCTCCCACTCTTCCTTTCTCCCTCTCAGCAGAGTTGAGAGGGATCAAAACAGTCAAAGGGACCTCAAAACGGCGAGAGAAAGAGAGAGAGAGAGCGAGAGAGAGAGAGAGAGAGAGAGGGGAAGAGCGAGTGAGAAAAGGGCAACCGCACACACAAACTCCAGATTGGCATCCCAACCCCGGCAAAACACAAGAGGCACCCAATTTATAAACCTCGACTTCTTCCCGTCGTGACAGTCCGTTGGGTCATTTGGAGGATGGATGACCGGTGTGGGTAACGGCTATGATGAGGGCCATTTTCTAAGCCGCATCGGGGAGTCTTAAGGGCCTGGCCCCGGGGTGCGGTACCAGGGATAATGGTCTCTCCCGGGGCAGTGACAGCAGCAAGGCCCCCGGGGGGCCTGGAAGTGGAGCGAGTGCTGACCACATTAGGGAACGGTGCTGAGAGGGGATGGACAGAGAGCGAGAGAGAGAGAGAGAGAGACAGAAAGAGAGAGAGAGAGAGAGAGAGAGAGAGACCCCTCGCACTCTCCACAATGAGATTTAGATTCCATGCTAGCATCCAAATCACATTACGCTGCAGAGCTATTCGCAGAGTAGCTATCTATCACCCACTCACACACTGTCAACACAGCGCCGCCGTCCAATACTTTACCTGCACTGTGCTCCGAGAGAAAGGAAATGGAGTCCAATTTCCCTCAACATATTGGCAGTCATTGTGTCATATTTCTGACTGCCCGGGGTGGTCGTTTGAAGTGGGAGATCCAAGAGATATTGCCCTGAAATGGAAACGGTACGTTGCCACGTCCTGTCACTGTGCTGACTGCCGAGGTTTAGGCCTACAGTAGGCTGGCGTGCACATATGGTACCTTGATCCCCAGTCACACTTTCTTATCTTTCAGTGTATAGGCACACAATCGCCCACTTCGGAAAACATATATTTTTTTGGTGTGTATGTGTGTGTGTTTTATTACCTAGAGGTGAGAGAGAGTGAAAGGCTCTGCGAGAGATGGAAAAGAAAGGTTCGTGTCCAGAGGTGGCTAGGAGTTTCTCTCAACTTAAGTGATTTAAAAAGTATTGACACCCCCTAACATATGCTTGCTGTTCCACCAGAGAGTATAATAATACTGATTTATATACATACTGACAAGCTTGATTTATGAGGTCTTGGCGAAACCGAGATGGAAGTATTGCTTTTCTATTGTAAGCGCAGTAGGGAAATCTGTTGGGATTTTGGGGAGTCAGCAAGCAACTCCACACTGGTGAAAAGTTTGAAAGAGTTTTGTTGTTTGTACAGTGACTTGTTTTTTGTCTTCTTCAGCTCCCCACTATATGTCATTCGTATTTTAATAAGGATTTTGAAAAAGCCGTACACACGGGCTATTTTTAGGAGTCATTATCCAGCATCCATTTGCTAACTATATTCGCTCACAACATATTACCATCTCTGAAACCCTCAGGATTGTTTTTTTTAACACTAAAGTTCTTTAATTGCGGATGTCCTCACAAGGTTGATAAAAGACCATTGATGGTAAAGGCTTACTAACTATTGCGATGGCTTCACAAATGCCATTAAGTTAGTCACCACCTTTTCAAGTAAGCGATACCCCTTCCAGACCTTTTATTCAGAGGTCGGTTTAAGGGGGGATGTTACTCTCCAAAGATGATTAAAAATTGCCTATTCCAAATGACCTCCGTGCCACAGAAACTAGGCTATGTGACCTGTGAGATGTTTCTCTTAACGACTTTTAAAAAAGACCTCAGTGAACTCCTGACCAGCCTCAGGTCAGCGGATTCGTTTCACTTAAGTCTGTCTTCTGCTGAATTTAATGGAAATAGGACTACAGGGAATGTAGGGTTCCATACTGTTTAAATATCAACTGACAACCCTGATTTAGAGTGTTTCTTTTCTACTGTAGCCTAAAATACATTTTGCAATTGCAATTTTAATGAGAAACTAAATCAATCACGCACTTAACTCTTATAGATCGTTTTGACTTGTATTTAATCTTTCAGTTTTAGATAAAAAGCATGTTCAAAACAATATAACAGCACAGGTTGATCGGAGGCAGTGATTGCAGCACTTACAGTGAAACACTATGATTTGAAATGTGCCAAATCAAGACTGGGATGGGAGGCAACTTACTTTTTGTTGCCATAATACATTTTTACCAAAATAACGATTTTACTTGGGCTTATCTGTAGTCAGTGGGTACTTTTAATGTATTACAAGAACAGTTCAGAACCATTTTTTAAACTACAAAGAGAATCTGCTTTTAAACTAAATTGAGTAACTTGCATTACAAGCAGAAACTCCAGTAAGACTTTCATACTCCCTTAATGCAGCCTACTTTATAGGTTTTAATGTATGTGCATTTAAATCTGTCTAGTTTTGATGACCATTTTGTTTTCTAACATTTCGATATCTTTGTCAAATATTAGCTAGCATTGTTTCTAGCTAACAGGGTAGCTTGTCATGGGTGGTACGGTTGGGGACAATTGTAATGCTGTGTTACAATTGACCCCAACACCATCAAAATTTGTAACGACATCCACATATATTATTTTGACTTATCATTTTTAAAAAACTGTTTTGTGTTCCCAGTTTGTACGTTTTTTTTGTTGTTGCAGTTTTCTCTGCATTACTTTCTAGAAATACATTTGGCGAAGAGTATTGGCAATTCTATGAATTATAAAATTGAGATGTTTTTGGTCAAATGGTTTGTGACTCACATAATTTTGTTGTCAGCTACACTGACTTTTTAATGTTGATGAGGGGGAAATCCTTGTTTGTCTGATGCAGTTTCTGTTGCTTATTAATTACACATATTTTTATATTGCTATAATTATATGATTAATTATACTATTTTAATTAAACTGGAATTCATTGTTCAATATATATTTAATTGTTTTAACTTTATATATTTTATCAGGAGTTCATTTTGGTACTTGTTATTTTTAAGAGGGCATCATTAGGTGTGTTGTTACAACTGCCCCCTTATGCAATCGCACCTTTATGTGGAGGCAGATGTAACATTTGACTTGTATTGTTTTAATCAATATTGTGACTAACAGTTCTTGTGAATACATTTAAATTCTGTCAACAAATAGAACACAGATACAAGTAACCTACATAAATAATTGTATTCCAATAATTGAAGAGGTTCTGTATGTCCTAATGACTTCGAAACCAGAAATTGTTACAATTGCCCACAGTCTCCCCTATGTCATACAGAGGTAACTTTAGGCCTACATCTAAACCTATTTGCCAATTGAGAGCGGTCTCAATCATCTTACACTGTTTAAATGTAGGATTTTAATTATATTGAAGAGCTTATGTTTTCAAGTGGGTCCTTCTACACGAAGTCCAGCAGGTTTGAGTTAACACTGGTTGGCAAGACTGATTTTTCAAAATCCGTTACTGTGTTTAGCCCCCGTACAGAACAACAATATGCATATTGAGTCGTAAGCCATTGGATACAGATACTGGTGCGCAATAGTATCCATGATCCATTGGCTCATTGACCCAGTAAATAGGCTAATATAAACCTGACTCATGCGATAAGCAAGCAAATAGAGGTATAGATTTTTCTCGGTCTGAATTAAAGCGTGATGGAGAAAGAAAAGAGCCGCAGCGAGCCGTGGAGGTCCCTCCGGACCGAGAAACAACCTCCGCCTGTATCCTCTGCGCGTAATTGAACAAATTAGCCGTGAACAGCTGTTACCTGTTAAAATGACCCGCTTTCATTTTATCGCCATGGACAAGAGGTCTGATAGCATCTGCAAGCTACAGCTGTCAAGGCATTCTGATTAGCTCAGCCCATTCCCGCTTTCACTATATCACGACAAACATAATTACCTCGACATCTCTTTTTATGGATTCTACAAATCGCCAGGCAGTAAGCATGCCAAGTGTCCATCAATTACAGCCGCAATATGCTAGTAGGCTCTCTGCTCTGCTGCTCTCACTTTGTTAAGCCATTAATGGAAAAGAAGGTCTGAGAGTAGAATCTCATGGTGTGTCCCATGGTGTGTCCAATAAATGACTGTGAGGATATCATCCTAATACCTAATACAAGATACTTTTGGACATATGACCGCAATAAACATATGTTTCCTGATAAAAGAGTTTAATTGTGCAACCAATGAATACTGAGGAGCAATGTAATGGAAAATGGGACTGGTCAAATCCAAACAACGCTTTTGATAAAAGGTTAAGACATTATGAGGAAAACACAGTAGGTGAAAAAAAATTACTTTCACATCTCAAAAAGGATCATTGCCAGAAAATTAGTATGTAGAAAATTTGTAGTAAAACAAAATGCACCACAAAGCATTTGCATAAATTGCATGGTTCTGTCTCCTTTCTGATTGGTGCAATTTGAGATGTTACAATTGCCCCTGGTCTCCCCTGCTTGTAGTAACACTATAGATGCTCGAAAATCCAATGGTACATCCAATGGTGCATTCAACTAAATGTTCACTTGTTATTCTGGAAGGCACAAGAAGTATACTATATTGTAGATTCACTGTGCTGCAGCTAACAGGTCTTCTTTGTGTTTCTAAATAATAATTGAATAATGTATGTGAAGGTGTGGGAACTCATAAACTCATCAACAACATACAGTTTATTAACACAAAATACTGTTTCAGGTGTGGAAGGACCACAAACTAAATTTTACTGGTTTGTGTGTGTGTGTGTGAGTGTAACTGTGCCTCTGTGACTACGATAAAACAGTCTGCTCTCACATTTGTCTTCTAGTCTGAACAATTGGCCATTTACTGTTCCTAAAAGCAACTTACAATTTAACCTTTCAAATCTTCAAGAGTGACTAAAACAGTAAACGTTTTGGGGCAGTGGATAGGTCATAGACGGCACTACATCATTTCCATGAGCCATGAGCCATGAGCCACCTCCTCTTGTGATGTAGGCAGAACGATATGTTGACCCCCTGTAGTTTGAGGGTTCATCCTGTTGTGTACTTCCTACCGAAAAGAGGGATCTAAAGTGATGTAAGAGCGCCCCCATCTGGGACCAGTCTGCACTGCATTTCTAAAAGAGAACAGGTCAAATTGGTTTTGTCAGTGTTTCATCCACAACTACTTGTTGAGATTATTGATCCATGAGATAGTTTTGCCGAAAGCATACACCTTTAAACCCACGGGTTGACAATAAAAGATGTATAACTCAGCAACACTGACATACATTTAGAACTATATAACTTGAAAGAAAATTGCTCAATGAAAAAAAAGACAATATTGATTTAGTCTTACTTTTTTAATTAAGGGAGATCATCCTCTCAATCCTATAAAACAATAGTAATTAAAAACCTTTTTATTATTTAATTAGACTATTTACATATCAACAGGTGGCTGTGCAAAATGTACAAGATAGTGATACACATACTTTAAACTCATCACCTTAGGTGTGCTGGGATAGAAAATGGACCACAGGTAACTTGTGTAACATAGGCCTAATTGGGAAAAGTATCAACACTGCCTGATTGGGCATAGCTATCAAGGTATACATGTATCTTGTAGACAGATTTGTATTTTTCTTTTAAATCATCTCCTATTGACAAATCAACGAAAGGCAAACTGAAGAATATATACAGTCATAAAATCTTTTTCGAACATTCTTTCAGAAAGTAATGACAAAAGAAAAATGTATAAAGGACATTTTAGTATGTGCGCTAAGAAATATAAAAAAATATATAAAGAGGGCGTGTCCATCTGACAGACAGATTCTGAAAGCTGTTCTGTCATTGAGCACTCCTTTCAGCATCACCATGGTTACCCCCCACATTATGGCCACCCTCCAGTCATAAATATCAAAATGAGGACAGCAAGCTTCGCAGTCAAGGGTCTCGTGCTAAAACAAAGGTAATTTCCTCAACAACAAATCTCTGTGCATAAGATTAGTCTATCTAAAAATAAAATGCAATATGTTAAACTGTCATTTTAATTCCTTTACCTTATGGAATAAACTGCTCACAGTTAGGTTGCTACAGTAGCCAACATGGTGGGATACCAGTACTATGGCGACAAAATTGTGTTGTACACAAACATAAATACACAATAGACTGTTTAGAAACCAAGTCACACACAAAAACACATGAGAAACACTCACGAGACTAGACAAATCCAAAAGACTTACTGGGGAAATTAAATTAAATCGATTTAGACCATACTACAATGCTAGATGCTTAACCAAAATCTGAAGTTAGTATTGAGAATATGGCTTATTTCAGCAAGGAGGCAACTCAGGAAAAGACCGTTCATGAAGTTGAACAACCTACAGGCATTAAAAATAGTGCTAAAATACTCTGCAAAATAAATGAAAAATCTAGCTTATCAATCATTAATAAACTATTATCCCTAATTTGTCGTTAGTTTGTGTTTTCTTCTGTATTTCCATAATGTGAAGCCTAACACACGTGATGTCACTGCAATCCCGTTAGACCTGCTAATAAAACTTAAATCATTTAAAACATTATAGAATAAATAAAAACACGGGTTTCCCACGACTGACTTATTTTTTGAAGACCCAACGTCCCTGTGATGTATTGGAAAACGATGTGAGAACTAGAGTGCTGGGAATGCCGGGGGGCGGGGGAGTCAGCCTCCAAGCAGCACGGGGCAGTCAAGGTGAAGTGACGTCATGATGAGTGACCCTAACACAGCAACATTCTCCATAACAGTGTTTTTAAAACCCATCGCAAATCTATTACAGATGCTCAAAAGTATCTCCTTTCAAAAGGGGAAAGGTAAAGCTAATCTCCTGGAAGGGGTTTCGCATCGCAGTCCTGTCCGTGCTTCACATAGGTGGGCGCTCTTCAGTTTTCTTACTCGTCTCTCTTGTTGCCGTCCAACGAGTGCTCAAGCAGATGCTCTCTGCTCACGCGCCTCACCTCTCCCAAAATGGCTGCCGAGTTTAGCTGGTTATTGTAGTCTTTTTGCAGATTCCAGAAAGGGCCGGACGGCCATTTTCAAGTGTGTGTGTGTGTGTGTGTGTGTGTGTGTGTGTGTGTGTTGGCGTGTGTTATTTCAGGAAGCCTTTGTAGAGTAGGTGGGAGCGGCTGGTGACCCTCTCGTTCTCCAGGCAGAAGAGCAGGTCCCTGAGGTTGACCCTGGTGATGCGTTGCCGGGGGTACTGCCTGGACCCCCCTCCACCCGAGCCCCCAGACTGGGACGTCCCGGAGCCCGAAGACTGGTGAGAGACAGGATGGGATAAGGGGGGGGGTCAGAGAGGCAGGGGAATGAATAGAGAGGTGTTAAGTGAGAAGGAGAGGAAGAGAGCGGTTGAGAAACGAAAAAAAAAGGAAAGAAAAAAAGAGGGTTGACAGATGTTACAGGAGAAGGATAGAGGGGAAAAGAGAATGTTAAAAGTTAACAGTCGTCTTGATTTTCCGTTAACCCTGCCATTCCACAAGCCTTCAGGTAAAGCTAGTCTCAACGCTAACGGCCATTGATCCGGTACCTCGGCGGTGGCGGCGCTAACCGGGGAGTCCATTTTCCGTTTCTTCCTGGGGCCGATGGCGGCCAGGGCCGTCAGGTTAGCCTCCCTCTGCCGGATCTGAGCCAGCTCCTGCTGCTGCATCTGGAACACGCCGACACACGCACACACACACCGACAGTAAGATAAAGACCCACAACCGACCATGTTGTTTCACAGGTGAAATCAAGCGCCCCTTACCTCTTTCGCCTTCTGTTTGAGCCGCAGCTGCTCGGGGTCCTCTTGTCGTGAACGAGACTGCAGAAAAGGGAGAGGCAATGAGGTTGGTGATGTTTCATTTCGTGGCCACTAGATGTCGCCAGCGCACCCGTGTTTAAGGTGGTGCTATGCGCGCGTCCATGGTTTTGAGGCCGTGGTCAGTACCTTGGCAGCCTTCATGAGGATCTCCCGCTCCTGCTCCTCCTTCCTCTGCTTCTCCATCTGGTCCAGCTGCTCGAAGAACTTCAGCTGGGACCGCACGTCGCCGCTCTGCTCGTGGCGCTCGTCCTCCTAGAGAAGGAACAAGGAGGAGGAGGTAGCGAGGAAAGCCGTCTTGGTGAGAACAGACTTGTCAACCACTCCAAAAAAACAAAAAAAAAATCACATGATGGTGAGGTCTTCTCACCTTGAACGTGATGTTTTTCTGTTGCGCCACCTCGGACACTTTTTCCAGCAGCGTCTGCAGTCGCTGCTGGGTGGCATGGGAAATGTAGTTTATCACTTCGGGTCCCAGCTCACTAACGCCAAACCTCTTGCCTGTTGGGACGGGGAGACATTGGGCATCAGTGAGCCCTCTCGCTGTCCCATCTCTAAGTCTCCCTGAAACAGCCTCTCTGTGTGTGTGTGTGTGTGTGTGTGTGTGTGTGTGTGTGCGTGCGTGCGTGCGTGCGTGCGTATGTATGTGGATGCAAATGTGCATAAACGCTCCGTGTCTCACCAATCTCCAGCACTCTCCGGGTGAGCGAGGAGGTGTAGAGGAAGGCCTCGTCCTTGCAGGAGCGCGTCACCGTGCCGACCAGCTCAGAGTTGGTGGCCAGGATGCGGGCGCTCTCCTCGGAGAGGTTGACTCCGGCCATGGAGGCCACGTCGTTGATGTCGTCGTCATCCCTGTGGATACGGACAGGGCGGCAGGACGACGGCATTATCAACAAACCGCTTCCCACACGTCGACAACTGTGTGTGTGTGTGTGTGTGTGTGTGTGTGTGTGTGTGACAGACCTGAAGGTTCCTCCCCCGGCCTCTTTCAACTTGTTCCTCTGAGCCGCGGTCAGGACAGTGTGGGCCCCTGGGGCCGCAGGCTTGGCCCCTGGAGCGAGAGCCTGCTTCCCCACCATACCTGCACACACAACAACAATAGCATTTGTATCACATTATTTACAGATAGTAAACAATAAATTTTTTATATTGGGCCATCTTTAAATTTCAACAATACATGAAGTTAACAAAGATTATGGTTATGATTATGGTTTTATGACACTGGGACTGGTTAACCCATTACCAACGTATATTAGTTAGTAAATCCCCTGCATTGTAACTGCAGTCACTGACTTACACAAATACACCTAAATAATACTTGTAAAAAAAAAAGTTATATACCATGAAAAAAATCTTGGTTACACATTTACCACTAGGGGGCAGTGTTCTCACACTACAAGTGGTGTGTGTGAAGCTCAGACTAGTCCACACTAGCCTGAGCCAAAGCGCACACACTCGCTGCATTCAAACTCAACAAACTAATGGCAGCACACAGCAAGCAAAGGTGGAGCACTTCTGACTGACTGTTCTATCATTCACTTAAAGCATGTCTTTATGGTGTTAGTGCCTCAAGGAAAATGAGGCCATTGTGAGAGAGTGATTGCCGCAACAGAACAGAGAAGGTGCGTTCAAAATTAAATTGACATCAGATCATTTGTGCCAGGGCGAGATGACAGCACTTAACTTTTCATAACTTTTTGGAGGGCTTTGCATATGCAAAATAACACAGTCGTTTGTCATGAGAAATGCAAATGCGGTCTTGCCCTACCGGCCGGCAGCTGTTTCACCACCTGCGGCTGGCCCATGATGACGCGACTGTGGGGCGGGCCTCGCAACGTCACCATGGGAGACTGGGCCAGGGTCACCTGGGGCCTCGCCATTGGCCCCTGCTGCTGCGGGACCATCGACACACACACACACACACACACACACACACACACACACACACACACACACACACACACACACACACACACACACACACACACACACACACAGGGGAGAGAGACGCAAAAGAGTACGTCAAATGTGAACAGAAAACCGCAACGCTCCATCCATCATACAAAATCCTAAAATCAATCGATGTCAGTTAAAGCCTAAAAACAACCACTGCAAAACACCTCAGCGAAAACCAGAGGGCAAACGGTAAGAGACCCACACCCAATATCCGACCAAGGACCTCACAGTGAAGCCACTCCCCTTGAAGGCTCCGCATCGGCGGCAGCGTTCTCACCATGCCGGACTTGTTGTGGGGCGAGGGGGCCAGGCTGATGACGGGGGCCTTGGCTCCGGCGGGGCCCCCGCTGGTGGTGGTTGTGGTGGTGGAGAGAGGGGGCCGCAGCACCACGGCCGCCAGGGCAGTGGAGGTGGCGGTGGTGTGGGCGCTGGGCAGGGGCAGCTGGCTCTGCTGGATGAAAGCCGTCGAGTCGGGCGTCAGCTGGCGCAGCGCGGGGAGACTTCTCTGTGGGAGGAACGTCGGCACAAGGTCAGACATCTTTTTCTTTTTGTCGAGGGAGGGAAAATGCCAAGTTCCTTCGTTAATTATCAATGTTGGAGAAACTATCTTTGATGGTTCATTTAAAAGGGATTCTAGGACCACACGGGCTCCAGCATCGTGCTCTAGAAAATGGCTAGCTCTGACATGCTGGTTCTCCATACCGTACCTGCCGACAGCCATCAGTCTCACCTTGAGGAAAGGCACGAGATATGGCTGTGGGGACGAGTTGAGCTCCCGGTATAACCTACTGGTAAAGTCCTCCGCCTCGATCTTCCCCTCCTGCAGGCCACACGGGGACAGACAGGAAGGAGCTTAGGACAACCAGATCAGAGACAGAGAGAGTAGGTAGACAGATGAGGGATGGACAGGAAACGGGGTGAGATGGGAGACTAGGCGGGTCCAAAAGGCTCAGGGAACCAGACAAAGAAGGGGCAAAAATAAAGAGAGAAGAAAGAGAGGAGGATGGGGTAGAGAGAAAGCAAATGTAGGGAGAGAGAAGGGGTTGAAAAACGTGGAGGAGAGGAAGAGACGGAGAAGGAGAGAAACTGAGAGGACAGGAAGAGACCGAGAGAGGGGGTGAGACACCTGGAGGGGATGGAGAGAGAGAGAAAGGAGGGGATGAGGAGAGAGAGAGAGAGAGAGAGAGAGCGATAGGGAGGGGATGGGGGGAGAGAGAGAGAGAGAGAGAGAGAGAGAGAGAGAGAGAGAGAGAGAGAGAGAGAGACGGGCATGTACCAGCAGGTTCTTGACCAGCTCCTTGACGTTCGCCGTGGTCTCTGAGGACTGCTTCCCGCTGGACGCCAGTTTGATCAGCGTCGACAGGAAGTTTTTACACTTCTTCACATTCTCCAGCGTTTCCTGTGCGTGCACACAATCACACCGAATGAACACTCTAGAAACGGGTGATGACTTGCCAAATATGTCCTCCGTAGCCCCAAACACTATTATTTCCTTTATATACCAGATGGGTCAAGTGGGGCAAAGCAGTGCTTACTTCATTTTCTAGTTGTTCCATTCCACAGAGCACTAAATTATTTTCATTTGCCATATCATTTGTCAATAAGTAGAGCTTTTACATAAAACAGCAATGCCATCCCCAATTTTTTCTCATCTGTAGCCCTGGCACAAGCAAGTCCAGCACACAAAAACAGGTCAGAGAAGGTAGAGAAAGACTTTGGAGGGTGTTCAGACAAGGAGCCATACCGCGCTGATTTGGGTGGGAGGTGGCCCTGTAACGCCGGGGGTCCCCACCCTCTGAGTCACAGTGGCGGCTGCTGCCGAGCCTGGCTGCACGGACGCCGCTGCCCCCAGAGGCTGCCCTGGAGTGGTGGCTGTCCCACCCAGCATGATGGTGTTCTAACAGGACGGGAGAGAACAGGTTAGCAGTGAAGGGTATGACGGCAAATAGGTTATAAGCATTTCTATATGAAGGTCTATACGCTATATATTTCATGTTTTTTTCCCATTTTCTTTTCTGTAGTATTTGAATTGCCATTCCTTGGATGGTTCGAGTTAAACGGGAGGACGGTCAGTGGTGTGTTTGTGGGAGGACCGATAAGCCACAAGGGGCCACTTGTTTACAGTAGCTACCCACACATGCAAAACCAACTTCCACCCTGGCGTTGGGAGGGGAATGGCGGTTGCGTCCTCAGTGAAAAGAAACGGCTGTCGTTTTGGGTGTCGGATGAAGTACAAAACAGGCTGCCTGTGCAACGGCAGCAACCCAGACAGGAGCTAGGTGCGTCTCGCTTACCTGCATCACAGGCGGCCTCTGGAGTGTGGTAGTGGCCTGCACGCTGCTCTGGACCGGAGAGCCCTGCTTGATGATAGAGCTGGGGGTCATCTGGCGGGCTAGCAGGGGCGCCCCTGGAGCCTGGCCAATGAGAAAAGGTGTTATTTTGATGTCTTCTCCTACATCATTTTTTTTTTGTGATTTCAACAAACCTACAGCTTTACTATTGTCACTTGACAAGAAAGTATGGGTCACTTAAAATTAGCATTTTGCATTTTGTCTCTCGGTTTTTTCCCCTTTTTTGTACAAAAGTAGATGGTTGTGCAGCCATACAGATGGCGAGTTGAAGAAGAGTTAATGGTCTTAATTTATCAAACTTTTCTACACACACATTTTTACAGTAAATTATAATCAATTAGGATGGGAGGGGCTTCATCAAAGTTTTCTTAACTCAAATGTGTTCATACATAAGAAAGAAATTAACAAATTGCCGAGGTGACACTGCAACTTTCTCAATTACACACTGGGGTAATTGACATAGGAACTGGACAAATCCTATCACCTTACATTTACACATGCATTGTCCATGGAAAAACTTTCCTGGGCATTTAGCAATTCTACTTAGGCATGACATGCATTGCATCCACATTTAAATGAGCTTAAATGTATAGACACAAGGGTCAAAATGACATTGACATGGCACATGTCTTAAACGGATACTTCACCGATTTTCTTAAACAATGGTTTAATTGGTATCTGGTGAAAAGCATATCAAAAGATTGAAAATGGGTGAACTATCGCTTTAAGAAAAATTGTGTTGTTTGATATGACCATGTTAATGAACATGGCCCAACGTGTGAATTTAATACTGAAGCTGTTTTCAGGAGTTCCACACTGGTGTAATGCATATTGTTATTGCATTATTTATTATTTTAGTTATTTATACAGGTACAACTGACTTAGACTAGGTCTCCTTTGGAGTAGTGCCCTGTTTAAAGGCCTAATAAATATGTAAAATTGCAACAACTAAACAAATATGAAGAAAAAAAAAAGCTAATACTGCAAATGTATAACAAAACAGTACAATATTCAAGTCTCAATGAAAACAAGAAAACTCTTCAACTCCCATGTCTTACTCAAATATGTAATTGTTCAACCGAAACAAACTGCTTTCTTTTCAAAACCTATTGAACCTTTCATTTATCTGAGGCAAAAAAGCTGACCACTAATTTTCCAAGTTCTGCTTTCACTTGTGGGCTTTTAAGAGTGATTCAGTCCTCTGAGCTTGTCCTATGACTACTGGATTAATTGATATCACCCAAGCGCTCGTGTAAGCCTTTACAACTGAATCACAAAGGCTTTATTTTGAGTTTTACTTTTTAATTTATCTAGGTGCAATCTGTCATTGCTCTGTTCTAAAACAGTAGGATGTGCAGTTGTGTGTGTTTCAAAACGTATCTGTGTGCGTCTGTTTGTGTGTGTGTGTGTGTGTGTGTGTGTGTGTGTGTGTGTGTGTGTGTGTGTGTGTATGTGCAGTATGAATGCTTCTTCCAACGTTACCTGTACAGAGGTGATGTGGACTGGAGGAGTGCTGGTAGGGGTAGCAGGTCTGGGTGCCATGGCACTCTGAGACTGGGACTGGGCCTGCATCTGAGCCAGCGTCTGCTGGTGGATCATCAATAGCTGTCCGCTCTCACTGCGCACTAGGACCATACCTGCACAGGTTCAGAGGTTAAATTGGGGTCATGAGTCAGGGTTAGTTAAACTATATTTTAGTGTAGGAAAAACTTCTGGGAACTGCGTTGTGAGGTTACAATTTGTCAATCAAAGCTTTACACTTAGTGCTACAGTGTTTACTGTAAAACGTGCACTTTATCAACTTGGCTAAAACTTCAGAATCTATAAAGCACACATGAAACACACAAGCACACAAAACAAAACAAAAATATCCAAACATACAAAATTTAAATTGAGCATGAAAATATATTCTTTCTAGTCAAGGTAAATCATTCAAGTACATAACATTTAATACAGTTACATAATGTAAGGGTTCTCATTTGGGTTTTGGGTTAACTGTTAATACAACTTTGGCATGTGCTCACTTTCAAGTAGTACGACTTAGCACTAGGCCAACAAACTTAAAATAATGCATTACACAATACATTTTGTCAAGCGGCAAAAGTTACCTGGAGGAAGCTGTATGTTTTGAATATTTGGAGCATTCTGCTGTGGCTGTGCAAGTCGTGGGGCTAACATTTGAGGGGCAATGGACCTTATAGCACCTGGGCTGGCAGCAGCCATTGTTGATGGTATAGAAGTCCTGGTCACATTTTGTACAACAGTCGGGCTTTTCACAGCCGAAGCACACGTTAAAACTCCAGGAGTTGTGGCTTGCGCAGTAGTCTGAATTATAGTTTTTGTTGAGTCAAACTTGTTGGGCAGAGGACTAGAACTTGCGGGAGTGGCAACACTGACAGCTGACGTCAAAACTGTGTTGCTGTTGCTCTGCGAGGTAATTGCGGGAGTTTGCATAGGCGGCCTGACAAGTGTGACTGTTGGCACACTGTTAAGACTCGTAATAGGCTGAGACGACACCACAGTCGAAATACCAGCGTTCTGTGTATTCAGTGCCGTTGGGGGTAAAATTACGTTTCCTTTGACCAATGCATCAGGTCCGTTGTTGACAACAGTGACAGCGGGCAGAGTGTTATTGTCTCCGGTACTGCTGCTCAAAATTGCGCTTCCAGAAACATGAGAGTTTATCACCACGCTACTTCCATTCAAAGTTTGAATTCCAGACGTTGCAGGTTTTCCGATCACAGTCCCCTGATCTGAAACCACAGTTACAACACTGCTGGATGTTACTGCTTTGCTTTGACTAAGACCAGCTGTCATGCCCGATCCCGCCGTCGATGTGGTCCCGGCTGCTCCATCCATGATTGAACCTTGGGACCTCGTACTATTAATGACACCACCTTGCACTCCACTCCCTACAACAGCAGAATCACATCAGAATGAGGGATATGTCTATTTTGCACACATCCATGCGTTAGATAGATGCACGACAATGTCTTAGTTATATAAAGAGCAGGGAAACGTGATAAAACTTAGCTAACACAAGAGTCAGCAGCTAAGCTATTTACCTGCTTTAGCGCGCTCTTGTGAAAGTCCCATTTTGCTGCCCTGAACATTGGAAGTGTTTCCTACTGTAGACTTGCTAGTGTGATTTTCTGTAGCCTGGACCCTGACCGCGGTGTTACCATGACCTGTTCCCGTGAGCTCAGACTCCAAAGATCCAACTAGATCACTAACTACTTTCTCGTCCACATCTGTGTTGAAGAAAACATCGTCCAGCAAATCGGAGCCCGCCGCCATCTTTACCCTACTACGTTCACTCGTGAGACGCATGCGCCGATTGGATGTGAGCTGCTGACACAAGACTCCCTAGCGCTCTGATTGGTTACTTCGAGACATAAAGCTTGGAATAATGGTGGAAAGCTGCATTACAGAATGCCAACTCAATATGACAGCCCGAGAGAAATTTGTGCTTATTTTATTGGAACAAGGCTTAGTGAAACTGAATTTAACCCCAAACGCTTAGTACATCGACAAAGCTTTAAATTGGGTTTCCTTACAGTCATTTAATGATTTTTGATGATATTTACGTGCATATTTTTGTATTTTAGTACGACTCAAAATGGCTGCACATTTTTTCTGGATAGCCTCGGCAGCTGATGCCGCGCGGCGCGCGCCGCGAGCGAGCGCATGTCGCTCAGTTGGGTGCTGTAATGTCCTGCAAGGGGTGTCCTTCCCTCCTATCTGTTTTATTTTTGTGTCGATACGTTTGTCCTAGTATTTCTCCCTGATTTTGGCCAACACATTATAGCAGTACCGGTGTTTTATATAGATCAATTATATAATGTTTTTTTTTATATATTTAGAATAAGCAGTCTACATACCTAGGTATTTTGTTGAAAAAAAAACATAAACAAAGAGTGTTTGCAATCGGTTGGTATTACACATACAACTTAATTGCTTTATAGAACAAAGCAAGCAAATACATTTTCTGTCTAATTGGCTGCAGTGTATGGAAATAAATGTTCGTATAGTTCCTATAACTGTGCGTCTCATCACAGGCAGGAGGCGCCAAAAGGATGACCCCTACAACTGAGTTGATTCCATTCTTAATGAAGGGGCGTGGACAACATACGGGCGTGTTAGTTCACCTGTTTGAACGAGTATTCCCTATAAATGCCTTCCTTTCGCTAACTGTGTTAGGGTCGGCTGTCATATGTGTGCTATGGTAATTTCGTCAGAATCAGACAGAATACAATTGACGCAGCTATGAGCAGTGGAACGCCTTACATTGGTAATAAAATAGGCTTAATTTCAAAAGCTCAAAACCGTTACGAGGGAATCCTGTACACAATTGACACAGTGAACTCTACGGTTGTATTGGCAAAAGGTGAGTTTTGCCATATAGGGAAATCCAGATGCTGGCACTGGCACATTTGGGGCAAACGGTTAATTTGATTATGCCTAAATTTTTAAATGTCCATAGTCCTAACCAAGTGCTAAAAAATACATTGTATTGTTTTCTTAAAACAGTGAAGTCATATGGTACAGAATCGAGACCCACAGACCGGCCACAGCCGCCCAAAGACGAAATCTATGAATACATAATTTTCCATGGAAGTCAGATCAAAGACATAACATTGTGTGAACCTCCAAAGTCACACCTAGGCTTGCCACAGGATCCTGCAATAGTTCAGGTAAGCCTGATTTTTGCTCAGTCAGTTCAGGCTCAATGATAAGCTAATCACAGTTTCTGAGCAGCATGGTTTTCTTGACAGTGAAACATTTGTTTTTGGTCCAGTCTTCCCTTGGCAGCTCTTTAAGCTCCTATCCACCTCCAATTCCAAGTCCATCCAGGAACTGGCTACCCGGTGGTACCCTGCTAAACCAGCAGTATGCAGCAGCACTTAGCTTGGGTAAATACTCATTAAATGGGTGGTCATACTGATGTAAATGCTTCAACTTATAGGCTACCGAACTTTCCATTTATCTAAGATGGCATTGATTGAGATTTGGTTCCATTAAGTCTGCGGTGCTGAACTCATTGGTTCCCTGGGCCCACAAGCTCGGAGGGGTCCTATGGTGGAGCAGGCTGTCCAGACAGTGCCTGCAGAGGCGAACAAAGGCTTTGGTTTATCTCAAGACCAGTGCTGGGATAGTGGGAGACCCCAGAGGCCCAGGAGAGGGAGGGCTCAGAACCAAAGAAACACAATGCCTGCTGGTAAGCTGACACGGAGGGAGGGGAGCAAAAACCAAAGTATGGGAGCAGAATATAGTTATTTTAAGGCTTCTCGTTTGTTGCAATACCTGTTTCTTGTATTGGTTTGTTTGTTTGTTTATTTAGGCAGGTATATGAGAGAACCTTCCATGAGCATTTCTTTCTCTTCAGGTGATCGAGATTCTCAACGTAGAACATATCAACAGACTGAGGGAAGTTATGATCATAGGCCAGCACCAAGGAGGAGACAAGGTATTTTCTGCATAGATTTCTACATTTTGTTTGCAGAGTAGCTGCAGTCTAGGAATTTTAACCGAACGCTACTGTTTAGATAATTATTCAACGTGCCGGAGGAAGATTCATTTATTTTTCCATTTATAGGAGCTCGTAGGTCCAGGAATCGTGGTTGGGGCCAGCTCCTTGTTGGAGGTTCCAAGCCTAGCACCCTGACGTTTGAGACCGACTTTGACTTTGATTCTGCAAATGCACAGTTCAACAAAGAGGAACTGGAGATGGAGATGAAGGACAAGTTGAATATTAAAGGTAATTTGCATAGGAGTACATTTACTTTTCTAGATAAATGGTATTCAATCTGTGTCTTTCCAATTCCAAATCGGTGTAATTGCCTTGATTCATTTTAGTTGGAATTCATGCTGTGTCTGGTCTTGGATAGCTTAAATTAGTCCATTTCTGGAAATACATTTATGTAGTTTCAGTTAACCACATTTACAGCAACAAGTCCCACCATTATTGTACTATCTGATGTTCTGAATCCTCTGAGAATCCATTTACTTTTGTTAGGGGAAATATTATTAAACCTACAAACTTTATTTATTTCCCATTTCTATGCAGACGCAAATGACGAGCGTGAGGAAACTGAGAATGAAGAAGAATCTGAAATGAACACATCAACTAAGAAGGCTGTTGAATATGAGCCATTTGGGCCAAAATTCTTCTATGATAAAGCAAAGTCCTTCTTTGACAATATCTCCTCTGATGATAAACCCAGGTAAACTTTACACACCCTGTTACATTCTGAATGTAGATGTAATGTCAATCGAAACGTATACTTTGCACAATGTGAACTTGTTAAGCATTTCACTAGCAAGTTTGTCACCTCAGACGAACTACCTGGGCAGAGGAGCGGAAGTTAAATGTTGAAACCTTTGGTGTTCCTGGACGGTTCCTGAGAAGCCGTGGCTTTCGCGGGGGTTACCGTGGCCGTAGAGGCCAGGGGGCTGCACAGCGTCCGCTGCCTCAAAGAGTCGGGGATGGGAGACTATAACGGTAAGACAAAGCAAAAATATCTGCAGTCTTCCCTGTGGTTGTTTCTGATTTATTTCCCTTTTGTCTTTAGGTCTCGTTTGGAACTTAAAGTGCTCAGAGGGTTACCATTTACATGTTAAATGGACTATAGTGTAAATAACTTATTTGTGGTTGAACATTTATTTCATTTTTTTTTTTTAGGTTGATTTTTCTAGCTTCTGCCTAACTAAGTTGTCTCGTCTTGAAAATCATTTTATTTTTACATAGCCCTTAACTTATGAATGTTTAAGCAGATTAAAGTTAAGTTTTGTTTGTTTGTTTAAATTAAATTTGTGCAACTTAATTGATGAAATGTCAACACAGACACTATAAATCCATGTTATGGTCTGTTTCTTATGATTTTTGAAATAACTATCAGAAGATATGATATTGTTTATATATTAAATAAACATGGGGCTTTGCTAATATACTCTGTTGTTTACTGCCTGTTGAACTTATGGGTTTCCTGGGAGGCATCTCTTATTAAACTTTTGTGTAGACTGCTATTGTTTTTTGTCTGCAATATGGGTTTTTGTTCTATGACTGACTGCAGTAATTTGATTACTTGTCTCAACATTTCAGGACAACGCGTTATTCAGGCAAGAATGGAATCAATGGCTGGCATCAAACTATTGTAGAGCATTTTATTAGTGTGTGTATATGTGCACATGCACCTGGTGGATAGGCTATTCATAGCCTGGTCATGATTGGCCATTACAGAAAGAAACTGTACGAGATTGGTTGTCAAGAACACCCCTTCTACCGTGAGAAAGCGGATCCACTCACTGAGCGGGCTATACCAAAATAGAAACTGAGTGGGAACCGTTCCAAAACAACATTTTATTATTCTATAGCTTGCATGGTTTACGAAAATATACGTTCACCATTACAGAGTGATCTTAAAGACTCATTATAAACCAAATAAAAATGTTTACTCTGATACTGGATCTCGTTGGCTAATATTTCGCAGACTTCCACACCCCTATTATGGAAAACCTTGTCGAATCGGGTCGTGCTCTATGATAAATATTACAATAAAAGAAGCTTTCTTTAGATACACACACATAGATGAGAAAATGTCGGTGGCATTTTCATCGGCGCGGCCTAGGACTAAAGGGGAGGTGACACAACAAACAATTCAAAAGGTATGCAACTGTTAAGCAATTTATGCTCACGAGAGCGCGCGTGTCTGTATCCAGCAGTGCAGGGCAAGTACATTAGCACCTAGACAGTCAGAAGAGACGGCAACTGGTAGGGTGCTGACGGGCTAAAAACAAAGCGTCGATGCGCCCCCATGTATTGCCCTATGTTGGCTTCAATCTTCCTGCTTTACATTTTCTGAATGTTTTAGAATTTCTAAAAAAGGCGTTTATTTTCAATTATTCGCATGTTTAAAATCAGTGTTATTTTCTCCGCAAAATAATTCAGTAAAGTCTTAGTCTGACAACTTGTTTTGTTTTTGTTCTATCTTTGTTATTTAAGCATGTCGACAGTGTTGCATTTCTAATTATGTTACCCGTTATAGAAAATTTAAATTGACAGCGTACTAAGAAAATATGAGGGCCAAGTGCAGTCTTCAGTAGAATAAAATATTACAAATATTTATAAAAGCCAACAACCTACACCGGTGACGCGCAACATCCAAACCTTTGTCCACCCATTTATCCTTGTCTGAACTGTATTAGCTGGGTCAACCTACGTACATGAACATGGACAATATTGCATGTAGGCTTACTCGTGTTGTAAATGACCTTGATATTAATAAAAACAGATTGATAACAAACTGGTATGCATTTAGTTATATTGTCTTTCTCACTATTTCTAAAAACAAGCAAATGTATGCAGTAAAAAATATTAGGACTTTACTTCGCACAATCATTGCTTAAGATTTGTAAGTTGTTTGTTACATATATTTATTTTGAATCTCGATTCATGATAATAATTTAAAAGGATAATTA
This sequence comes from Galaxias olidus, assembly GCA_026901105.3. Lineage (NCBI taxonomy): Eukaryota > Metazoa > Chordata > Actinopteri > Galaxiiformes > Galaxiidae > Galaxias > Galaxias olidus. Next base: position 181,332 of record JAPMUY010004361.1, read on the forward strand.
TTTGGAAATAGTAGGCTAAAAATGATTACTCTGCCCATGGATGTTATATGCCCTGAACGATGAGATGGAGGTTAGACAGTTCTAATTGCTTAATGCTTTCAGTCACAAGTTAATAGATAACTGGAACTCTGTCCTACTTAAATGTCTTTTCAGCCCAAGGCTCTTATAGCAACATTTAGCATACTCCAGGAAAAACATCTGACCCAGATAAATTGGTTCAGAAAGACTGAAAGGGAGGGGGGTTTAATGCGCACATTTGGATAAACCAGGACACATTAAATTAGAATCATAATTTGATGGTACCTTATCTATCTTATCTGTATTTCTGATTGATCTTTGTGCCCTGCAGATGCTGGATGAAAATCATCACCTAATACAATGCATAATGGACTACCAAAGCAAGGGGAAAACAGCAGAATGCACACAGTAGGTGTCACATTTCTTCCACTCAGCCGTGTACTGAGCATTAAACATAAAGGAACCTCAGCATTAGTTGTCCTCTTTACCGAGATGAGTTAGTATATGCACACTGTGCCTCTAAAGGTCCCCTCCAGCCATGTGACCAACCAGGTGAAAAGGTACCTTGCAACCAAACATTGGTATAGCAGAGAGAAAAAAACAACACGGTACCTTTTTCACTAGTGATCAACAATAAAAGTGCATCTCAGCCACCTTATAGCTACAACTGACTGGCACTATCCCTAAAATTGGCCTGGGAGACACCCCGACAAACAAGGCTTAACCGGCGCATGCAACTCATTCTTGGCAATGGCAGGCTGGGTTGGAATTCAATGTAATTGAAAATCAGCAGACTTCCCAGCCAAGCCTTGTGGTGCTTTGGAACGCACCCATCCCAATTTGTATTGTAATTGTGAACAATGCAAGAAATATCATTAATCCTGACATGACAGATTGTTTTTAGAGCGAGTAAGTTGGATGAGCTGACTACTCAAGTAAACCTTTGAAAATGGTATGCTTGTCATTTCTTGATTGATTGTTTTCACTTATTGAATGTTATGCTTGGTGCACATTTTGTGGACGAACGACAACTGATTTTTATCTCATGGCATCTGTTACTTAACAGATATCAACAGATACTGCACAGAAATCTGGTTTACCTGGCCACGATAGCAGACTCCAATCAGAACATGCAGTCGCTACTGCCTGCGGTATGTCTGTAAGAGAAAACAAGCTTCCTGTACAAAAGCAGAATTTCTCTCTCTCTCTCTCTCTCTCTATATATATATATATATATATATATTCTCTCTCTCTCTCTCGTTGTCTGTCTCATTCTTTCACTCTGTCTCACACACGCTCACCCTCACAAGCCAACCCGTTTGCATCTTTTCCAAACTGTTCCTGGGACTGAGTATAGCGGTTCCTCTATTGTAGCCTCCTTCGTCCAACGTGGGGCAGGGTCCTGGAGGGATGGGCCAGACGGGAGGCCCCCACTCGCAGGGCAACCTCAACGACAGTATGGCCCCCGCACTACCTCCTACGTCAATGATGCAGACTCAGATGAGCAATGGTGACGCCCACACACACACACACCCACACACAAACATTCTCTCTCTAACACACACACACACACACACACACACACACACACACACACACACACACACACACACATTCTCTCTCTATAGCCTACACACAACCGCACACACATCATTCTCTCTCTCTCTCTCTAACACACACACAAACATCTCTACTCTTCGGCTATGTCTATTCTCCTTTGACTGCTTTGTTTGTCTTTGAGTGTTGGCTGCATGTCTGTGTGCATCTGAATTTGTCGCCGTCTCTCTACTGTACGACCCTTCGTTTGCTTGGCAGCATCTGCTAAACTAATGGGCGCTCCCTTTACTACTCCTTTGTGCCTGCCCATCAATAAAATGTCAGTAAAATTTGCAGCCCCATAATTAACCTCCTGTTAAGTGAAGATGAACTGAATGTGTGGCGGCGTCTCCTGGGCTGTGACATGGCCTGTCAGGGTGTCGTGTGGTTCCCACAGGGGCCCCGTGCTGCGCTGACTGTGCCTGTATTTTCGTCAGGCCCCAGCCATGCTCCCATGCAGCAGCCGCCGCCGCCGCCTCCGCCGCCGCCGCAGGCTGCTCAACCTTCCTCGTCCCACAGCTTACCAGGTAGCAGTCAAGCCGCCCCCTCCACCCAGGGCAGCATGATCCAGGGCCCTGGCCAAGGCTACTCTTCCTCCTCCTCCTCCTCCTCCACCTCTTCCTCCCGCAGCAACCTCAACATGCAGTCCAACTCAGGTGAGCCAGTCGCAGAGGAGTCCAGTTTTAGGTGCCACAAGCAGACATCTTTGTACAGGGGGGAAATGCTGTAGGGTGAGAGCTAAGCCCTACGTTGCGCGTTTCTGAGCCGTGCTACCAGCAGACGAGACGAAAATTCCAGACAAGTCCTCAATGCAAAAAAAACCCGTTTACATCAAGACTCCCCCCTCCCCCTTCAATGAAGCCAAGGCTAGCATTCCACTCAGAGGTGATTTCACCCTGTCATTTATACACATCCTCGTCATGTCGTCCAAACGACCATAAAAAAAGAAACAAACACATTCAGTCCATCAAAACGGCTTGCCCTCTTTCCGATGGAGACTAACCACTATATACCCTGCTTCAAGGCTAACCTCTTAACCTTCTTAACCTGCTGCCCTGTGTGTCTTCGCTTGCCCATGCGCATCAACTGTATCTTCTTTTGTTCCTGTTTATGCACTGACCCCTCTGGCCTGGTCTGCGTTCACATTAAAGCCTAGCTGAAGCTCCTACTGCTGCCTAACAGACCCTGACCGCCGCTCGAACATGTCTTGCCTCCCTCCTTCCTCACTCGTTTGCCTTGTATCATTTCCTTATCTTTCTTTTCTTATGTTGTCTACTGCATATTCCGGGTATGTATTGCCTCTGTGTTTTTGTGTGCTGTCGAATGCTCCCCAACGTGGCCGCCGAGATTGCAGGCGTACATGTATTGTCCCATGAGCTCGCTCCCCATAACATTGCCTTCCTCCCCAGTCTCGATGATGCACCCGCAGTCCGCCACGCCACACTATTCTCCGGGCCAGGCTGGGGGCCAGCTCTACCAGGGCCAGCAGGGCATGGGCCTCATGGGCCAGGGTAGCCAGGGGAACAGCATGATGGGCCAGAGGCCTATGGGCTCCTACCGACCCTCACAGCAAGGTAGGTGACGGGGGATGACCCACTCCCTTTATTCGGCTGTGGTTTGCCTGGGGGCCTGGAGGAAACCGGTGACACTGAGGGTGAAAGGGTGTGTGTATGTGTGTGTGCGTGTGTGCGTGTGTGTGTGCGTGCGTGCGTGCGTGCGTGCGTGCGTGCGTGCGGACATGGGTGGTTGTAAACATGGCACCGTAATCATGATAAAGTCTATTGAGTTGTGGAGTTGCTGGTGGCGTTGATGTTTCTGTAGTTCGAAGTGGAACTATTGTTGCCCAATCAAGACGTATTTGGAGTTCAATGCTTAACACGTGGGCCTTGTAGTTTTTTTGCAGTTGATTCACGTTCGGTTGAGATGTGACCAATGAACCCGACTGTTGTGGCACGGAACGTCCTCGTCACGGACGCCCGTTGCCACGGCACCGGGGAGGTGACATATCCTGCAGGCCATCGCCACGGCCGCCCTGCGACTTTAAGAAGCGAGCGAGCGAGTTATGGCTCCTTGTCACATGGGGTTCCAGCGTGTGTAAATCACTCTGACCATGCTGTGTCAGCGTGGGTCTATTAATAGCCTCCTAACGCTCCTGTGTGCTTTGTGAGGGACACGGCCTGGGCACATGCCTCATAGGGATGTCTGCCCTGCTGTGCTTGACTGAGCCGTTTCCAGGGGGAAAGCGGTCCAACATGGACGTTCTGTTCCCCTGGTCCGTTTTTTTACCCGGTCAGGGCCAAATGGAGGTTCTCCGTGAGAAATTGTTTGGAGGAACTTCCCGAAGACGGCCCGAGTGGCCTGCTCACAAGCTGCTTTCTGATTGGTTGTAAGGCTGTTGCTAAGGCTTCTTTCCACCGCGCCTGCTCGCTGAGACACTGCAAATGTTTTTTTTATCTGATATATGGTGCTAAGAGACTGTGTTGCCACTGTGGCTGCACGCCTTGCAATGATGGTGTTCTTTGTGTCACTATTGATTTGAAGAGGACGTTAGGCTGTGCTGTTTTTTTTTTCTTTCTCCAGCCAGCAGAAAAGGGTTTGGACATCTTAGTCAGTCATTAGAAGAGAGTGGGACCTGAAGTTTCTGCACGACACACCCACCTAGCTGATGTCAGATTCCTCCTGCACGTGCTCCTTGTGATTCTCACTCGCTTGTCATATCATATAACTCCACCCCCCCCCCATACACGCAAAATCTCTTTTTATTTAACACCCAACCATCCCCTGCTACGTTCCCTGGCCCCACCCCTTTACACAGCCACCATGCAGTCATTGGTTGGACCAGCTGATTAACCAATCGCGGTTTGGCCTGTCTTGCAGGATCGGCTCAACAGCCATACATGGGACAGGACGGGTTCTACGGCGAGCAATACGGACACACTCAGAGCTCCAGCGAGCCTAAGCCTATAAACCAGAGGTTTTATGCCGATGGTAATCTCACAGAGCCTAAATAAGCAAAGAGAAATGATCTTTAGTCGCACACACACACACACACACACACACACACACACACACACGTTTTACATGAGTTAGAATCACCTTTGTAAACACAATACAGGACTTGTCATCCCCGCACCGTATCATTCATCAGCCCTGTCCCAGAGTCATTGCAGAGATCAACACTAAACCTCTCTAGGCCCCCTATTCACTTCCCAGCTTTTTCTTTTGTGTGAGCTGTATTCAAAACATGAAAACATTCTGACGTTGATCCCAATCCTGTTGCTCCCCAGTTTGTTTGTCCCTGTCTACTCTGTTATTCCCTCGTGGTGTGCTGAAATTTTAGATTTTCTAAAGACTCTTACCGGTTTGGTTAGGGCAGATATATTTTATGTTGTACTTTGTGTGCCGGTACGTTGTGAAGGTGCTTTTTGGGAAGCAGGTGTTGTGTTACAATTTTATCAACCAACACTGGTTTAAAAGATTTGTTTTGCTCTTCAAAGAAACACGTGCTGAAATATACATGCATGCATGGATATGGGTATGCATATTTGAGGAGTTATTTTTGCATGTGTTTTGATTCCATACAGGACATGGGGAGTATTCTTATCAACAGTCATCTTATAGTGATCAAGGGTATGAAAGGTCCTTTGACGAATCCTCACAACACTATTATGAAGGAGGTACGCTGCAAACTGAAAGCAAAGGAGTACCATTGACTGTTTTCACTTGGGGATTAAGATCAAGGAGTGATAACTTATTGTGAGTTTGTGTGTGTGTGTGTGTGGTGTGTGCGTGCGTGCATGCGTGCGTGCGTGCGTCTCATTTCCAGGTAACTCTCAGTACAGTCAGCAGCAGACCCCGTATCAGCAGGGGTCCGGGCAGCAGCAGCCCTTTAGCCAACAGCCATATTCTTCCCAACAGCAGGGCTACAGTGGCCCGCCACAAAGCTATGGTACAAAAGTATAACCCTTCCTCCATGTAGCTACTGGCAACACTCAACTCAACTAAATATATGTATGAAAAATGCCTTCACAATCATAATGTTGCCACAATAAAGACCCAAAATAAGCACAATGTTTCATGTTCCTTACTTGTGCCATTTGTAATTGAATGAGTCTAAACACATAAACACATAAACATAAACAATTTGAATGTATTCAACTCGTCTCTTCACCAGGTCCAGGTCAAAGTAGTTCCTCCCAGTACTCCCAGTATCAGCAGGGTCAGGGACAGCAGTACGGCTCGTACCGCTCCTCCCAGGGGGCCCCTGGAGCCCAGACCCAGCGGCCTTACGCCTACGAACAGGTAAACACACATATGGATTTGTTTTGGAACGAAGCCAATGAAACTCTTGATTCTGAGATATTGAAAGACCTAATATCATACTTGAGCAGAGCAGTTTTTCCTGAGCTTAATTTTGTCTCAGTGCTCTGAGTTCCGGAAATGGATGCAAGTCCTAACTGATAGTCACTGCCCTTTGGACAGGACAGGTCGGTGGGCTATGATCACTGATGGTGGTGATGATGATGGTACAGGAGAGGGTTGTGATCTATTTTTGTCTCCAGCAGGGTCAGTATGGGAACTATCAACAATAAAGCCTCTCTTCCTATTTCGGGGAAAACTGTTGGAGAACGATGAAGTAGTGGTCCCATGGGAATTCAAGCCCGTGGCAGTGGCGTACGCTCCGGACTTGGGCCATGGATTAGAACAGCTGTCTTCCTCTGATGCTTCGACCCGCTTGTCTTGTTCATTGTCTATCCCGCTGAGAGAAAATACGTGATCGTACAGTAAGTTCAGCATGAGTCCCTCCTCTGCTTTCCTTTGCTCACTACTGTGATGGACACGTGTTCCTGGGTTGCCATGTTTGCAGGCCTCTCTATTACAAAGCAAAGGTCCCCTCCTTCCGTTCCATAGAATATGTAAACATTGTCAGGGTATTAATGTGCATTAGAGAGAAAGTGTTGTGTCAGAATTAAGTTTTGCATCGCCCGCTGCTCTACAGCTGTATGACATCTGTTCTTTTCTCTTCTTCTCTCATCCATCTGCTTCTGCTACAGTATTTGTCCTTTTCTCCATAACCTTTTACTGTTTCTTGATATGTGCACATAAAACCATTAACTGCACTCTTAAGATGGTAGATGATAATTAGGTCAAGACAGTGGTCATACCTTTTTATTTAAATCCACTGGTGTAACTAACTATTTAGGAACTTTGTTTTAAGGTGAACATGTTATTGTCTTAACACCTGACTTGTTCAGGGACATAGGGAAGTAGCAATGCCATTCAAGTGTTTCTTGAGAAATGAAAAAAAAAATTATAATAATGCCAAAGTAACACAGGGACATTATAGTACCTCAACACTCATTAAGTGCAATATTTATACAAAGTTACATGTCTTGATTAGTATCTGGTGTATATATAGCTTCGTTTTTGCTTTAATACCAATATGGCAAAAGGTCGGCGGTTATTGTAGTTCCTTTTTTATACATACAGTGTTTATCTTGTTCATGCTTTTCAATTAATCCTTATCATGTATCATAATAGCTGTATTTGGGTAAGTGTGAAATCAATATGCCTCGCAAACACACTTGCCTTATTGTTTTGTTGATCAAATACGATGTGCGTATGCGTTTCTCCCTCTCAAAGAATTAAATGGACCTCTGATCATATAACAAAACATGGCGTATTCAAATAATGTACCAACATTAAATTAACCCCAAAGGGGAGGCACAAGTACACTTGCAATTTTTTCAACATTTGATGTCCTGGCTGTCAAACAGCTAAATGACTTTATGCTCAACTCAACTCAACAGTGACAATCATAGGTTTTATCGACACTGTAAGGTACTGTAATATACACTGTAATCATTGGTATAATAATCTCTCTAAATTTAATAAGTAGCTAACTACAGTGTTTTGGAGTTGTTATTTTTGTTGTGTTGAATCATGTGTGTATGTGTGTTGATCCTTATGACTGGCTTGGTGAAAGAACACCAAACATGAATGTTGATTTGTCTACGATCTACTGTGTCTTTTCGTCAGTATTTTGTTACTGTTTGTTTTGTAAAATAAACTGATGTTCACCACAGTGAAATGTATTTATTTATTACAAAGATCTGCACACATTTTCAAAAGAACACAAACATTAAAAGAGCCTACAATTTCTTCCCTCTGATTTGGAATTTTACTTTTGAAATTCTAAAACTGACCCTTGCTTTTACCCGTAGCTGTCATGGAACCACAAGATCTGCAAGCTAACGGTTAGCAAGCTGTTAGATCGCAAAAAAAAGGGTACATAAACCGCTATGCTGCCATTTAGTTTATTTAGTTAAATTCATATCGACCTGCAGGTGAATATTTTGTTTGCCACAGTGTTTTTATTTACTAATTTAAGTAAATTTGCATTGTTGTTCTTGTAACAAAACTGGCTAGCCAACTTTCTCACCACGTCGACCAACGCTAGCATGGCAACTGTTGAGGTCATTCATACTCATAGCAACACAACTGACAATTTCAAGTTGAAGACTCCGTCATCATGATCCGTATTCTCTCAATATCACAATGTTTAGTACAGTAACAAGGATACGAAGCCGAAAATGGCTTTATCAAGAGATGGGACGTGTGGTTGGTCAAGCCTATGCGAGAAACGAAGTGAGCTGGTTGCCAGGTCTTCAAAGCTACTCTGCAGCCGCACATTGGAAAACAAATGGAATCAGGAATATCACTTCAACTTGTGCAATGAATGCCAAGATCAGAGGAGGCATTCAGAAAAAGAAAGAACTCTCTGAAAAGAAACTGGTATGACTTAACGTTATCCCTTTCACGTCATACTTTAAATGTAACGATGACCTTTCACTATCAGTCATAGTTTTGACCCTTTCTGATTGACACAGTCGGTCTTCTACAGATAACTGTAGCTAACCTCTTCTTTTGTACTCTTGTACGTAGACTCGTCACTTTATCGACTACCGTAATGTGAAGCTAATTGCTGGGGCAGGAGGAAAGGGTGCGTGCACCTTTCATAGTGAGCCGCGGAAGGAGTGGGGAGGACCAGACGGAGGCAATGGGGGAGACGGGGGAAACATCATTATCAAAGGTGAGTTATGGAATCCAACTGGCTTACATTCAATAAAACTACCAGGTTGTCACGGTGACATAAATGCCAGCACAGTCAAATTCAACATAGAACCCTGCAGGCATAAGGACACGCTCATTTCTATCCGATTTGGTTTGGATGTAATTTCTACGGAACTCCATTTTTGAGATTCCTTCTACATCTTTCTTATCCGCGTACTTTCAGTCGACAAGCAAGTAAAATCCCTGGCGCAGGTATGCCCTGTTTACCAGGGAGATAATGGTCACGGGGGCGGCAGCAAGAACTGTTATGGACGCAATGCCAGCACATCATACATCTCTGTGAGTATGATAAAACCTAATTGACATTATTATGCCAACAAGTGTAGGTGTCTTTCCCATGTCGACCAACAGTGGGCCTTATTGCCTCTATGTAGAATGTGAGACCCAGCTTACGCCTGACGTCTCTGCCCAGGTACCAGTTGGCACTGTGGTAAAGGAGAATGGGAAGACGGTGGCAGACCTCTCGCAGCATGGCCAGGAGTACATCGCTGTGTTTGGAGGGGCCGGAGGGAAGGGCAACCGCTTCTTTCTGTCTAACGAGAACCGTGCGCCCATGACGGCCACGCCTGGGGATATAGGCCAGGAGAGGCGCCTGCAGCTGGAGCTGCGCACCATGGCTCACGCTGGACTGGTAAGACAGCATGGAAACAGTAAAACAAAATAAGCCATGGGTTTGAGAAGTTGTCTACCCTTTCTGAACGCTGTTGCTAGAATGAATATTGACATAATCTATCTATTTTTTCTACTTCAGGTTGGATTTCCAAATTCAGGGAAATCCTCGTTGCTGAGGGCTATCTCCAATGCCAAACCGGCTGTGGCTGCCTACCCTTTCACCACACTCAACCCTCACGTGGGCATTGTCAAATACAGGGATCATGAGCAAGTGGCAGGTAATTGGGCTTTGAAAATAATTTGACTTTAAAAAAAAATAATATACTTGTGTTTTATTTATAGGATTACACACTTCACACGCCATGTACTTGGTAGATTGTTTTTTGCACAATGTATTGATTCAGATACTTTATTAGAAATATTAAACTTACACTTTTTCCATGAGTGTTTAATTCACCCCAAAGTGAACAAATGCTTTCCCTATTTTCTCTCCTTCTCCTGACCAGTTGCTGACATTCCTGGGATCATCCGCGGAGCCCACCTGAACCGCGGCTTAGGGATCTCCTTCCTGCGTCACATCGAGCGCTGCCGCTTCCTCCTCTTCGTCCTGGACGCGTCCACTCCCGAGCCCTGGACCCAGCTCCAGCACCTCCGCTACGAGCTGGACCAGTATGAGCCCGGCCTGTCCCACCGGCCCCACGTCATCGTGGCCAACAAGATGGACCTGCCCGAGGCACGGGGGAACCTGGAGGAGCTCCGGGTGAGAGTGGACCACCGGGTGATACCCGTGTCGGCCCTCACCGGCCAGAACACCGAGGAGCTCCTCCTCCACCTCCGAGAACTTTATGACGGCTACCTGAAGGGAGGGGGTGGCAGCGGGGAGGACAAGCCCACTAGGTGGTAGTAGAAGGCTGTGTTATGACTGTTTGCTGTTTGTTGTCTGCTCCCAATCTGCCCATCGGGGTGTATTTAAGTTGTCTGATCTGAAAGTGTTTTGTTTAAAAAGAAAGAATGTATTGAAATTGTAGTTTTTATTAAATAGATTTCAATACAAGTTCATGTCTTTTAATTTTTTTATTAGTCTTACAGCAAGGTGTTTTGGTTTGCAGTTTTGTATGCCATACTGTAGGCAGGTTGTATGGCTGACTTAAACATGTTATTTACTTAAACTGCTTCACATTCCATACATGTTTAGAGGAAATGTGATGACGCGTGTGGAAGTATGCATGTTTAATTCAGCATTGTGATGTCACATGTAGGTCTTCAGCAATATTCTTAAGTACTTGTTTTCACAATTTTCCCTTACATAGCCAGTTTACTGAACGCGAAACGCATGGTAAGCAAAAAGCGATAAGTAGGGAGAAATCATTTGGCATAACCATAGGTTCATCATAAATATCGTGATCAAACTTAAGTACATTATGAAAATTTTGTTTTTTCAGTTCGTCATTGGTGAAAAGATATTTCTGTGTTTGGAGATTGAGAAACAAAAACCAAAGCAGGCACTGAGACTGCACTGACCCCTCTGTATCAAGCATCCATGCTGTTGTGGATGTTTACCAGGATACTGCTGACCGGACTTTCATAGTCCAGTGGGAGCAGGGTCAGAGATACAGAGAGGCAGTAGCCTCACTTCACTGTTTGTTACTTTCAGTAGAATGTGTTTTGAACTGATATGATCAGGAACATATGTTTAAAAAGATTAATCTTTCATGGACATAATTTTGATTTGCAGAGATAGGAAATTAAATAAACATACGAAAGACTTAAAGACGAACCGAAAATAGAGGAGGTAACTAGCCCATCTGGGAATCCCTTTTCAACCAATGAAAGAGAATAAAGTGGAAGTTTGATGTGATCTAGATTATTCTTTCACAACGATGTCTGTAATTGAGTTGTCCTGTCCTGCCCATACTGAGCCTCGGGAGCTTGGCGGTGCAAGTTGATCGATTACGTTGAAGGAAGGGCCGTAAAAAAAGCGTTAAGAGGGAGAAAAGATCGTGGTTACCTGGGACTTATGGGAACAATTCTAATGGCTTGTGATGCTGGGCAGTAAATGTCCTGAACAGTGGTTAAGTGCAGCGTGAAAAGCCGGTCCTGGGCTTGACCTGGTTGGCCGCTGTGGTTGCCACAGTCCCCTGACCTGTGTCACCTGCTCTGGGGGCGCTGGTCTATTGTGTAGCTGTTTGTTTGTTTTTCCTGTGTAAACTCCTGTAAACCACTACTTGGTCACAAAACAAATGGTCAGGCTGAGTGGCTCATTAAGTGTATGAGCAGGCTTTCTTTTGTATGGTTGGGAGACATTTAGTTTGGCTATTGGCATTTCATTTTTGTTGTATGTGTCGATTGATACATTTGTTGTTCACTTGTGAATACATTTGCTGATGTAAATTAGATGTATTGTTGTTGTTGTTGTCCTCTCCACAGGGCGGTATGGGACAGGGATGGACACTGAGAGTGAGAAGAGAAGCAAAACTCTGTGGGACTACCTTTGTCTGCGCCAGCCTCTCGAAAAGGCAAGGACTGATTCACCTTTAATGTATTCATGACTGTATTATCATCACATTAAAACTGAAGTGGGGTGTCCCCTAAGTGAAGTAATGTGCTTGCATATTATAAATGTATGGTAAGTAATTCACTGAAATCCCAGTTTTTTCCATATGCTTCCTGCTCAGAGCGACGTTATAATTGGGCTGGGTTGCCATGACGTGCGTGTTGCTGAGAGGTCGGCTGCTCTCTTCCTGGAGGGATGGGCTCCCTGGTTGCTGTTCACCGGTTACCGTGGCAACCAGACAGCAGGTCAGTGAGGGCAGGCCGGCTGTTTATGTCCAGCTCTTTGGTCTTTTCGAAACCTTTTCCCAAGCTCTTTCTGTGGGGGTTTTTGTCTTCTGTGTTGAGACAGGGGTCTGGACGAGGCGCGAGGCGGACGTCTTCCTGGACGTGGCTCTGGGACTGGGGGTTCCCCGAGACCACGTCCTCCTGGAGAACGAGGCCACCAACACAGGAGAGAACCTACGCTTCTCCCACAGGCTCCTGGAGGAGAGACACATCCCAGGTCTGGTTTCACGGCGCCTTTTCATTACTCGGCAGCCAGAGGGGGTCAGAGCACGGCACGCACACCAACGCTGCTACTGCCTGGATGTTGCGCGTGCTCCGAGTAACACAGGACTTTACAGCCAACGTTATTTTTTGTGGGCTCTGTTTTTTTTCCTCTGTGACAGCCGACAGGGTGGTGCTAGTGCAGCAGCCCTTTATGGAGCGCAGAGTTAAGGCCACCTTCCTTTGTCAGTGGCCCCAACAGATGGAACACACCACGCGCGCCTTTGTCACCTCCCCTCAGATCGACATCTCCGACTATCCAAACGCCAGTGTGGGCACTGCCTCCGACCTCATCACGTACATGCTAGGTACCCTGCCATCCTACTTTTAGCTGTTCTCTCTTGTACATACAGTGCCTTGCAAAAGTATTCACCCCCCTTGGCTAGTTACTTATTTTGTTACATTACAACCTGTAATTTAAATGTTTTTTTAATCTGAATTTTATGTGATGGATCTGCACAAAATAGTCTAAGTTGGTGAAGTGAAATGAAAAAAAAATATATATAAAAAATTATTTTTAAAAATAAAAATCTGGAAATTGGCATGTGCATATGTATTCACCCCCTTTGCTATGAAGCCCCTCAAAAGTTCTGGTGCAACCAATTACCTTCAGAAGTAACATAATTAGTGAAATGAAGTCCACCTGTGTGTAATCTAAGTGTCACATGATCTGTCAGTATAAACACACCTTTTCTGAAAGGTCCCAGAGGCTGCAACACCACTAAGCAAGAGGCATCACACCATGAAGACCAAGGAGCTCTCCAAACAAGTCGGGGACAAAGTTGTTGAGAAGTTGAAAGTACAAGTCAGGGTTGGGTTATAAAAAAATATCCAAATCTTTGATGATCCCCGGAGCACCATCAAATCCATCATCTTCAAATGGAAAGAACATGGTACCACAACAAACCTGCCAAGAGAGGGCCGCACACCAAAACTCACAGACCGGGCAAGGAGGGCATTAATCAGAGAGGCAGCACAGAGACCAAAGGTAACCCTAAAGGAGCTGCAGAGTTCCACAGCAGAGACTGGTGTATCTGCGCATGGGACCACAATAGGCCGTACACTCCACAGAGCTGGGCTTTATGGAAGAGTGGCCAGAAAAAAGTCATTACTTAGTGTTAAAAATAAGATGGCACGTTTTGAGTTTGCCAAAAGGCATGTGGGCGACTCCCCAAATGTATGGAGGAAGGTGCTCTGGTCAGATGAGACTAAAATTTAACTTTTCGGCCACCAAGGAAAATGCTATGTCTGGCGCAAACCCAACACATCCCATCACCCCAAGAACACCATCCCCACAGTGAAACATGGTGGTGGCAGCATCATGCTGTGGGGATGTTTTTCAGCAGCAGGGACTGGGAAACTGATTCGAGTCGAGGGAAAGATGGATGGTGCTAAATACAGGGATATTGAGCAAAACCTGTTTCAGTCTGCCTGTGATTTGAGACTGGGACGGAGGTTCACCTTCCAGCAGGACAATGACCCGAAGCATACTGCTAAAGCGACACTCGAGTGGTTTAAGGGGAAACATTTAAATGTGTTGGAATGGCCTAGTCAAAGCCCAGATCTCAATCCAATTGAGAATCTGTGGTCAGACTTGAAGATTGCGGAAACCATCCAACATGAAGGAGCTGGAGCAGTTTTGCCTTGAGGAATGGGCAAAAATCCCAGTGGCAAGCTCATAGAGACTTATCCAAAGCGACTTGCAGCTGTAAGTGCCGCAAAAGGCGGCTCTACAAAGTACTGACCTTAGGGGGGTGAATATTTATGCACGCTGAAGTTTTCTGTTATTTTGTCCTATTTGTTGTTTGCTTCACAATAAAAAATAAATCACATCTTCAAAGTTGTAGGCATGTTCTCTGGATGAAATGATGCAAACCTTCAAACAATCCATTCTAATTCCAGGTTGTGAGACAACAAAACATGAAAAATGCCAAGGGGGGTGAATACTTTTGCAAGGCACTGTAGGTACTGTGTCTCCAGCACATGCAGTACCAGTCTAAATTTTGGATACACTTTCCCATTCACTTCATGGGCCAACCTTTGACTGGTACTGTACCTAGTTTCTGTCTTACAAATGTACCTTTTCTCCTGCATACATCAGTTATGTCTCCTGCATAGATACATTGTCTCCTACATAGATATTCACTCTCTTTCATAGTTACCCCTGTCTCCTACACATAGATATTTTCTCTCTTGCATAGGTACCACTGTCTCCTACACATATAGATCTTTTCTCTCTTACATAGATACACCTGTTTCCTACACATAGATATTTTCTCTCTTACATAGGAACCCTTTTTCCTATGTTGAGAGGTTGGAGGGAACATTGGGCTCTTTTTTTCTGTGTGCGCTCCACGGCTCTACTTAGGGTGCCGTTGTTCCTCTGTTTTTTTGTTTAGGTGTGATCGAGAGAATTCGGGACTACCCTGGGAAAGGCTTTCAGGTGGAGCAGGAGATCCCTCCCAGCGTTCTCTCTGCTTACCACTGGTTTCTGCAGGCTGGTTACAGGCCCAAGTAGACATGTTTGAACTCACTTATCAATACATGGCTGAGTGCCGGTTCCAGTTTGCAAATTAAGAAATAAGTTATGAATCTGATAAAGCACCAATAATTATGCTGCCCTCCCCCGAGACAAATACTGTGTAATGCTGCATGTAGCTCAATAGAATTACAGAAAGTACAGATATGGAAGGCCTTTTTTTTTTCTTTTCATAAATATTTTTTTATCTGAAAACAAGTTAGTTGCTTACACAAGACCCTTTTACCTGTATGTCTCCAATTACCATAGATACCTTAGATGTATTGTTCAGACCGAAAAGATATTGAGCAGGTATGACAAAGCAAACAACACATCCTAAACAGGATTCAAAACATTTCATTAAAAAACATTCCTTATGTTATTGGTACTGCCATTCCAAATGGTGCTGCTTTGGTTTCCTGGAGCACACACGACAACCCTGAGTGTGTTGTTCCATCGCTATGTTATACACCCTCGTCAGGAGGACGATAATAGCATTGGCAGCGTTCCGCTACACGACATTGATTCCGTGAAAATGAAGTGCTATGACTTCTGGAGCATAATAAAGGCCTGTCCGGAATGTTTCTGTCCAATGTTTGCTGTTCAATTCTCACTCGATTTCCCCGCCTGGCCATGATTGTCGATGGCATCTGTGCAAAGTCACGTTTATCTGAGGCCTCTTCTCTCAGTGTAACTGGAGCCTATGGCCTACAGATTAAGGCCAAGTGGTCAAATGTAGGTCCCAGGTGGAGGAGCATGTCTGTGTCAAACGGATCCTCTGGGATAGGGATGGCTTCCAGCTGGTAGGTGGTGTCCTCGTCCCCCTCTTCAGCATATGGGTGGGGGGCGTAGTCCCCCAGCTCTACCCATTTTGCCTGGATATTGGACATCCTCTTTCAAGGAGAGGGAGCAGTGGTAGAACATTTAACGTAAGGTATAAAGACAAATTGACGGGGGCCTTGGTAAGTATACATTGACATATGCATATATGTATAGTTACGTATTTTCTCTTTGTACTGTAAGTACCTGGTGTATAATGTTGAACAAGACCTCGGATCTGAACAATGAAGTGTCACTTTCCAATGCGGAGGCTCCCTCTGACCAGCCCAGATATCTGTCCTTTCCTTGCCTCCCGTACGTTATTGACCTCTGACCCCACCAATATTAAAAAATATATGTATTATATTTGTCATACAGATTGGTAGTGAAGGTGATATACAGACACGTTGCCATTTTTTGCAAAAGTAATAAGTTACCTTTGAGAATCTATTCTGTGATTTCCTGAGAAAACCCTAGATTGAGAAAAATGTATGCAATTTAGTAACAGATATCGCATTCAATGGCCATATTTTTTGTATTCTTATTTCGTTCCTAAACACCTAAATCCTAAACACTCCGATTTCAACTTTAGTGATCCCACATTTTCTTTTCAATCGGTTGCTGTACCTTGATTGGTTGAGGCTGAGCTGGTATTTGAGCTACAAAACGTCCAGGTGGGTACAGAGTCCGCACAGGTACCTATCACGTAAGATTACGGTGAAACACCTGTCTTATGCACACTATGCAGCTTGTAGATTCTGTCTTAGTAATACAACGTAAACACACTATGCAGCTTGTAGATTCTGTCTCAGTAATACACCTTATTCATTCTGTCTCAGTAATACAAAAATAAAGGTTGTGTGTTCACCTTGCAGTCAGTGCCAATGCTCTCTGTGTAGCTGGGAATCAACTTCTTTTCACTTTCTTCACTTGCAATGAATATTGTCTTCGTCTTACATGACAGCAGCAAGGCCAACAGTAGAACCCCTGAAATATAGAACAGGTCAGTCTGCTCAAACCTCACTAGGGGAAGTTGCAGGGGTCATATGTGTGTTGTTTTCTCTAAACGTGTTTGTGCACATAATTGTCATACAGTATATGCCTACAGTATAGGACAATCTTCCTTTTCTCAGCGTTGATCTGCCACGTACCCAGCGTAAGCAGCATGCAGATGAAAAGGGCCGCGATGGCACCGACTCCCATCCTGGAGCCTGTGGCTCTGCGGAGTCCGCAGTTGGGCACGGCGTTCGGGTCGGCGCAGTTGCATACGGTGATGGTCAGGTTGTGCACGGTGGGCTGACCCTGCAGGTCAAAAACCTCCAGCTGCAGGTCGTGGTGGCCGGCATACACGTCGGGCTCCTTCACCAGGTTCACCGAGTAGCCTAGGCACGAAACAGAACTACTCCATTGTTGGAACTACATCGCCCGCTCTTTTTTTGGGTGCCACATACAACTGTGATAAGCGGGTACGTAGGCAAACGAGGGCCCAAACAATGCGATGGAATGAAAAGTATGTTTCACCGTGATTCGGCTCCATCCTCCATTTGCCCTTGATGTCTCCTCGCAGCTGGAAGTTGAAGGGGCCACCGTAGGGGTCTCCGTCCAGGTCAAAGGCCGTGATGTTGGCCACTGAGGGCCCATCTGACAGGCACATGTCCAGTTTGGTCTGGACCAGGGTGGGGAGGTTGTCGTTCTGGTCCGTCAGGTGGATGATGAGGGTTCCGGTACCGGTCGCTGGCGGCTTACCTGGTAATAATAAAACACTCAAATGAATAATAATCTGGTAGGCTACTTTGAAAAATTGTTACATCCTTGTTCCAGGATTATAATTCACATATGTGTGTTGGTATATTCATAATTTGATCGATGCATTTGTTATATTTCTTACCGTCATCAACAGCATACAGAGTCACGTTATAGACATTGTTAATAACGTATTGTGACTCTCTGTCTAGGATTTTGACAGTGGTTATTTTGCCAGTCTTCGAGTCCACCGTGACCCAATCTCCTGGATCCTCTCCTTTCATGTATCTGCCAAGAGTATTAAACATTGCTTTGTGTTATCATACAACAATTGTATTAAATGAAACACAAATGACTCAATAAGTCTGAAATATACAACAGTGGAGAGTTATCTTTAGCTCAAACTGTGTCTCTTTCTTACACAATGTTGTTGGCATGGTTGCCATCCGTGTCCGTGGCTGTGAGCGTCTCCAGGTGGTGTCCCACAGCCAGGCTCTCCTCCACCTGCACGTGCTTCACCGCCGGGACAAAGACGGGAGGGTCGTTCACGTCCTCCACCCTCACTGTCACCTGGCGGACGGAGAGCGGCGGTGGGGAGAGCCCTGTGCCGGCTGGGTCCCCGGTGCTCACCACGGCCCAGAGGCCAGTGGGCTGACGACCTTCGACTCTGCAGGAGTAGAAGGGCGACTCGTTTTCCACGCTGACCGACAGGTTCCTAAGAGGACCTTCCTCATAGTCCAGTGGCTGTCGGGAGTGGAGATGGTCAGATGGCAGTGGGTGTCCCAAAACCTGCTTTGAGTGTCTACTTCACCCGCGATAAGGACTTCTATTCAAATACATTTGGTGTGTATATACAATGTGAGCCACAGTGTTAAATTAAATATGATACCTTTTCCACGTACAAAACCCCTTCGTTTGTCTTAGGATCAGTGGTGATTCTGAAGTTGTTGGCCGTGTCTCTGTGGAGAGTGTATCTGGCCCTCCAAGCTGCTGTGCCTCTGGTGTCTTCATCGGAAACTTGCAGTCGGAGGACAGACACATTCCCCTCTCTCTCCTTCACACTTCCTGGTCCCTTGGAGAAAAGGTACATAGAAACAGGAAACTGTATTCCAATTTGGCAAAAAATAGCTTGACCTGGTGAAAAATTGTGTCTGAAATGTTTGCTCTAATGTTCTTACTTTTTTGTGGAGGGCAGAGAAATACACACAATGATGCACTTAATTCATTTGACCTATTCTCATTATTGGAAACCGCCAAACAGAGAATCTTAACAGTTTACTGAGAATAGTTGTGGAAAAACCTACTGTACGCAGTCCTGTTCCTTTAAGAGGAAAAACAAACGATTAATGTATAACGTCAGAGGAGATTAGCCAAGCTTGTTCAAGTTGGCAGAAATGCTCAGAACTACCCTGTACTAGAAAGATGTACGTGATAAACCAATAGGTGTACGTAGTGAAGTTGTCGCGGAGCTAACGTAGTTGAAACTCACTGTTTGTCCCGTGAACACAGGTATGTGGTTGTTTCCATCCTCAATGTGTACTGTCACTGTGCAGGTGCTGGAGAGCTGCACCTGCTCCCCACGATCCTTGGCCTCCACCAGTATGGTATACTTCTCTGCTTTCTGAAAGGGACGCAAAGAAGCACGACTGAAGTTGAAAACAAATGCTGAAAAACTGTGCTAAACCACAGACACACACAATCCCAACACCAGATCTCTATATGAATTAGTAGGTTTTTCCTTAAACGTGAGGCAGAATAGAACGTCGGGAGGAATGAGATTCAAGGCCAGACACGACCTTAAAGCGCGCACCTCGTGGTCCAAACAGCCTTTGAATTGTATGGCCCCAGTTTGATCCCTCTGCTCAATGAAGAATTCCAGGTCCGTTGGTACAGGGGTGACAGAGATTATTTTGAAGTCAAAGGTCCCATTTGGAGTATTGCTTGCATCTTTATCTGATGCCATGACTGATACCAGAACAGAGCCTAGCGGCAGAACAAAGCAAAGGGACCAAGTCGTTGAACCAAAATAATTTAATCATAAAATCTTTGTAAGTTTTATGAAAACACTTTATTTGTGTCCTCACAGACACACTGTATATTTCATTGATGAATATTTTACCTTGTAAAACAGACTCTTGTATGTTCACCTCGTAAAGCGGAAACTGGAAAACAGGCGTGTTGTCATTGATATCCAGCACTTCCACCTCCACCCCTAGTCTGGTTGAAACTTCGTTACTACGTTTGTCACGGGCCTCAAATGTCAGCTGAAAGTGGACAAAATGACAAAAAAAAGAAAAAAAAAGATAATCTGAATTATAAATAGTTAAAGAAATTAGCAGGGAGAATTTTTTTTTTATGTAAGCATCCATGAAAAACTGTTTTGCCAAAATCTTCCTTTAAACTAAATTGTACGAGACCACAGCCTTAACAGATGCTCACTAACCTTAAGTTTTTTATACATTTCATAATCCACTTTTTTTAAGACGCTGACCGCTCCACTTTGGATGTCGATTGAAAGTACGCCCTTTGGATCCATGTCGACACCTTCACCTTTTAGGTTAAAACCAACCAGGAATTTCTCTTCAGTACTAATCTGAAAGAAAATATAGCATAAAACTCTCGTGTGTGTGTGTGTGTGTGTGTGTGTGTGTGTGTGTGTGTGTGTGTGTGTGTGTGTGTAGGTGTGTGTGTGTGTGTGTGTGTGTGTGTGTGTGTGTGTGTGTGTGTGTGTAAAGTAGTTAATGTTTACAGTACCAGTCAAATGTTTGGACACACTTTCCCGTTGAAGTGAATGAGAAAGCGTGTCTAAAAATTTGACTGGTAATGTACGTAAATATGTCACAAATGTGTTACCATCTGTACCGCTCATGGGAGTTTTAGTCTATACTCACTCTGCCCAGCACATACGGGAAAGGTCCTGGATACTCTTCCGTGATTTGGAAGGTATCCACAATCCAGTGTCTCTTCTGTCTTAGCAGAGTATCGGAGGAAAGCACACTGTGAATCCCCAGCCACTACGAAAACAAGTAAAGAATAAATCATAAATACATAAATAATTTTAATAAGCACATATATTTTAATATCAGTTACACTTCATCCGGGCTACAGCCTATCCCTTTATCCCTTTCATGGCCGTTTCCCAGGACCTTAGAGGCATAATACTTGGTCCTGCTTAGTGGGGGGGTTTCCTGCTGTGTCACACAGTACAATGCATACTGCTGCTGTAGCACGTTCAAACAACTCGCCTTGCGTTACGTCTGGCCCACCCTGCCATATTGTAAATGGGATTTGAACTTAGTTTTTTCAAAAAGCCACGTTTGGACGAAGAAAGTTCACAGTCTGTTAATGGTCAATGCCAATACGATTCCACCACATAGGCCTACCCTCCCTGATGAGAAGGCAAAAGCATCAACATAACAAACTATAATGACAAGACATCGATTTGGCTGTACATTTGAATAATAGAATAAGTCAGTAAAGACAGGATGCCTCTGAGTATTTTCAATTATGACTGTTGTTGGTAACCATGCTCATTATTAGTCAACGTAAAAACAAAGGTTTTACAGCAGAGACTTTTCAGCAAGAAGTCACCTACAAAATTCAACTCTGTTTCTCAGGGAAGATGGCATGGTAGTAGAGAAACAGTATTTTATTGTTGCTGTAAACAACATACTGCGGTTACCCAGATGCCTGTCTCCATGTCAAGGCTTCTTGATTTTAAATAAAACATTAAAACAATAATGCTTTCGTTTTTTATTTTTGTTTCTGAAAGTTCCATAAGACCCTTTCTGCTCTTTGACTTCCATCAAAAATTTTTGATTTGACAGAACAACTGAGATGAATAAAAGGACTTGGATACTCCAAAAAGTCCTGTGAGTTCAACATGCTTTCCAGCATCTTCTTTATTTACATATTTTCAAGGCATAGGCAGGTTTCAGAAATAAAAAAGCTGTTTGTGTATGACCAGACATCTGGCTCTGTAGATCCTAACCAGAAGAGACTCGGGCATAAGAGATGTATTGGCTTTAATCCATGCAACGTTATGCGAGGGCCATGCATATAGCACATGCACATAGCACATGATGATGATTGCTAAATCAAGACTTCTTCTGTAACTTCACTTGCACTGGTCTAACCAAATCGTTGTATAAAATATGTGTTTATTAAAAGCAATATTTAAGATTCCACCAAAACAAGAAAACTCCCATATTCTTCAAAATTTTTAAGAATTCAACTTAATAAAGTGCTATTTTTTTCAATTCCTGTTTGTTAGGTGGAACATTGTTTCATTTAACTTGAGCAAACAAATTAATAAATGTAAGCTAATTCCCCAAGTTATGCAATAGCCTTTGGGCTTTCAACAGTGACATTACTTGACCCAACTGTAAGAAGAATACACAAGCCCTTTTCAAAAGTCGTCACGTGTAATCTTAAAAGTGTCAGTTCACACTGCACCTTTAACCATGGTTTCCAGTGCTGGCCTTGCCTTTCATAATGTAAAAATGTAAAAATACAAAACTCACCAAAACAACAAGCAGACTCAAGCACACATTCTCCATTATCTTTTTATCCAGATGGCACTATTATTATACAGTAGTTTTTTCAAACTCTCCGGTGGTCCTGTCTCTTGGTGAAGAACTTGGGAATGAGAAACATCTTAGGCTCAACTCAAATTTTCATGTTCAGTTTAAGTACTCAGCCGAATATGTTGGCACTGATGATGACACACACTCCTCCCCCTCCCCCTCCCCCTCTACCTCCTCCGCCTTCATCTTTTTGAAAAATATATGATATCTATTCAATAATCTGAGTATCTCACGGTCACATGGGTCAACATGCTTGATGCTTCTTTTTTTACATCATGTTATTTGCATGATCTGAAAAAGTAAACTACTTTGTTGCAAAACACAGGCCATCTATTTGACACATAAAACAGTCCTGACTAAAATCAAATTTTAAGCAGGTCTCAGTTATACACAGATATGTATTGTTCTCTGTATCTATAAAATCCAAAGACATTAATATTAAGCTACTGTATGCAAACACTCACACACACACACACGCACACACACACACACACACACACACGCGCGCGCGCGCGCGCACACACACACACACACACACACACACACACACACACACACACACACACACACACACACACGCACACACACTGACACATTCAAACCTGTCAGACAGGTGAGACTTAGTTGCATGATTACAATCTTCCTGTGAATTATGACCATGGAAGGAGTTGTATGGAACTGAATCATAGGAGTACGACTGGTCATACTGAGGCATTTTGTTCATTACAATTTGACCGCCCCCCCCCCCCCCCCCGCCCAACAGGAAGGAGCCTTTGAGAAAACAGCGACAGCTGCCATCAGGCCCACCACTCCTGTAATCAGGGACTAAAGAAAACCTACACTGCCCTTTCTTCTGTTTGACTTGTCTTACATATGGTTGATTTGGCGTGACAAAAAAAGGTAACAAAATAGAGCCTTTACCGCTCCAACGCTGCCTGCAAGGTGGACAAGCCACCCAGCCTCTCCTTTGTTTGCAGAGTTTCAATGCGTGGGACTAATGCGGGTCATGAATAGTAAGTTTGCGCATGACCAGACATCTACTGATCCAGGTGGTGATATGGTGTACAGGGCCAAAGTGGTTCTGTCCTTAAGTGCACCTACAGGGAGGATACACATATCTCAGGCTCACCATGTTGCACTGTAGCACTGATTGGAATGGCATGTCACACTGCGTTTGAATCTGAATGTGGTCCTTCAGTCACACGTCTCAGTTTGCTTTGAGAGGCACTTTGGGTCTCCAGAAAAGTGCTAATTCAAGTGCAATCAATTATCATTCTTATTATTGTCATAGCATTTTTGATTTTATGAGTTGCAGGTCATCCCTTTGACCGGAAAATATGATTCCCTATAACTGATATCTCAATTGTTCATCATCCCAGGTATCATCAACTAAAACGTTTGACAAGTTGGTTGATACTTGAAGTTATTAAACAAAATAAAATAAAAACAAAATAAATACCATATGTGTCACACTTGTTCACAGACACACCCCCAATATCGAAAGCACCACAGATGGAAATACAAAGACATATTTTCATACTGATGTACTGGAGTGTATATACACACACTGACTCAAACATGTTCAGACAGGGCTAGCTTATGAGTGCATGGTTTGCTGACAAATTTCCTTCTAACCAGGGAGGGAGTTCGTCTGAACTCAGGTCATACCATCCTTCCTGAAGGCCCTTCTATCTGGACTGGATATCAGACAGTGCACCAATGAGCTATTTTCCCTCCCTGTGCCCCCATTCATTTTTTTTTAGGGATCAGAATCTTACACTGCCATGACTGTTATCAGTGTTGTCAGGTGGCTCCTGGCCTCTGTGGGGAAGGGATTATGTTGAAACAATTCTCTGTTGGTTTCTCTGAATGACGGAGGCTCTGTTGTGATTGTCCAAAGATCCCAGTGCTTTGGCTTGTCAAAATCAGATATTTGAATATAACACACTGACACACACACAAACTCAAACACACTTATTAACGTGGAACAGTGTGTCTACCGGTGTGTGTGTAAGCATGCACAGTATGATGCCATGCATCAGCAGCACAAAGACATTTGGTTATCTGCCTGAATTTAAAACACACAGCAACAACCAACGATGATGAAATAAACCATTTGTCAATTATGAGTATTGCCCAACAGACAGGTTGAGACTCGTATTTGAGCTATCATGAGATCTTTAATAAAGTGAGTAGATTACAGAAAGGTAATTTAATGTGGGACCCACTCCAACCGGGCCACACACAGTCATATAGGTGTTGGTAAACTGTGAGTACTGGGTTGGTCACTTACGTATGGGGCACAGTTACATAGGCTCAAAATGGGCAGTTTAGCTGGGATCCACATAGGCTAACCATGTGCATAATATTGCCAATTGGGCCTCATTTGGGCAAACTCTTGTGAGTGCTCCATGGAACCAGCATACAAACCCGTTAGGGACGCATAAAACAGCCCACTTAGAACCCATTTTGGCCCCACATATAAATGTTGACTGGGATCAAACCTGACACTGATTAGAGTTAACTTGGAGAGGTGCGCCTGACCCAGCATCACACCGAGGCCCTAAAGGTGAAGGCACAAGCATGGATTAGACAGGATGACCAGACTGAAGTAGAAGAATAATTATACACATGGTACCAACAGAAACATGAATAAAGGGATAATCAAGACACTTTCTTCCTGGATTGCAAATGGTTTCATATGATATGTTTATGGTACTCAAATGCAATGATTTTTTAAACTGTGTCGTGTAGGGCACCACCTCTTACTGAGTTTGTAAGAGCCAACTCCAAGCATTGGTTCCCTCTGATGCTTTTTTAACGCTACAGTAGCTTCATGACTCAGATAGTAAATACACTGATTGGTGTGTAAATAGTGCCACTAACATAATCCATATCTAGATTCAGAGGAATCTCATCTTTACATTCAGCAACATGATAAGAGATAAAAAAGAAATGTAAATACAAAATGGACTAAACCAATCGCAATCTATCCTATGTCATCGATGATCTCACACGTTCCTGTTCGGTAAACAAAATCCCAGAAAATGACATCATATTTTATGTATCAAAGGTCAAATAAATCCTGAGAATTAAATCAGACAAAAGATTCAGACGTAGTTATCAGTGAGATCTCAATTATATACCATGCTTCTAAAATAAAATAAAAAGATCTTTAAATCAAACTAAGATTATCCAAGTCTCATAATTCAGTTCACATTTATTTCCCCTTTAGCTCTTAAGAGGCTTTTAGGGTCAAGAACTAAAAAATAACCGATCTCAAAATGAAACCAGATTGAGGAAATCGTTTTTTTCTCCTAAGACAACAAAGAGACATGTCTTTCTTCCCCCTGAGTTGTTTAAGCACTGTTACTGTCATGACCAAAGCACGAAAAACAATTCTGCCACTGTCCAACTTATAATTGGGGGGAATATTTTAGCAAAAAAACGTATACTGGAATCGGAACAGCAAACTGTGAAATAACATTTGACCATGATTATGTTTTCATTCAACCAAAGTGATCATTATTCGGTAGCGCTTCAGTCTGAAAGAGAGCGGTTCTCTGCTCTCTCCACTAGACCTGATCAGTCCTGACATGCCCAACTCCGGTCCTGATGTTCCAACAGCCCTTGGGTCAGTGTTTAAAACCAACAGGGCCAAGTATTCTAACTGAACTAAATTGCTAGTGTTTAGTACTGTTGTATCCTTCCACAAATACAGGGTTGAGATAGGCTATGTGCCACACCTTGTCACATCCGTTTTGCTCCACTCCTATTTTTAAAGGAATCATAAAACAAGTGCATTTTAAATGCCATTTATTCACAGTTTGTGAAATGACTATTGCGTATGTTTAAATGAGAGGCCATTTTATTGTTTTGTTTTTTTCTAACACCAGGTTTGTGACCTCCATTTGGCTTCTACACAGAAGTCTTGAATGACATCTAAAACATTTTTCTCTTTCACATTTTTACTGAAATAGCATTAGCCTCATTACAATTGTACAACATAACTACTTTACTTTAAAAAGGTTTATTGATATCATATGTTGAACAAGCAAATGCCTAAGAATAATATAAGAACAACAAAAAAGTACACTATCACAGATAAACATAGTCAAGGATGTAAATGTAAGTAATGTTTTTATATACAAATACAATTTACAATGGGACTTTTAAAAAAACTTTAAAAACTTTACAGTACTCACGAGGCCTTATTTTTTGTAGTCTTCTCACAATTTACATGAACACGTTATGAGAGCTGCTTTAGTTGTTTTTTTTACAAAAACATTCCCCCATCTTGTAAAACCATAACAGTCCTAGCATTCAGGTAGCCCAACAAACCTTTTCCCAAAGAGTGCTTGAACTCTGCCTTGTGAAAGTAAACTATTTCAAATATCCTGCCAAACAAATCATCCAAGGCAACTGCCAATGCCTGCTCCCAAATGGTAGGTGCCCGCATATGAGAGCAAGACATTTCTTTCAAAAACAACGGGTAAAAAAAATGTACTATGGCGTCAGGTAAAGAAAAAAGATATATACACACCACCATGTACAAGTTATCACAGAAGTGCTTGTGTTTACAGATTCTGTTCTGACATATCTTTCAGTGCTTGTGTTTTCACTACAGATTATGTTCTGACATATCTTTCAGTGCTTGTGTTTTCACTACAGATTCTGTTCTGACATTTCTTTCAGTGCTTGAATGATTTCAAGAAGAAAACAAAAAGTATGTTGACAGAAGAAAATGCAAACACACCCTGCTTCTTTCATAATGCAAACTCTGTAAAACAAATAGCGTAGGACGGTGTATGTTTAGTGCACTGACTGATCCCATCGATAAACTGGCTTTAAGGAAACAAATTAAAAAAAACACTATTTCCCATGCCTAATATGTATGTTAGCTCATTTTCTCCTGTCCTCAAATGCTTTGCACAGTCCATCGTCTCCAAAAATATCACACTTCCTAAAACAAAAAGAAGAAGAAAGAAATATCCCAGGACAGCAAGTGCCAGTCAGAATTATTTTCCAAAATATGTAGACAGTCAATCGGTAAAATCGACGAAACACTGAATCGCAAGAGAAATTTGTTCCGTTTCTGTCCCAGTCCAGTCTTACATCTTTACGTTCTTTGCCTCCATGTCCTGGCGACAGAGGCCTTCCAAGGGTCTGAACTTTGGCCCCAGGTTGTCCAGGAAGTGCAGGTCCTCTCCTAGGTTGCTCAGCGACATCTGGTCGAGCGACTGGCATTTGCTGCCTTGGCCCTCATAGGCATACTCGTAGGGTTGATACACTGGGTAGTTCACCTGGTCAACTCCTATCACGTACAGCTTCTGTAAAACAAAGAAAAGATTGCTATCAGAATTGTAGACCTCCATTCATATCAGTTACCGTTTTAAAGAAAACAACCCATGTAGTCTTGTTGTCTAGGAGCAATAAATGAGTTCTTCATTTTGTTTAATTTGTGCTCGTTTGCTTCTGACTTCTTGCTCCTGAAGGCCACTTAGGAGCAAAAGAAGGGACGTAAAAGAGAACTGGATTTTGAGACTTGGATGAGCTGTGATTGAGATCACAAATACTTCTCATGAATACTTGATATATAAATGAGACTGATTAGAAACAATTCTGAGAACTCCTTTACTGCTCAGTTTAAGACAAATGTTAGACTATATGTCATTATTTCTCCTGAGGAGGTTTTGAGATGTAGACACAAAGTTTCAAGTGCCATTTAAGTATCACAAATGTCTCATTTGTGTGTAGGAGGGAAAAAAAGAGACACTAATGAGATCTCATTGTTGGATTTTGCTTTCCTATGGGTGACAGTGATATATAGGCAATGCCTTTGCCCTTATTTTACAGTCAGAGCAAGGTTAGTACTCCAACAACAATGTGCACATTCATAAAGCTTTGTTAAGCAACAGCTTCAGCCCTGCTGTAATGTAACCAATACCAACAACAGTCTCAACCTTCCAAGTGTCAGCTAAGCAGATGATGGATGGCCTGGCTCATTGCGTGACTTTTTGGGATTAGGAAATCTCACAGGAAACGGTTGTCCACCCCCTTTCAGTCTCCACCCTCTTCCTAGGTGACACTCACCCTTTCTAGGTGCTCTGCGATGTTCTGGTTCCCCATCATGCTGAAGGATCGAGAGTACTTTGCAGTCCCGCTCCGCGACTTTGTGGGGCACGAGGGGATGTCAAAGAAACACATACAGCGGGAGCAGAACATTCAAATTAGGGTTTTTGGGGAACGTGCATTAATCGAACAGTTCCTGCGACCAAAACAACTGTACAATAGTGCGTGGTGAGTTGTAGAGAGCTGCATTTTAAATCAGTCAACTTTTAGCTGGTTAACCCACATACCCTCTCAGCAGTCATCTGACTTGTGTTCCATGTTGAGTACTGCAATAAAAAAGAGCATAGTCATTACAAGGATACACTTGTTTCTAAAGCCGATTAAGTCTTTTTTCTCTGCCTTTTTCTGCAAATGCGTGGCATTTCTTCCTCCCGATGTATTCTGCTGTCACCATGACAAATTGACTCAATGTTAAAAGTAATGTATTAGACATGGCCACTTGTTACTTCCATTGTTACTTCTAGAAGGTTCGAGAAGGTTTGGAGGTCCCCCAAGTGGCTGTTTGCGGAATAGCTGTCACTCACCATGCTCCTCCCTCCACTCTGGTTTCTCAGCGTTCCACTGGCCTCACCCATCCTCTCATGCTGCTGCTGCTGCCATCCCATGGACGACATCTGATTGTTCAACTGTTGCAGCGGAACAGGTGGTAAGCATAGACAAGAAACTGGCAGCCTACCGTAGGGTTCAATAAAGGTACAATCCAGGGAGTGAGTCTACTGACGGGAACCTTCCATGTAACCATGGCGATCGTTCCATGTTGGATTCAGCAATGCCACGTCTAATCCAAGGTGCCATTTTGTAGCAGGTATACTTGAACACAAGCTCGCACGATGGTTAAAAACGATGGCTGTACTGTATTAAAAGTGTTTGGCAACTGCACATGTGAGAGAAATTATACGGTGTTCCCACAAGACTTTTTTTTTATCTAACATACACTGTATCCTTTGGTCTAGAGAGCCTCATAGTCCTGATTGAATTTCATCCCAGTACACGATGCACAAACTGGGACAGGCAGGAACCAAACATGTTATGAAAAGGCAAAATGTCACTTACCATGGTTCTTTCCATCGTCCTGTATTCAGTCATCTCTTCTGTGGTCGTCTGATTCATCTGGCCATTCTGAAAGCAGAGAATGTTTACCACTAGCTTACCACTTTAAGGCCTTTTTTTATTATTATTTGATTGAAGAGTTTGTTAGAAAACGAAAGGATTCCCTGCAATTGGGTTCCCAAGGCTGCTAACAATACAGTATGCATGAGAGCACTGTATAAATTAATCAGATAAGTGTGTGATTCCAGCCCTCAGCATTTGATAGTTTGACAGTCATACACCATGTGGATATCGTGTGTTCTGACACGCATACTTACTACTGTGTTATATTGCTGCCTTGGCAAAACTGGTTTGGCTGCCATCAGAGATGCCTCCAGGTGTTTATAAACACAAGTTGCACCTGACACCTGCTTTAAATATTTTGAATATAGCCAGGTAACCAAACATCTCCCTCTCTCTCTCTCTCTCTCTCTCTCTCTCTCGCTCTCTCTCATAGAAAGGGAAAGAGAAAACATATCCCCCGTGCTGCTCACCAAACACACCTAGTAATCCAGATCACTTAGACGACTCAAACGCTTTTCTTCTTCCAATGAGCTATTACTAGACGCCAAAAGCATTCCTTTGCCAACGTACGCAGCTACACCCCATTCAGCACTGACACACCTAAAGCCCGGGGGTGACATGTGATACTCGTAAAGTAGAAATAGGAATAGCTGCAGGAGGAGAGGAGTTGAAAAGAGATCTTTGTTTCCCCACCTACCCGTAATGTGTCCTGCTTGAGTCCGTCAGTCACAGTGCTGTTTTTGGGCAGTAATATGGGAGGCACCGTCTGGGAGGAAGGAGGAAAGGAAAGGAAAGAAAGGAGAGAAGAAAAAGGAAGGTGAGTATGAGTCAATTAGCCCGTAAGAAAACAATCTAATGACAACACAATGAAAAAGGTGTTCAAGTGCGATAGACTGAGGGCACTGTTGTGTCGTATAACATGTTCCCTTCAATTCTATTACTTTATAAAAAAACAATTCACAGCAAGAAGAACAGATGGACATTTGATGAAGAGAGTATGAAAAGGAAGGACGTTTCACACGCTACATACGCTTAGCGGGGGTTTAGACAACCACAAAGTCACACAAACACATACCTGGTCTGACGAGCCGCCTCCTTCCTCGTTGTACTTGATGAGTGTCTGGTTGCCCTCGTCCCAGTATATGAGGCTGGGGACGTACTTCTCATCTCGACACCGACACAAGATGCTGAGGAGCAGCACTGCGGACATGCACAATATGGTACTGTCACAGAGAGTTCTACGTCAAACAATTGAGATGAATCAGGGTTACACTCACATACACACACACACACACACACACACACACACCTTTTCAGAAGGCAGTATTAGTTTTTATTTTTGAGGATTTGTGCCTGTAGTAACCACTCCCCCCCCCCCCCCCACCCCATCAATCAAAACTCCTGAAATGAAAAACCCATGATATGAATAGTTGCATATGTAACAGCAATACATCTAGTAGTGATGTCAATTTCATGTTACTGGAGAAGAAAAAAATGTTTGGCAAAGGTGTGAGGCAATATGTATGAATTTACAGATTAAACATCCAACTGAGCAAGCTTTAACAAGCTAGCATGGGATTGAGTTGGGAAAGAAAAGATACATTTCCTCGTCAGCTAGGTGTTACAAGCCATTTGGAACTGGAGTTGAGAAATAGGGAAAACAGTACTATTTAGCACTGTAATATGACATCATACTCTGCCAAAAGCATCTATACAGTACTGGGGGAATGGCTCTGAGACTTTTGGAGCTCACTGTTTAGATTTCTGGAGGTGTCTTGGGCTCAATTTAATGAGAAATCCAAAAATGAAAGTGGCCACTTGGAAACCTCACTCACATGTCTGTTCTCATGACTACTCTAAATCCATATTTCTTTTGAACTTGAAAATATTGGTTTCTAAGTTGCTTACCTTAGGATCATTACCTAATGAATACTGTAACACCATATCCTGTGTTTTTCAAAACAGTGGTAATATAACACACTCAGAATACTGGCCCAGATCATTCCTGTTCTCCAGCCTGTGGTTGTCGGATTGTTGGCTTTGTGTGAATAATGAATTCACTAATAACCGTATAGTTCATTGGCTGAGCTTTCATCTCATGTGAAACTTGACCTTAGACTCACGCAAGAAAAGCAACAGTCCTGCCAAGAGCAGGCCTATGGCGCCAGGACCCATTTTGCTGGACAGAGGCAGCTTGCTCCTGCAGACGTCCCCTCCTCCGCACTGGCACACCGACACCACCAGGGTGTTTGTGCCTGTGTGGCCCTGCTGGTCTTGGATGACCAACGGCACCGAGTAATTACCGTACGACAAGCTTTTTATGTTGATCAGACCGGTCTCATTACCTGGATAGGGGCCAGTGGAGAGAGAGAGAGACGGTTGAGCTCCAAAAGGAATTGCATTGGCTTCAAATTAAACACGTCGTACGTTCTTTTCAGAATGTTGAGACGGGTGGTTGGACAGGGGTGGGGCTGTGTGGGATCTAACCGATGCTTGGGTCCAGCTTCCAGTGGCTCTTCGTTGTGCTGTCGTCTCCCCCCAGGCTGAAAGCAAAAGGCCCGCTGAAGGGAGGGGCGTCCAGGTCGTTGGCCGGCACCATGATCCGTTCGGACTTGTCGACACACATGACCTGGCTCTTGTAGACCAGCAGCGGCACGTTGTCGTTCACGTCTCCCAGGTGGATGTTGACCGTGCCGGTCGCCGTGGCCTGAGGCTCTCCTGAAATGTACGCGGGACCAGGTTGGACATCATGCTCAGCTACGATACACATGACCCTGTTCAATATGGTATGGTAATTACACAAATTCAACATGCTCATGCCAGCGTTACACAAATGATCATCACAACATGGATAGCGCTCATGATCAAATGAACGTTCATTCATTACAGTCTTTCGATATATTTCGTAATCATTTTGTCAGTTAAATGTCGTGGTGGAATGAGCCGCCTCTTACCGTCATCCACGGCAATGACCTCAATAGGGTATACGTTGTTCTTGTCGACAAAGGGTGACTCTCTGTCCATCTTCTTAGCCGTGGAGATCTTGCCTGTCACAGGGTCTATGGTGAACCACCCAGCTGGATCTTTTATGATCTTAAATCTGGACGTCAGAGAAGGGTGATTAGAGACAAGACGGAACTGAAAAGGAATCCTCAGAGCACAAGGTTCAAACTGGTCACGGTAAAACGCCCTCTTTGCTGACCTAATTTTATTCAAGTCCGAATCCTCGTCTGTGACAGTGGGCTGATAGATGACCTTTCCCGGCTCTTCCTCCTCCTTCTGGTACACCTCCGCTACTTTCTTGGCAAACACCGGCGGGTCGTTGATGTCGATCACTTTCACGGAGACGTTGGTGCTGACAACAGGAAGGGGCACAGACTTGGAGGTGTCAGCACCGCACACAAACAAGGGCTCCTCGTTCTCCACACCGATCTGCAACCCCGCCAAGACAGTCCTCTCGTAGTTTTTGCCCTACAAGATGGAGCACGTAAAACGTCTAAGGTAAATTCCGTGCACATAGCTCGTATGTCAACGTACCGAATCAAATAGATTCCATTTTGTAAACCAAAAAATAAGCATGTCTCCAATACATTAGAATCTTGGTACCTTAATGACAGTCAGAATGCCCTCATTGGTCTTCGGGTCAGTCTCAATCTTGTAGTTGCCGTCCTCGTTGCCCTTTATAAAGAAGAATTTTGCACGCCAGCCAGGGGTGTTGGGCGTGTCCCCATCGGTCACACCAATCCTCACTACCTCTTTGTTAACTTCCATCTCCATCACCTCACCGTTGAACTGGAAAGGCAATACACAGTATTGCCATGCATAGTTTAAATTGCGTTGAACCTCAATAGACTGCTTCAGAATGATTTTGATGCCGTTTTCATGATCTGAACAGCTGAAGAGTGAACGTTAAGCTATACCTCCTTCTGTTTGAACACTGGTGGATGAGTGTTAGCATCCGTGATGTCAAGATTGATGGTTGCAGAAGAGGACAAAGACGGCGTGCCGTGATCCCTTGCTTCCACTATTACCTTGTAACTCTTGTATTTCTGAAACACATTTGTAAAACATCAAACTGAACGTTATAGCCTTTTCTGCGTGTCTGTGCATCCGCCTTTGTGTGTGTCATCCAAAGTAAATAGAGTATTATGTGTGCTTCTTTTTGTACTAAAGCAGAGGCTCACGTCGTAGTCAAAGCAGCCCTCGAAGTTGAGCTGGCTCATCTTGGTGCCCTGCACTTGCTTCAGGGATATCTTAGGCGTTTTAGGATCCTGGGAGACCACTCTCATACTGATTTTGGAGTTTTCCGTCTTCTCCTCGTCCATGTCCCGAGCCGTCAGTGACGCAGGCAGGTCACCTGTGGCATGCAGCATGACGAGAGCAGCAGGGAAGGTTCGAGGGAGGAGGCAGAGGAGATATAGAATGAGAATGAACTGTTGTGTGGGGAAGTGGTAGGGACATTTAAGGAGGTCAAAGCCTGCTAAGTCACTTATTCACAGAGTAGGATTATTCACCTTGGTCCCTGGTTAACACAGTGACGCTTCAAGGTGATATAAAAATCATGACGATTAAAACATGTTGAGTCAGTATAAATGACATTGCCTTTTTAAAACTTGTGACGCAAAAATTCACTTTTCTGGAGTTTTCTCATTTTCTCTGACTCTGCAGATAATGCAAGTGACCTCCTCATTAAAAATGTTTTCAAGGTACGGACATTGTTGTTACTGTGTTGTGAACTACACTCATACAAAATTAGGATTTGAAAATGAGATAAAGGAAACCACTGATTCTGTTTGGTTGTTGCAGCTGAGTGACGGTTTGTGTATCACTGACTCACCTGGTAGTGTATTTTCCTTCACCTTTGCATTGATGACAGTTTTGTCAAAGTATGGGGCGTTATCGTTAATGTCCTTTATTGCTATATCAAAGGCCAGTGTCCTATCCACAGGCTCATTGGTTATTGGGTCCAGTATGTCAAACTTGATCTGTAATACCAAACAAATGTTCAATTTAGATTTTTCAGGAATTCAAAATGCACACATTGTGTTGATGCAAGTTATCATCTTTACACATGGTTTTTTTGTTAATTCAAACAATGCAATTCACACACACACACACACACACACACACACACACACACTCATACACAAGCACAACCATGTTGCTGTTATGTTTTTTTGTTTGTTTGTTTTTTACATGAAAGAGGCTGTATTGCTCCCTGTCGATGGACTTCATGACGTTGACCCATCCGTCCTTCTCGTCAATCTGGAACACACCCTTTGGGTCCTCGTCTATGCCGTTGCCTGTAATACGGAACTTGTAGTTGTTGTTGCGGCTTTCTGTCTGGTCATTGAACATCTGGTGGGAAGGCGGACAACACAACAACATTGTAAGTGTTCGACAGGCCTCAGCCCGTCAGTGCAACCCAGTGTGCTCTCTGCACAGTACAGTCACATTCGACACCAACTCCCTTCTGAGCGTGGCTCTTACCTGGGTAGCCTTTTTAGGGAAAGGCCCCTGGTCTTCCTCCACTATCTCAATGGTGGACAGGACCCAGCGCCTCTTGGAACGCTGCAGGAGCTCCTGTTGCACAGTGGGGAAAGCTGTCAGCTTACATCCTCTTTCGACTGTAGTGTTGAGCTAGTGAGCTCTATGGGTGTGGAATATGCGTAGCAGTGACATACCCGCTTGACCCTCCCCATGGTGTGGTTGCCACCGGAGATACCGGCCATGGCCATTGTCACGCTGACCTGAAAACAGCCCATGGAAACACACTTTTACAAGAGAGCCTGCTATCACCATTGAGTGGTTTCAAATATGCAGTTATTGTCCCCCTCTACTGTTTGACCAAATAGTCTGAGGAAGGAGGGGTGGACTAAGGGGTGGATGGTTACTTCTGGTAGTGGAATGCATTGTGTGTTATGACTGCTAACAAATGAGTTGGAAGTCTCAGATTACCGATGACCTTCATTGTCTCTTTTTGTGTATCTTAGGTTGTTAGTCACCAGTGGTTCTATTTATAGTGCTGTTGCGTTTCCCTGTTTGTATTAAATTCTACATTCTTTATATACTTTTTAAACGCTATCTAGACGTTTTTTTTTTGTTATCATCAATCATTTTGGTTTAATTCCCTTTCTTTAAAAACCGTATCGTCCCACGCCAGGGATTCTTCCAAAAAAAGTGTCATAGTGTCTGTTTTATTGCTGTTATTATAGCTGCAATTAGCTAAGCACATGCGGTAAAGTGGGAGGGCGTTGTCAGAAATGAATCACCTTTCAATAATAAACTCCAATAAATGATTTAAATCGAAGTATTAACGTCAGAAAATCTTACAAGATCCCACCTGTTTGAAACCATTATACCGACAGTAAGCTTTTAACTGCAACATGTTGATAATAGCCTGCAGATTATCATTAGAGAACCGCTCGTAAACTAAAGAAAACAAAAAAGCCCAAGCCATCTAAACGTTTTGTATTTTAAAATATTGTCTAAAAATACAAGTGTCTTTCTTGGATGTTCTCTGGGTTAACTAGCATGACATCTCATCGCCCGGCATGTCATCACCACTTCTTGATAACTATTTATGATCCATAATGACGGTAGCAAAGATGGGACAAGAGTAATTTCTGGATTTATAAAACAGCAAAGAATAACCTTTGCAGTGGGTTAGTGGGTGATACTCTGTGATAATCATGGTGATCGCGATATAGACTTAGTAAGACTTGCTAAAGATATAAAAAAAAAAGGTCTGTCACAATTCAATAACCTGTCACTTCCTACTCCAAGGGTGAAACGCTCATTTGCAAAATTGACCCTCTCTACATCTTTCAAATTATTAATTATGGATTAATATTATGGGTATTTATTATTCATATTTGAGTTGTGTGGCTTGGCCTCTGGACTCTGTTTTACGCGTGGATAGGTCAATCCATAACAAGACCGTCACTTATTTTATCACCGCTTCTTTTCTCAGAGAAAGTCTCTTCCTCTTATTCTGCATGTTTGTTTGTTTTTTTAATTACTTTTTTGCAGATCTTTTTTATTTAGACTTGCTACACTGTAGGTTCATTGCGAATAGGTTGTATTATAAGACCACTTAATTTGTCAACTTTTCCATCCAGTTAATTTGTTCTTTGATTATAATATAACTTTTTTTTGGTTCCCTTATCTGGACTTAAGTGACAGTTCTCTCAAACTATTTGTTGGACTGTGACACTAGCAAATAAAAAATAAAACATTTCTTACAAGTTCACCTTCCTATTTTTTTGTTTAATTTTTTAGCTTGCGCCATTTTCTGGTTCCTAAGTCTATGCAGCCTATTTTTATGCAGTTATACGTGTTTTGAAGCAGTTGATTTGATTAAGTTGATGCAATGAAATATTAACAGTTTATTGGCAGCTTTATGCCGTTTACAGCATGCTGTCGGAAATCATCAAAAACAGTCACATACAGATATAGCAAACAGCAAACTGAACAATATCTGCTGTCCTACCAGACATCTGTCCCACATGAAGCACCAGCCAAACTAGGTGAACATCTGTTTGAACATCTGGTAGAACAGCAGATATTGTTCAGTTTGCTGTTTGCTATATCTGTATACGACTCCATGCAAACACACTCATACTTATATCGGTAAGATCTCCTTTTTAATCATCCATTCAAACACATGCTGCTCAAGAACGTCTGGAGAATTGGCTTCATGCCAGCGGAACGAGTGCACTCAAAACCGCCCCCACAAGTACAGTGTAACAAAGAGGTCAAATTCAAAGCATTGTCTTGATTATCGCAACTCTTGATTATTCCACCTGAACAAGCCCTAAACAATCAGGAGCTATTGCTGATTTACTTTGAACGTACCATGAGCAGGAGAAAAGAAGCCTTCTTCATCGCGGTCGTTTGGCTGGAATTTCTCCGAGGTAACTGACTACCTGCAGTATAGGTGAAGAAAAGACTATGCACAGGCTTCCAGAGTAAGCCCTGCCCTCTAATGCCTCCGGGGGAGACAACCTTGTTTGTGTAGGTGTATATGTGTGCCTCTGTGTATTTGTGTGTGTCTGTGTCTGTGTTTGGGTGTAAATGTGTGCCTCTGTGTATTTGTGTGTGTCTGTGTCTGTGTGTGTGTGTGTGTGTGTGTGTGTGTGTGTGTGTGTGTGTGTGTGTGTGTGTGTGTGCCTCTGTGTATTTGTGTATATGTGTGTGTTGTTTGTTTGTGCTTGTAAGTTTAGTCTTCACGGAACCATGGGGCATGCTCTACATAAAAACATCGATGAAATGTTGTATGTTTGCATTGTCAGTGTTGTAAGTGGAAGCCATGAAACAGGTATCAGAACGGGATGGCCTGTCAGGCCGCCTATAGAAGACAGACCTTTGTGTGTGTGTGTGTGTGTGTGTGTGTGTGTGTGTGTGTGTGTGTGTGTGTGTGTGTGTGTGTGTGTGTGTGTGCGTGTGTGTGTGTGTGTGTGTGTGTGTGATGTTTTTACTGTCACATGTAGGTGCCCCACCCCAGAGCTCTTCAATGCCAGCCCGCTCTGGGAGTCTGATCTGATCTGGCCTGATCTGATCTCAAACAAGATATTGTATAACACAGGGAAGTTTGGAGAATATGTGGTTGTTTTTCTAAATATCAAACCCGTCAAAGATTATTATCATGATGATAATAATAATAATCATCATAATAATAATAGCTTATATTATCTCAAGTAGATTCAAAGTAAACACGTGTCTCAATCTACAATCAACATTTGTTTAGCTTGTATTGGTGAGTTTTACTGGTCTGCATGATATCGAAAAAACACATTTACAGTATATTGAATGTATAACCAGTAGAGTTCATGGCACATCTTAAACCATACTAAGTGGCTAAACCTTCTATCTACTGCCTTGTTTTACAACTTTTCAACAGGTTTTAATTGATCTTTAATTGGACATCTTCTGCAGTGTCTTTTCAAAGTGGGTGATGTGCCACCTGCTGTGTACTTTACTTTAGGGTGAGACAAGGACCCCCCTGTTTGTCATTCATGTTTCAACCGGCTCTGAATTGATAATTACAGACCCTTAATTGCTCCATATCAAAACTGATTAGTCCCACATGACTTGTATGATCCAGGACACCATTGAGGTGGTTCGGAGTTTGACAGAAGAGACCAGCTACCTTCAAGTACGTTTATCAGGGGTTTCTCCCTCTGTTTCAGGTGCACTTATGTAAGGCACAAAGCAAACAGGTGAAATGTTTTCATAGCGTGAGAATATCAGAGACTGGCAGGGCAGATTTTCAAGTTTCTCTCAAGTGACTGCCAGTCATTTAAACAAGGCCCATCCCTTGATGACACATCTTTATATATATATAAAAAACAGGACTCCTTTAATTACTTCACAGTTTCCCATGTATTACCATGCGAATGTTTCCCATTTGAACGAGCTAGTATCTGCACTATCAGCTATTAACCCCCCCCCCCCCCCCCCCCTCATTTTTCTCAGCTTCAGACTTGTCGTGTGTGCCCAAGGCAAATAATTCAAGGATTAGTTCCTCCTCGAAACCCCCTAGATAGACTGCTTGGACACAGCTAGGCTTTCCATTTAAGGCGTCAAGCAAACCTATTGGGCTTTTTAAGATGCGTAAAAAGATACTTTCTTTTAAAGCCAGGGGTTGTGCCTTGTCTTAAAGCGATAGTTCACCCATTTTCGATCTTTTGATATATTTTTCATCATATACCAATGTTGTATTTTAAACATCGCATCGTCACTTAGCATTTCGCGGTCCAACTGCAGAATGTCAAACAGATTGAGAAAATTACTCTGTTCCGTCATAGGGGGTCCTTCCTGAATTTATTTTTAAACTACCGCTGTTTCCAGCCAGGGGGCGAGCGTTTTCTGGGTTCTGAGTTTGATTGGCGCAATTATCTATGGGCATTGTGGTATACATTGAATCAACCATTTAAATGTCGGTGGTCGGTGGTATGTGATTTTCACTTACATTGACCCTATGACTTAAACTTGTTCAAAATACTTAATTAATTTAACCTAAACAACAACATGCATAATTTTTGAAAATCAGTGACGTATCCCTTCAACAGTGGCTAATTAGTTAATCAGTGTTAAAACTTGTTTATAATGGCGTGTGTACAACACA
This sequence comes from Galaxias olidus, assembly GCA_026901105.3. NCBI lineage: Eukaryota > Metazoa > Chordata > Actinopteri > Galaxiiformes > Galaxiidae > Galaxias > Galaxias olidus. The sequence goes on from JAPMUY010004361.1 coordinate 220,831, forward strand.
AACAAAACACAAAAAAAAGAGTGCTCAAAATCATATAATAATTTGAATCAACTGGTATTCCTTGGTAGTCAAGCTCACAGAAGAGGGCAAAGAGGTTAACATTATTCTTCGTCATGAGACTAAATTGAAACCCATCCATCCATTTACTATAGTGCTTATCCTTTGCAGGGTAGCGGTGGGGCTGGAGCCTATCCCAGCCGGCACAGTGCGAGAGGCGGGGTACCCCCTGAACAGGTCGCCAGTCAATTACAGGGCTGACAACCACTCGCTCTCACATCCACACAATTTAAAGTCACCAATTAAACTGCATGTTTGTGGACTGTGGGAGGAAGCCTGAGCAGTCGGAGCACTCGGAGAGGGCACCAGGCAGACACGGGGAGAACACGCAAACTCCACACAGAAAGGCCCCGGCCGGAGCGCAGAACTGAACCTTCTTGCTGTGAGGCGACAGCGCTAACCACTGCACCACCGTGCCACCCTAAATTTAAACCCCCGGCAGACAATAAAACTCATGCTTTACCCAAAAACACAACCTATCTCAGCACTCCTTACCATGCATTCCACATGCTTATTTAGACAGACACAAACCAAGTCGGTCACGGACTGCGTAAACCATTTTGTCAGCCAAGTTTCTACAGCCCTGGCGACGCTCATAAAAAAAAAACACAACTGACAGCAGGCAGAAAATACTTCTGCTGTGTGTTCTCACAATGTCTGTTTCATACAAACAAGGGAATCCCTCCTGTAACGTAATTCAACCAGTTTGTTTTAATTGTATATGCTCCTCTGTAACGCTCAACATTGTGTGCGGTGCGGTGCGTATGTATTTACAAACAATCCCGTTGACAATATTTAGCAGGGTGAAGTCAATCAGGAAATACATTTATTTGAACTAGGGCCAATGTCAGCAAGAAAGAAAATAAAAAGTCATGTTTTACCCTGTTCTGGTTTGGAAGCTTCAAGGTTGATGTTCAGATAAGAACTAAACAGATCAAAACCACTTTCTTTTTTTTCATTCCTTTTTTTTTTTTTTTGCAGAAAAACAATGCACTTTGGAAGTAACTAAGAGCAAAACAACAATCCATTTTAAAAAGAAAACATTGCATTGCAGAGTTCTTTGTGTGTGTATTTCTACAACAAATCAGGATCGCCTGGCCCTCAAAGGGTTGAAACAACACCTTTGCAGATTATCCGTACAGAACAGAAAAACATCACACCAATTACATGGAATTGTCACTGAAGTTCGAAAACGTGCTACACCTGGACAACCAATTCTACCACACCCACAAATGCGGCCACCACCTGATCTGATAGTTTTTCAAAAACCTTTGCGAGCCTATGTGGGGACGTTGGGTCGCTCTTTCACAACCCCGTCTACGATCAGGCAACGACCCTCCTGCTTTCAGACAAACAGGAGGTGTGATGGGTTTTGAAACGTGACCTTCATTCCAGAGTCATGTATATACATGTATATAAGTCAGCTCTTATATAGCTCAGTTTTTCTATTTACACATGACATGTGTTCCTCATAGTGCCGCGCTGCCCTTTGGGTTTCACAGCAGGGGTGTTTCCATGGCATCTTCAAGAGGAGTGCCGTGCAGCCATTTTGTGTACACTTAACTTCCACGTCGCACGGGACACAGTAATGTGTAAACTTACCTTCCACCCATCTCATAGCTGGCCTTGTATACTTAACACCACTGGAGGAGGAAGAGGGAGGCTCCCTGGAGGAGCGACAGGAGCCAAAGTGGAAAATCCAGTCTGCCACAGAATGTGTGTGCGTGAGTGTGTGAGTCAGTTGAAACCTTTTTTTTCTCTCCATTGTTTTCACATACAGTGTCATGTGCAGTATCACCTCAAAGTGAAAGGTAAAGATGTTCTCGGACAAGTCCATGACAAGTTGGGAGACGAAGGGCACCTTACATGTGTTGGCAGAAACAGTCTGAATGGAGGAGCAAACATTGCTACTAATGCAGCGTAGTATTAACATTTTCCTTGGGGTTGCATACATTGGCCATGAAGGCGACGCGGCTAAACAGCCACAAAGACATGGAAAACCAGGGTCTTCCTCTGGCGGTGGCTGAAGAGCAGAGTCACAGCACACACAGAGAGGGGGAGAGAGGGAGTTAGAAATAGACAGATAGATGATAGAGATACATCGACAAAGACAAAGAGAGACAACGACAGCGAGAGACGTAGAGAGAAACGTAGCGGGTCTGGGCGGCTTTTTCTCCAGCCACCGGGCTTCGTATCGCCGCGTCTCCGTCCCCGTCCTCCTCCCCCTAATCCTCCTCCGAGTCCTCGTCCCTCGTCTGCGGCGCGGAGGTGAGCAGCAGCGTGTCGGTGTGCACCTCCTCGTCGTCGGACTGGACGACGGGGGTGTCGGCCCCCTCGGCGCTGGTGTCGCTGGAACGGGACGAGGTGGAGGACATGCGGGAGCTCGACGCCGGGCGGCCGTCACCGGGCAGTCGCGGCGGCAGGCCCTGCCGGAAGACCACCTCCGCGGCCTCGTCCTCGTCCTCCTCCTCGTCTTCGTAGTCCGCCTCTGGGGAAGGTAAGAGAGCGCAAGTGGGTTTTTTCACATGCCTACTGGCAAGCGCAGATCAAAGCCCCGTGGATATGAGGAGACCCGCTGAGCTATTAAGTAGCAAATGCTTTGATTCAATGGGAATCCACGGAACGATTCTTCTTAGCTTGTGCAAATAGACGGGCAAAAACAACAAACTGATGACACAATCCAATCCCGCAGCACTTGCCTTTCTTTCTGGCGTGAACCACCTCACAGAAATCACAAAGAGAAACTCTTTCTTTTGATTTCATGATAGATGGCGGTCGCATTAGGACCGGCATTGTGGCGGAGCGCCAGGTCACAAAACACACCAGGCTTACAGATTTAATTTTAGGAGCTGTGAGCCACAATGACTATAGCTGCTTTGACAGGTTCGAGACGCGAGTGTTAACAGAGGGACAAAAAAAGAAAACGAACTACACCGTCCAATCCCACAGCAAATACCTGTCAACGAGAACCACTCAACACGACTCACAGAGTCACTCTTTCTGTACATTCAGTGATTACTGATAGATAAGTCAGGCCTGGCAGGAAGGCAGAACGCCAGCTTAAGGAACAGCACTATAGGCTTAGAAGGCTGTCGCAATAATAATAGCTTTTTTGGACAAGCAAAGAAGGACTGTTTGGTGCACCACACCTTCTGAACGCAGTGTTTTGGGGAGTGGTAAACTACATGTAATTACACTAGTAGTTTAACTGCATTTTCTAAGAAGCAGTCATAGAAGCAAAATAGTGTTTCCCCAGGGTCACTTGTCAACTGTAGTTAAACTCCATCCGGTGTGAAGTAATAGGTAGCTATGCGTTCAAAGTAGCTTCCCCAACACGGTCTAAAAGGCCGCCTGTAGGGAACGAGCAGTGGAATACCTGGCATTGGAGAGGCCGGCGGCTGGTCGTCTGCTCCGGAGTTCAGGAAGACATCCAGAGCCTCCTGGTCAGAGATGTCTATCAAGTCCATCTGCATGTCCAGCACATCCACGTTCACCTCCATGGACGAGATGCTGCCCATCGGAGCTGCAGGGGGCACGCACACACACACACAGACACACACACACACACACGCGAGCTCACGCGCGCACACACGCACACACACACACACACACACACATCACACACACAGACACACACACACAAACCATTATAGAAAGATATCGACACGTAATGTCACTATTAGTGTTATTGTAATATTTAGTGGAAGGTTTTGGTGGATGATTAGCAAGCGGAACGATTGAATAAATAGAACAGTGGGTTTTGTGTTATATGGAAGCAGAATGTGTCCATGGCAATGCTTTGCCTGTGTGTTAAAAATGTCCTATACAAACAATTCAGACTTGACTCCGATACGATGTTAAACATCTCGGGTGTTCAGCCTCACGTACGCTTCCTGCAGTCGATGTGCAGGTGAGACGAGGACGTGTAGACGTCCACTTCCTGCTGGAAGACTTCCTCGAAGCAGCGCTGCCTGTCTCTCAGTCTCAGGTGCTGGGCCGAATCCAGCGCTATCTGGGCGTTGTCCGTCTCCACTAGCAACCGTGACAGAGAACAAACTGCCGTCGATCAAAGTCGTAGATGCAAAAGCATGGAGTTGGCTCCTCTCGTGCACGCAGCATATTGCATATGAAGTTTTTTATTTGTGGCTGACATTTTATTTCACTTTGAGGCCAACAGATGGCGATACAGCATATATAATGCTGTACGTCAAGCTTTGTGTGAAAATGTGTAAGACTGAAAATAGCCTGAAAAAAACTATGTACGGCAAATCTGATTTGACTGCATCTTGGAGACATTTTATTTTTATGAAAGAGAAGTACATCTATGTACTTTAATGTCCTAGTTATCAACCTTATGATATATTGAAGACAATGGCAAAGGGGGATGCAGACTCCACAGTGAATAGGAAGACAATGAGGGGACTGAAAATGAGTGTAGGAACCATAGATGATGGGAAAGCTGCTGGGACCATTAGTCGCGTGGCACCCCTCCGGTCCTGTGCTCTCCCCATGTCGTAACCAGCTGGGGTTGTGTAACTGAGTTGTATCCTCTTCAGCATATCTACTGATCCCCCCACTGGGCTTAATGAGCTGACACCATGACTCACGTCACCCTGTGTGTGTGTGTGTGTGTGTGTGTGTGTGTGTGTGTGTGTGTGTGTGTGTGTGTGTGTGTGTGTGTGTGTGTGTGTGTAAAGTAGTTAATGTTTACAGTACCAGTCAAATGTTTGGACACACTTTCCCGTTGAAGTGAATGAGAAAGCGTGTCTAAAAATTTGACTGGTAATGTACGTAAATATGTCACAAATGTGTTACCATCTGTACCGCTCATGGGAGTTTTAGTCTATACTCACTCTGCCCTGTGTGTGTGTGTGTGTGTGTGTGTGTGTGTGTGTGCGTGTCTATTTCTGCTACTTTGTCTTGATTTGTGTTTATGTGTGTGGGGGTGTTTCATGTCACGAAAACACACCACCTTATGACTCCAAATTTAAAAAAGATGTCCTTGGTTGTTCATAATTCCAATGCGTTTGTGGATCTATGAGCAATTGTAGGATGACAGGCCAAACAAAGAATGCGTCAACTGTAACTCCTTCAGCCTGAAGCCCATTGTGTCATTCTATCACGCCATTAATGAGAACTCATTAATCTCTGATCTCTTCTTTTCTTTTTTGAAACCATGGCGGATGCAGAGGGAAACCTTCTCGGAAATGGAGTCTCATTTTGAGTTGGAGCTCTGACAGCTGAAATAATGTGTTACAAACAAACACTATATTTAATATGCTTCTGATACGAGGGCTAATATTCCAACATACTGGAACATTTCAATGTCCGGAGACAATGTCCATAGCCACACCCTGCAGTGAGTGATGGCATGCATGTGAAGTAGGTATCATTGCTCTTTGGATGGACCTTACCCCAGCAGGATTTGACTCTGTGAATAAAGGCTGTGCAGAGAGCTGCTGAAGACCAATGGTGCGATTGAAAAACCGAGGCGCTAGCCTGCTACGATAAAAAAGACCATTTTGACGCTGACTGGACCGCACAGCTTATGTAAACTTTGCTGCCCTCAGCTACCAAAGCCAGGAGTCAAACAGACACACAAAGTGACACTGGGAGACACATGTAGTGACACACATTCAAACGCTCCCAGCCCTGCATGCCAGGACACAACCACACACACCCAGAAACACAGATGCACACACACATACACACGCGGACGTACACACACAGACGCACACCACACACACACAGACGTGCACCACAGGCAGTCACTCTATACTCCATACAACTTTCACACCTCGATCATTCTTGCTTCTCAGTATGAGAGTACCTGTTAAAAGCACCAACCCACGCGTTTCGCTCCACGTTGGGAACTGCAGAACATGGCTTCCTCTGCTCCTCGTGTGCAGGAGCAAAACACGCATGTTGGAACTGACTCATGTCCACAGGGACGTCTACCTCGCCTGCCCTGCCGCCGCGGGGAAGGGAGTGGGTGGCCTCGGGGGCCGTAGAAGGTCACCCACCTCCATCCTCCTGCCTGTGGAGAGGGAGGTTCTTCTGGGGAAAGCCTACCCCCGGCCTGGGCTTCCTGGGGTCAAGTCGGTGCTTCTTACGCTCCCGCAAGTCATTTCAATCCTACACACACCATTAAGTCGATGGGTTTTCCACCTCGTTACAGCCAAACGTGCCTCCGTCAGAAGTGATTTTTCTCTCTTATGTAAGTCATTCCGTGATTCCTCAGAGGTTCTTTATTGTAACGGAAAAGGCTCGCCGCATAACCGGTAGGAGGTTGAACCGCACGCTCGCTTTCCGGATCTCTGAGCGCTCGACTCGGAGGGGGGGGGAAGGGGGGGGATTCAGAGCTAAGTCGGACAGAGGCACTGACAGTAACTCAGGGCCCGGCAGCCCAACAGGGCGTGCAAAACGCTCACCACTTTATTATTGTACAATAAATTGTATTGTTATTGTGAACCTCTGAAGCGTGGCTACAGATAGGACATGATAACGTCTCACAAGGGCTGAACAAGCGCTGTAACCCCCCCTTTCCCCACAGTAGATAGTATCTGCAGATCTTTCCTGTCACACCCTGTGAGGATAACGGTTCAGCCACACATAATTGTAGGTGTTTTTTTGACCGAGCGTCTTTTACACGGTGTTAATTGCACGGCCACGCTACGGCTCACCTGGCCCCTCCCCCCGAGTCAATTCATGTGCTACTTGTCGGACTGTGTGCCCGACAGAAGCCAGCTCCGTTTATTTCACATCGGTTCTACAGTTTGACGGAAGGGAGGGGGGGGGTTTCCCTGGAAACGGATCAGTCACATGCAAAGGCTTTGAAGGGGTCAAACATGGCCGTCTGAGAATGCCTGCAGTGTGGCGCCTTGTCTTTGTGAAGGGCCAGTGTTCCTTTAAAGCTGTTGGGCTCTCTCACTTCTGACACCGATGGCCATAGGGAGAGCATAAGACACCGCACGTGGTAGAAGAAGAAGAACTGAAAAAAGAAGATCCAGTAGGAGGGAGGAAGAGGCTGTGACGAAGGAGCAGAATGAGGCGAAGCTGGTAACGGGGTTGCTGAGGTCTAGCCTGTGCGTGTGTGTGTGTGTGTGTGTGTGTGTGCCAGTGTGTGTGGGTACAAGCCCTGCAGCATGCATGTCCAGAAATGTTTTTGTCTTACGCAATAATTTACAATATCCACTAACAAATGCACTCTTAAACAATAAAGCCCGTGACAAAAGGCTGCTTCCAGAAAGTCCAAGCTTTTTATGAAAGCATTTGAAAAATTACACGTGATATTGTTTTTTTGCTGTTTTACTGAAGAGGTACATTCAAGGCATTTCATAAGCTTTGAAAAAATACATATACGTATATTCTCAATTTTTGCCCAACAAATACGATAAGTTCTTCCCTTCATTAGCCATTCAGCACTGAGCAGATGTTTGTTTTTCCCAGGTTACCTGTTTTTATTTTTTTCAATCCACTGAGAGCAGATGGCCGGGGTCAGAACAAGGTTGCCATGCCAACGAGACTCTTTGATCAACAACCAGCTCGAAAACAAACTGTGACAACAATTCTCCACCAAGTAGCCACAACTAGTGTCTATTTGCCTCACTAAATCCCAGTAAAAGTCCTTCCATTGTGCAGGGTAGCAGTTAACAAGAGTTTTCTTGTTTGGTCAATAAAGCACACTTGCAATTAGTAAAGGCATCGATTGTGCAGATTAATGCTGCTGACCCATGCTTTTCATTTGCTGCTCTAGCAGGATGCCTTTTTTTCTGTCATATTTAGGCTTTGGATCAACGTTTCTGCCACAGCACATGCCTGTAATTCAGGTAGAGATGAGGGAGTTGAACTAGTGTTTGGGTAAACTAATGGCTGGTTTTGAGACGTCAACAAGCAGTGATGTCACCAGCCAGCTCAGCTAGCTTCTTGGATGTCGGCAGATCCAATCGGATGACGGCCGATAAGATCTCAGGGTGTCGGGCAACACGGTCTGACGCTGTGCTGATGCCAGTAACCGAGGCCGTCCTCCTCGCACAAGGATTCACCGAGCCCCCGCTGAGACACAAACCATGAGCTTAGATATAGTTGATCAAACAATACAGAAATTAAGTTGTAACATATAGCCTATATGTACAAACTAAGTGCATAGAAAACCACTAATATGATTCGAAGGCTATTGAAAATCAGCCTATCTGCTCCATTCATTGTGTCGTCTGCGTTTCCATTTGTTTTGGATACAGCCAAAAATATTGCTGAATATCTATATTTATATATCTATACTTTCTTCCTACCCTGCTCAACCAATCCACGATTGTTGGACGCACTGAGAAGACGCTTCGCGCAACGCGCTGATAGGATTTGGGAGGACTCCCCGTCAACACGTCAGTGAGCTTTCCCAGAAACCCCTTCTCTTCGATGCTACGCGAAGACGTTAACGTGCTCATTCGCAGAAGTACAAACCAGGCTTCAGCCTCCTTGCTGTCACGTAACTGCCAGGAGTGTTTTTAAACATGGATCTTGGTTTGGCTGCGCTCGTGCGTGTGTGCGTCGCCGTGTTTCGGTCGGTGCGTGGACGTGTGCGTCTTTGCACGTCGGTTCAAGAAAAGGGGTGGCAGAGTTACGTAACCATTGGCCCCGCTACTCAGCAGGGTGGCGGAGTTACGTAACCATTGGCCCTGCTACTCTGCATTTTGGCGTGCTTTTGGGGTGCCAGGGCCCTGCGGTGAAAGCTTGGAGCCCCTACTGTGTGCAGCACACCCACACCTCACACCAGTACGCCAGCGTGCTAAGACACGCAGGGATATCCCTTGGAAGGCGTCGCTGCTGACTCTCGGTCTATCCAGCGGCATCCTTGGCTCTTCCCCCACACACATTTCCTTTGCCTCCCTGCAGATTTCCCCCTCTTCAGCTCTGCACCGTCATGCGACCCTTCTCCCTGCTTTCTAAAAGAGATTTAAATCCCCAGGACGCCCCACCCCACACACACACAGCATGTACTGTACTGTATATGAGGGACAGGAGGGGAAGATGGTGGGATGGGGAGGCTGGTGGTAGAGAGTGGGAGAGAGAGAGAGCGAGTTCAAATGGAGTAGGGGAGGGAGGGGGAGCGAGAGAGGGAGTGAGGGCTAGGAGGGTCCTGGGGTGATGTGGCCGAGCTGGAGCACATGATTAGTCTTCATCCTAATGCGCGGCCATTCATCCGTGCTCTGAGCCGACCCGATGGCCCGCTCGGCTCCTCCGCTTCCCGTCTCCTTTCTTTTTTTCCCAGCTCACTCCGTGCCTCCGTCTTTGATTCATTCCCCCCCGCCGTTTTTTCTTCTTCTTCCTCTTTCTCCGTCTCGCGTTCGATTTACTCTACCTCCTTCTCTCTTTTGCTTCTCTTTCATGTTCTCTCGCGCTTTTTTACCCTCCCCTTTTTTCTTGCCCTTTCTCTCTTACTCACCCACTCTCTCTTTCTCTCATTCGCTCTCTCTCTCTCTCTCTCTCTTTCTTTATTTCATTCTCTCTCCCTCTCTTTCTTTCTCTTTCTCTCTCTCTTTCTCTCTTTCTCTCTCTCTCTCTCTCTCTCTCACTCTCTCTCTCTCTCTCTCTCATTTTCTCTCTCTGTCTCGCTATATCTCTTTCTTGCGTTGGCCATTTCTCCACATTAGCATGAGCAGATGTATTTATTCTCCCGCGCCTCCACTGTGCGCTTTCTTCCCCTCGGCTTCTCATGAAGTCGTTTCCAAGGCAAAATAACACGGCAGGATAAATCTGTCTCAGCGGTCCCTCCCCCGGGACGAGAGCCTGGGACTACAGCTTGAGAACGGAGGGGGGGACCGCTGAGACAGATTCAGGGGGGGGGGGGGGTGTTTTATGAGTCGAGGCCACGGCGTCGGCTCGCTGCAGTGATACGTCAAGAGAGGACGGCTCTCCAGGCGGGGTGGTGTGAAACAATCCCCCCTTTTTACTCACACACACACACACACACACACACACACACACACACACACACACACACACACACACACACGTCACATGGTGTTTACGACGAGCACCTTGTGACGGCGGGAAAGAAAGGCCCGTGATCTTCTGTTTGGGTTTGCTCTGCCCACGTCTGCGCCCCCTGCACTCTGACTGATACTGCAAAAGGAAGAGGTGGAGAGAGTGAGTGTGAGAGGATGGAGAGAGAGATGGAGAGGGAGTGTGAGCGAGAGAGTGAGGGAGAGGGAGACAGAGAGATAGAAAGAGAGAAGGGGGAGAGCGAGCGAATGGGGAAGAGAGAGGGGGGAGCGAGAAGGGGGGGGGGAGCGAGAGAGAGAGAGATGGAGAGAGAGAGAGAGAGAGAGAGAGAGATAAAGAGAGAGGGGGGGGGGGGAGTGAGAGACACTCACAATCACACATTGACAGCCAGCCACCAGGTCCAGCAGAGCGTCGACCCCCCCCCCCCCCCCCCCACAGTCTCAGCCCGTTCTCTAAGCACTCTGTGGCCAGCCCATCATCTTTAGGTACGACCATTATTTACCCTGGCTGGCACCCCCTCTCCCCCTCTCCCCTTCTCAACCTCTCAGCCTCTCCCCCTCTCCCCATCTCAGACTCTCACCCTCTCCGCCAAAGCAGCCAGTTAGTCAGCCAGCCCATCAATCATTCATGTGTGAGATCACTCCGCCACACCAGTACACAACCGCCGACTCCCTTGCATCCTCCGCACACACAAACACACGAAACGCACATGCAGGGATGAACCCATTAACACAGACACGCACCCGCCCGAACACGCGCACACACAAACACGCAGACGCACGTGGCATGATGAACCCATTCTCAGACACACACACTGGAGCCTTAATGGTCACTCGTGATGCTGCCCTGCCCCCACGCAGACGGAACAGCCTCCATCATCCCCCACACCTGGCAGTGCAGCCCCCCCCCCCCCCCCCCCCCGCTCTCACAGCCTCAGTCTATTAGGTAACACACATATCATCTCCGACCGTCTCCGTGGAGATACCGTGAGTGAGCGCCGGCCAGTAATCCAATCCCCCGTCTCATTACTCCCCTCTCTCCCCTCCCTCCGGCCATGCCTCACCCCCTCCCCCCTCCATCGGCGGCCACCCTCCTCCCCCTCTCCGTAGCTGTGCTCCAAAACGCCCGGGTGGGTTCACCTCACTCGAAACACAACAGTATACCCCCCCCTGCCCGCTCCATGAAAGCACTCACGGCTGACCTCCGGACCTGCCCAAACGCAGCGATGTCCGTGGACACCCTCGCACTGAAAGGGCTGCGTGTGAATGAGAATTAGTGCTTAGACGGCGCTTCCGTGAAAAACATGCACACGCATCGTCTACCCGGTTCAGGACCACCGGGAGATTTATGGAAGCTGGCTGGCGGTTTTATTGGCCGTGCAAGACGTGCACGCCGAGCCATTTGTAAAGTTGTTCAGCCGAGTGCCTTTTACGGGGAGTGGTTTCTAAGTTAAGACCCGTCTCGCTCGGCCTCAGTGAGAGCAGGGAGAGGAGAAAATAGATTCGGAGCTGAAACGGACGGACACAAATAGATTCAGCCTCGCACCAGCCATTTCTTTTTTTTTGTCTAGTTGGCGAACCACGCGTGTTTCAGTAAAGGCACGACCTTTGAACCAATGAGATCTCTAGGGGTTTCGTTTAAACAAATTGGCCTTGAAAAAAAGGAAATATATCATAACAATAACAAAGGGGTATTTTCCTTTTGTGTGGGCATGCGGCAGGCTACGGACTACCAACTAGGTCAAAGGTTAAGACGAGATGCGCGAAGAGGATGAACTCCGTCACTTGCATCAACAAGTGTCAGAAATGCAAAACAACTCGACCCCAGTGGGCGAGCCGCGTTTGTGCTGATGATAATATAGATACATATCATACAGACATGGAGTAAAGGTTAGGGTTAGGGTTAGGGGTTAGCGTTAGGGTTAGGGAAGACAGAAAAACGTGCAGCGAAGTTACACAAGACGTACACAGACGAGCAGTTAGATGCTATCCCTGTCTTTTGAATCCCTCCATCCTCGACACATCTGGAGTGCAAACTCCTCACGCTGTCGGTTACTCACATGCCAGACGCTTGTTGTGGTTGCTCGACCCCGTAGACGACATGATCCAATCGATGTGGACAGCTCCGTGCCAGAGAGTGTGTACAGTGTGTGTGTGTGTGTGTGTGTGTGTGTGTGTGGCTGTGTGTGTGTGCTCTCCTTTCAGGGCTCCAGGACAGGTTGCCGGTGTGTGTGCAGCGTGTGGTCTACAAGTAGAGGTGTAGTTTGTAGTTTGGAGCCACGGGCGACACAGGATCAGTGTCGTTGCCCCCCCGATGCGTCCGGTCCTCACTCTGTTCTCCTTGTCCTTTGTGCTGCTCCCACGCTCCGCTCTCTAGGGTTCTGTCAGCCTCCTCTCCTCCACCGGCTTTGTTGTTCTCTCCTGCTCTTACTACCGTGCCATTCAGCAGCGGGGCTCTCTCTCTCTCTCTCTCTCTCTCTTTCTTTCTCTGTCTCTCTCTCTCTCTCTCTCTCTCTCTCTCTCTCTCTCTCTCTCTCTCTCTCTCTCTCTCTTCTCTCTCTCTCTCTCTCTCTCTCTCTCTCTCTCTCTCTCTCTCTCTCTCTCTCTCTCTCACACACACACACGCTCTGTATCTCTCTCTTGCTCTGTCACTCACTCCACCTCTCTCTCTATTTTTTTTCTCTCTCTTTCTCTCTCTCTCGCTCTCTCTCTCTCTCTCTCTCTCTCTCTCTCTCTCTCTCTCTCTCTCTCTCTCTCTCTCTCTCTCTCTTTCTCTCTCTCTCTCTCTCTCTCTCTCTCTGTCTCTCTCTCTCTCTCTCTCTCTCTGTCTCTCTCTCTCTCTCTCTCTCTCTGTCTCTCTCTCCCAGTCCCGTGGACTAGTGTGGAGGAGTGCAGCAGTGAGGAGTTGTAGCTCAGGGACAGAGTGTGGGTTACGGCAGCGTGGCCTGTACCAACTGGACTCCTCCGACAGGGGAAGCAGTGGGAAAGCTAGTGATGGGATCTCGTCGTATCATGGACTTTTACATTACGTCCCGGGAGAGACGAGTGCAGGACCCCTAAACGGCATTGTTGTACAGTAGTAGCCAAGATGGCAGACAGAGGGAACGAGAACGAGAGAGGGAAAGAGAGAGGGAGAGAGAGGGCGAGAGAGAGAGAGAGAGAGAGAGAGAGAGAGAGAGAGAGAGAGAGAGAGAGAGAGAGAGAGAGAGAGAACTGAATAGAGAGAAGAAAAGTGAGTGAGACAGTTGAAGGAGGATGCCGTTTGGAAGCCTTTGAATATTTTTTTTGCAGCATTCTATTTTCCATTGCCCAATAAAGGCACCAACGTATAAGCTGGCTGAGTGCCAACAAAAAAAGGAATTGTTATGCTTCGACGGGCCCTCTGCACGTGTTTGTTGCTTCGATGACAAGACTTGTTGAGTACATCACACATTTCCGTTTTTTTTTGTTTTTTTTCAAAACAGGAGCTTTCTCAAACTTCATATCAGTCATATCAGTTGCTCCAGCATGAATGCGCTCATGCTGTCAACAGTGTGAACCCACCATCTATTCTTCTGCTAACTCTCTACAATGCGAGCCCTTTCTGCATGTTCTTTGGCTGGCGAGGCTATCCTATTTTTGTTATCGAGGCCCGAACCGCCGCTACACAGACACACGCACACCCACACACACACACACACACACACACACACACACACACACACACACACACACACACACACACACACACACACACACACACACACACACAAGCACACACACAATCACACACACAGCCTGGGGCTAATAACCACTTAAGGTTGAGGGAGTCAGACTGGAGTTCACTCCTCTTTGCTTCTAACGGCCAATAACATTACATTCAAGCTGGATGGAGCGAGAAACCGAGCCTAACCACTGCTCCCCATGAACAGGGACAAGTAAAGACGCACATATGTCGATAGAGCTAATGTGTTGAGATCGACAGCCCAGTCCCATGCTATTAATATGATGATCTGGGATCCCCCAGAGTTAAGACTGCAAGGCCACGTGTGTCAGGACACCTGCTATTACATTTGAAAGCAGGGAATTGGGCGTAGAGGAGTAGATGGACAGAGAGCTAAATAGATAGCTAG
>JAPMUY010004361.1:240000-272500 GCA_026901105.3 Galaxias olidus
GGAACATGACCGTGCCATTTGTGAACCAAGGCGGCTCACACACACACACATGCAAGCTTTCAGATACACATGCCAAGGTGGATGGGTGGGTGGGGGGGTGGGGGGTGGGGGGGGGTAACGGAGGGATTCGCACCGGTGTGAGAGTGCAACTCCCATACCCCCACAAACCTACAAATAGGCCACGGCCAGGTGGGTACCCATAGAAACGGGTCCCGTGGAGACGGAGGCGCTGGACTCACAGCGGTCGCCTACGTTTTGCAGCCCCGCGAGGGCTGCCCCTATGCCACCCCCACCCACGCTCACTCCTTTCTCGCCCGCAACAGTCACAGCGAAACCTCACCTGATCTTCTGAGAAGGCGTGGGGGCCGTCTCTGCGGGCTCGGGGGTGCCGCGGCGCCTCCACACCAGGTCTGCTCCTAGTCAGCCCTTTGAAGAGGCAGGGACGACCACGCAGAGGGGGGTTTCCTCACATCCTCGCTCACCGCCTCCGAGCTACTCTGAAAAAAATGTATTTGATTTTGGGAGATAAAAAACAAGTGTGTGCATCTGTTTCACTGGCCACCTGTTCAGTTGAAGACTGTTAGGATTTAAATTTGGCGATTCAGATTTGCTCCCCAGATTTGCGTCCGAGTGTCGTGTTCCATTTTTGGGCCGAACAGGATACAGCGTTATCTACAGTAAACCAATTGTTTTGGATTTCCAACAGAAGTCCAATTATTCGAATTCTCATCCTGGAAAATTAAGTTCACTGACCAATAAAATCGCTAACAATCATAATCATCGCCCTTCTAGTATTTTGCTCGTTGGAAAAATGGAAGTACTCATAAAACGCCGGACAAACACTCGGCCATGTGACTTTGAAAACATTTGACTTTCAGATACTGTGGAGATTCAGATTCGGTTTTACAACGCCAACCTATGGCACCAACACACCCACATTCTATCCTTCTGGGGCCGTCCCACACACACACACACACACAAACACACACACACACCCGCCATTCTAAGGTCATAATGCATTTGCAAGCAAGACCCAAACAGTCAGAAAAGAACTGAAACCACGCATGTTGAGATTGAAACCGATGGTGGATAATGTTGTTTCCATACACCAGCAAGTGATCTGCAGTCCTCTACTTATCTCCGTCAGCATTTCGCTGGTCCCTTAATCTTGATGTTTTCATGCAGTCTGCATGTCTTATATGCAGTAAACGTCACCGTTGGGGGTTTGCAGTGTAATTGTGTGTTGTGTGCTCTCTCTCTCCGACTGTCTTGTGTCTCTCGGCCTCACAGCTACTTATATCGTTAAATGTCAGATATTAGCGATGGAAGCTTGCCGCGTTCTGTGCCAGTTTGTATTAGCCTTTGTGTGTGTTTTTGCGTGCGTGTGTGCGTATTTGTGTGTGTGTGCATGTGTGTGTGTGTGTGTCTATGTGTGTGTGTGTATTTGTGTGTGAGTGTGTGTTTGTATGTGTGTGCACGTGTGTGTGTGTGTGTGTGTGTGTGTGTGTGTGTGTGTGTGTGTGTGTGTGTGTGTGTGTGTGTGTGTGTGTGTGTGTGTGTGTGTGTGTGTGTGTGTGTGTGTGTGTGTGTGTGTGCGTGTGTGGGCAGAGAGGCTGTTTGTTGTGAGTCAGACCCAAACCCAGGCTGGTCTCTATCACATGTGTGTGGGACGCATCCAGATGGCTCCACCAGGCCTGAACAAATGTCACTCTGATAATGAGAAAGAGGGGCAGTGGAAAAAGACATGCAGGTAGGGCTGAGGAGTGTGATAAGCACCCAGGCACACACACACACACACACACACACACACACACACACACACACACACATACACTCACGTCGAACAACAAGGCATAACGCAAACAAAGCAAAGAAACACGCGCTCTCACACTGCAAACTGCACACAGACCGACACACACTCACACACCCACACAAAGGCCAAAGCAAATTATATGCTTGTATAATATTCAATAGTGCGGTCAGGTAGAAATGGAAACAAACAAAGGCCAAAGAAGGATACTCAGTACACACAGCATCACAGCACAAACACACGGCCACCCACGGCGCCTTGGCCACTCTCTTCGCTAGCCCTGGGACCCAGAGAAGGAGCGGGGCCGACGTTCCCTTTGCTTCCCCCTCCACCGTGAGGCTTTTCAGGGGGAGCTGGCTGTCGACTTGGCCTGCCCTTACCTCGCCATTGTCGGGGCCTCATGGGCCGGGGCGCGCGCACATTCAGACGGAGAACATTGCCTGACTGTTTGGCCTGAGTTTTGAAAGACTTCTCAACCACGGGCTCCATTATTCGCAAAGGTCACCGAAGGTCACCGCTCGGACGCCCCTGGGAGGAAAAAAAAACTAAAACGAGGCGGTTGCCATGGAAACTGCTCCAGTTGGAGAATTAAGCTTCCCGTATGCTACGGCGACACCTTTATTTCTTTCTCTCTCTTTTTCTTTCTCTCTCTCGCTATATGTCTCTCCCGCTCTCTAAGTCTCTCACTCTCTCATCCACTCACTCTCTCTCTCTCTTTCCCTCTCTCTCTTTCTCTCTCTCTTTCTCACTCTCTCTCTCTCTCTCTCTCTCCATCTCCCTGACAGACTCCTGGAGGCTACACAGCCCGGTGTGGATGCAGCCGTGAGAAGTTGTTTTTTATTTCATTCCCCTACGAGTCACAAGTGGCGCCTGTCAACCCCTCTCCCTGTCACACTCACACACACCGTCGCTCCCTTTGCTCTCTTACATAAACACATCCTCACACATACTGGACCCTGGTGGCTCTCTGCAAACTACAGCCTCTGTCTGTGTCTCTGTGTCTCAATGGCTCTCTCTGTCTGTCTGTGTCTCTGTGTCTCAGTGGCTCTCTCTGTCTGTGTGTGTCTCTGTGTCTCAGTGGCTCTCTCTCTGTCTGTGTCTCTGTGTCTCAATGGCTCTCTCTGTCTGTCTGTGTCTCTGTGTCTCAGTGGCTCTCTCTGTCTGTGTGTGTCTCTGTGTCTCAGTGGCCCTCTCTGTCTGTGTGTGTCTCTGTGTCTCAGTGGCTCTCTCTGTCTGTGTGTGTCTCTGTGTCTCAGTGGCTCTCTCTCTCTGTCTGTGTCTCTGTGTCTCAGTGGCTCTCTCTGTCTGTGTGTGTCTCTGTCTCTCAGTGGCTCTCTCTGTCTGTGTGTGTCTCTGTCTCTCAGTGGCTCTCTCTGTCTGTGTGTGTCTCTGTGTCTCAGTGGCCCTCTCTGTCTGTGTGTGTCTCTGTGTCTCAGTGGCTCTCTCTGTCTGTGTGTGTCTCTGTGTCTCAGTGGCTCTCTCTGTCTGTGTGTGTCTCTGTGTCTCAGTGGCTCTCTCTCTGTCTGTGTGTGTCTCTGTCTCTCAGTGTCTCTCTCTGTCTGTGTCTCTGTCTCTCAGTGTCTCTCTCTGTCTGTGTCTCTGTCTCTCAGTGTCTCTCTCTGTCTGTGTCTCTGTCTCTCAGTTTCTCTCTCTCTTTCTCTCCCCCTGTATCGTTCCCTCCTCACACAGTGTTTCTCTCCCAGCCATGAGGCAGACTGACTGAACAGTTTAGGTGGCGGGGCGGTGGTGTGTGTGTGTGCGCTGAATGCTGTCTGTCTGTCTGGGTGTGGGTGGGTGGTCGTTCCTGCCAAAAGCCTGCTTCTCGTCTCTGACCTGACTCGACTATACCTGTCTTAACACCCTCATTGTGGCACTGCCCCCATCTTGGACCCTGCTCCTTTTGCTCTGCCGCCCACATAGCCCCCCCCCCCCCCAGACACTGACACACACACAGTCTAGAACTCACACGCACGCACACATATACAGATGCATCTGTTTACACAAAGATATTGCATTTGTCATTCACAGCCACTTATCACACATTTGATTTCAGGTTCTCAAAGTGTGGGTGTGTAAATCCGTCTTGTGTGTGTGTGTGTGTGTGTGTGTGTGTGTGTGTGTGTGTGGGTGTGTGTGGAGGGGGGGGGGGGTATGTTGGTGTGAGTGTGTGGGTGTGTGTGCTGGAGTGCGTTCCATATAAAGCCATGTCCTGGGCTTGGCTCTGAACCTCTAAAGGGATCTCTCACAGAGGCAGGACTAGAGTATTTATAGAGGAAGGGAAAGGATGGATAGTAAAGCGGGAAAGACATAGAGACTGGGGGAGGGGGGGGGGTGTTAGAGAGAGAGAGAGAGAGAGAGAGAGAGAGAGAGAGAGAGAGAGAGAGAGAGACGGGGGGTGTTTGAGAGAGAGAGAGAGAGAGAGAGAGAGAGAGAGAGAGAGAGAGAGAGAGAGAGAGAGACAGAGAGACGGGGGGGTGTTAGAGAGAGAGAGAGAGAGAGAGAGAGAGAGAGAGAGAGAGAGAGAGAGAGAGAGAGAGAGAGAGAGAGAGAGAGAGAGAGAAAAGGGATGGGTTGACATCAGAGGGCATCAAAAAACCATCTGGGCTTGTTGCTCTGTGCATCTTTTGCCTTTGACTGCGCTGGAAGTATTGTACTATCATACTAGCAGCCCAAAGAATCACACACACACACACAAACACACACACACACACACACACACACACACACACACACACACACACACGCACACACGCACACACATGCCATACTTGAATTCAACCACACCAATGGGTTATCATAGTGCGGTTATGACATAAAGATATATGATAAAGTATTGGAGTGTCTATTGGGTGAAACCCAGCACGGAGTGAGACAGGCCGACGATGGCACCACGTCCTGGGTGTGTGCTGCGAGCGCGCCCTCCTGTCACCACCAGCAGGCCAGGTCACGTTCTCCCATGTCATACCCCCCCCCTCTCTCTCTCTCTCTCTCTCTCTCTCTCTCTCTCTCTCTCTCTCTCTCTCTTTCTTCCTCTGTCTGTGGGCCGTCCAGGGTCCTGACTCAGCACTCTGGCTCCCCAGCTCTAGTTTCTCTCTCTCTGCCCCGGACCTCTGCTCTGCCTGCAGGACACTTATTGGGCATCATCATGTTTGTGTGTTTGTGCATGTGTGTGTGTTTTAGAGAGCTAGAGAGAGTGTGTGTGATTGTGTGTGTGCATGTATGAGAAATATTTATTTATGTGTGTGCATGTGTGAGTTTTAATGAGAGAAAATGTATGTGTGACTGGGCCTGTGTGTGTCTGTATGTGTGAGCCCCTGTGTTGAGAGGGGGGCACTATTTGTCTGCCAGGTCACTTTATCATCACATGCAATTGGATCTTTTTCCCTGTCAGAGTAACCAGGGATATTTCTGTCTGTCCCAGTGAATAGGACAGTCTGCTGGAGCCACTACAGGCGCTGTTGAAGACTTTCTCCCAAACACTCCAGCTCCCTGTGTGTGTGTGTGTGTGTGTGTGTGTGTGTGTGTGTATTATCATGTGAACGCCACTAGTTATTCATGGGCCAGAAATAGCAAGCTGAGGTGTAGAGTAAAAAAGGAAAGGACACTTTAGCATGGGGAGTAACTGACAAAGGGCTGACTGACTTTCACACACACGCGTGCACACACCCACACACACACTTATGGAATTGTCTTACAATGGCCTCGTTGCTGAGAATGGGCAAGAATCAAGGCATTGCGTCTCGCTCCCACTTGATTGGCTGGCTAATCGGTTCGTCCGCGGTTTGATTATTTCACTGATGGCGCCAGCTCTGGCTTGAACTCCTCCAAAGTACTTAGGACTCCATGTTAGGTACACTTCCTGTTTTTCTCTGTGGATTTTCTGCTTTTCTGCTTTTTTCCTCCGTCCTTTTCTGCCCTCAGTCACTCTCTCTCTCTGTCTCTCTCTGTCTCTCTCTCGCTCTCTCTCTCGCCCTCTGTTTTAGGCCATATCGACCTAGTGCTCTCTCTCTCTCTCTCTCTCTCTCTCTCTCTCTCTTTCTCTCTCTCCCACCCTCTGTTTATTTCCTGGTGCTCTCTACTGTTTCTCCCCTGGTTAAACAGATTAATATGGAATAGTAACATGGGCTGTCTCCAATCATTTTTTCTTTATCATTGTGGCACCTCTTTCCTATACTCATTCTAAATCCCACACATACCATAAGCATGGGCGATTCATTTATTTGCACTTTATATTCAAAAGCGTCTGTTTGAATTCTTTCAAGTTCCTTTCCCCTGGCCCCTGCGTCAGGTGAGGGTTAAGTTGCTCGCTCGACAGTCACTCTTGACACCCCTTCCCTGGCTGTGTGCCTCGGTGTTTCGACTCAGAGATGACTTGTCAGGGGTGTGAGTGCACGTGCTCGTGTCTGTTTGTGTGTGTGCAGCGGTGAGTGTGTCTCCGTCATCCCCCGGTGGACTACACCCTCCACACCTTCTGTCCCCCACGCTGGTCATTCGTGGCGTGACTCCGATAGCATGGGTGGCGATGTGGCTGAGACAGAGAGGGTTAGGAGAGACAGTGGGAGAGAGAGAGAGGGAGAGAGAGATAAATGAGGATAGATGGAAAGAAGGAGAGAAAGAGACAGAAAGTAATCCTAAAGTATCTCTCTGACCAACATTAGAAACGGAAGTTTGTACACTTGTAAAGATGATAAAGTTACAACATAGTTGCGTTCCTCTGTGTCATGCAACTGGTGTCACTTTGTAGTCAAGTGTACTTCAGACCGGCGTGGTATCACGGCAATGCAATGTTTGTGGACAGAAAACAGAAGTGAAAGAAGGAGAGAGAGAGAACGAAGGAGGAAATGATACTGCAGGGTATGAGTTCTGTCCAATGATCACAAGAACCCCCCCCCCACACACACACACACACACACACCAAACACACCATTACCATGTGACCTCCCAGCATGTGCTTACGGTCACGCTCTCTCTCGCTTGCCAGCTGTTTGAGTGTATTGATTGAATTAGAAACCACCGGCAAAACGATGTGTTTCTGCGTTTCCCCCACTCAAAACACAGTTGTAACATTTGATACATTTCACGCCACACTGTCACATTCTATCACCGTCGCCTTCATTGCGCACCCAGTGAGTCGACTGCGGTGTTGCCCCTGTGTACAGATTGGTGAACACCAGGTCATGTGCGATGCGAGAGGCAGGGCCTTACAGTCAAGCAGCCAAATGACTGCTTGCTTCGTTGCACAGGGCAGTCCTCACGGCACGTGTGACAAGTCCTCCAAGGGTTCACGGCTGAGTGGACAGAAGCACATGATGCCAACCCTGGCAAGTAGCAAGAAACACCGTTCTCATCACTCATTACAGTAACAAGAACGGAAACAGCTACATTTATAAAATCGAATCATTTATTTTTTTATAGAATTATGTATTTCTAATAAAACTTTTTTTTTTACTTCATAAATACTATGTTAAGTGACAGGAATGTTCCTGTTATTTTTCTATCTAGCACGCTGATTGGTTCCTGCACACCTTTCCCAGTGTCCCAGTGGGTTGTGATAGGTTGGGGGCCTGAGGTGTTGCGCCCAATGGCATAAGGCGTGGGCCGGTCCATTCCCCTTGCTCCGCTCCAGAGAGGTTAATGAGCAAAGCCTGAGTCTGGGCACTCAGCCAAACACGAGACGACAGGCAGGCAGCACGGCAAACGCTAACGCTAAAGCTAACGCTAACACTCCCACAAAGAGCCTGACTGTGTCACTGCTGAGCCCTGTCTAATTATACACTCAAAGAGGACAGGCAGCAGAGAGGGTGAGAGACAGAAAGAAAGAGAAAGTCGGATAGAAAGAGAGAGAAGGAAAGAAAGAAAGAAAAGGAGTCTGTGAGTGGGAAAAGAGAAAGAGCGGTAGAGGGAGAGTCAGTGTGAAAGGGAGGCATGAGTGATAAAGGGACACTGTTTAAGAGAGAGAGAGAGAGTTACCGGGAGGGAAGGAGAAATAGAGAGAGCTGTGTGAGAGGGAAAGAAAGTGTATGTGTCAGTTAGAGGGAGAGAGAGAGAGAGAGAGGTTGGCGAGATCAAGCAGGCTAGAGTGCAGCAAAGCGCACTCACAGAGAGCGAGCGAGCTTCAGAGGTGACGGAGAGGCAGGAAGAGAGAGAGAGTACAGAGAGAAAAGGAGGAGAGGCAGGAAGAGAAAAGTGAAGAAGGAGACGGCTGAGCGGGTGAGCGCGAACGAAGGCGAGAGAGAGATATATAGCGCCAGGGAGAGAGTGAAAGAGAGAGAAAGAAAAGTGAGGGAGAGAAAGAGCGCGCGCGAGAGAGGAGGAGGCTAACAAGTATCAAAGCTGGATGTTCCTACGTGCTTCGTTGCTGGCTGATCCAATGAGCACTCACTCTGCCACTCACTACGCAAAGGCACCCGGAGAGGTAGGTGACCAGCCGCTTCCTCTTCTATGGCCGCGTGCGCGCGTGCGTGCGTGTGCGCGCGTGCGTGTGCGCGCGTGTGTGTGGGTGTGATTGCTTGTGTGTGTGTGTGTGTGTGTTTGTGTGTTAAAGACAGAGCTTACTACTGTTTAAGTAGAGGATGAATTATGTACCATGGGAATTTGCTTGTTGTTTGTGGAGTTGCTGCTGCTGCAACTGCTGCTGTACGATTTCCAAGTATTTTAAGCTCACGGCTTTCGTTCTGCTCAATGCTCACTGTGTTAATCACAGTCAGGGGGGGGGGGAGTGTGCGTTTGCCGTGCTTGCGTGATTGAATGCATGGCAGTGAGTGAGTTAGTGAGTGAGTGAGTGAGTGTGTGAGTCTGTGTCTGCAGGCTCACCATTCGGTCTGCAGATCAGGGTTTAGAATTAGAGCAGTGGGCAGAAATAGCCCCGGTCCCGAGATAGCCAGGGGCCTGCTCTCACTAAGAGGGGCAGAGAGAGAGAGAGAGAGAAAGAGAGAGAGAGAGAGAGAGAGAGAGAGAGAGAAGCACACAGTTACATCCATACAGGGGCCAGATAGGGTGATGACAGGGCAGGACCAACTGTAGGGTTGTGGAGGAGAAAGTGAGAGAGAGAGAGGGGGGGGGGGGGTTAACTCATAGAGGATGTGTCTGAGAGGTCAGGTCAGCAGGTGCAGGGTCAGGTCACAAGTAAAGAGCGTGTGGTGGCCACCAGTGTGTAACGACTGCCTATAGTCCTAATAGGAGTGCGTGCCTGTGAGTCAGACCAAACCCCTTGGTAGGGCGAGCTTGATACGGCCCTCAGGGTGTACCTGACGTCACGGGCCGGGGGATGGTGTCCCGCTGGCACCCCCCCCCCCCCCCCCACCCCCCCCCCCCCCCCACCCCCCCCACCCCGCTCTGCGGAGGCGACGCTCGTGCACACGTGCGTAATGGTGATGATCGTGTGTGTGTATTTCCGCCTACAGGATGTGGTGCCGCCGCCACAGCGACCGGAGGCGTCCCTCAGTGCCCTGCGTGTTGCGGCTAGGCTCTCAGAGCTCCCACCAGGGGGGGCCCAGGCCCCCGCTGCGTGTCCTCAGTCAACCTCAGCGCGCGCTCCCCATGGAAAGCGCGGTCCGTAGGCCTTTTGAGCGTGCTCCGCGTGTTTCCAGCGGATTTCCGAGGGCACGGCCGAAAAGCTGGAAAAGCTGTTTCATTGTGACACTGCAGATGAATAGTAAATATCTGCCGCGCTAAGCATCGAGCCGTTTCGGTCGGTAGTTTTTGGTGTCGGATTCGTCCTTGTAGCCGGCATGACGAGGCAAAGCTCAAGACCGCTGTGGCCGGGGGTGTGTCACGGTCTGCGCATGTGCGCGCATGTGTGTGTCGAAGGGGGGGTGGTGGGGTGGGGTGGGGGTGGGGGTGGGGGGGGGGGGGGGGGGTTGCCAAGGTAGTGGCGACGGCATAGTGGTATGACTTGAAGCAAAATCCAACCTGGACCTGTGTGTTTTATTAAATCACCTTGCTACTTTGCCAGCACCGCTAAAGCTAACGGGTTCCGCCCCTGGTCCGGCCTGGTCAGGCCTGGTCCGGCCTGGTCCGGTCTGGTCCGGTCTGGTCCGGCCTGGTCCGGCCTGGTCCGGTCCGGTCCGGTCCGGTCCGGCCTGGTCCGGTCTGGTATGGTCTGGGTGGTCTGGTCTGGTATGGTATGGTCTGGTCTGGTCTGGTCTGGTCTGGTCTGGTCCGGTCTGGTCTGGTATGGTCTGGTCTGGTCTACTTCTGTTCTGGTCCGGCCTCATGCAGGTCATCCCAGGCGACCCCCCCCCCCCCCCACCCCCTTCCCTCCTCGCTGTCAGCCATTCCAACCGAGAAGTTAAAAAAGCCCGTCGACGGAGCACGGTGCCGAGCCCCGTCCCTCTTACAGAGAACTGTTTACGTTCAGAAAAACATGTCCGACCCTGCCGAGCGTACTCCAAACTACCATTCTGGTTCTCTCTCATAGCTCAACTGGCTGAATGAACGTGCTCCCCTCTCCAGCGGCGGCGGCCCTCCAGAGAGCCAGGCCTCCTCCGGGGGCTGGGTGGAGTGGCTGCGGGCCCTTTAAGAGCTGCTATTTTTACCGGGACGCACTCGGTGAGCGGAGGGGCTCGGAGAGAGAGAGAGAGAGAGAGAGAGAGAGAGAGAGAGAGAGAGAGAGAGAGAGAGAGAGAGAGAGAAAGGGAGAGGTAGTGGGAGACTCTCTGCTCCGGCTCCCCGCGCTCCCACATCCATACCCCCTGCCCGCCCTCCACCGACGGCGTGCTTGTGTTTCCGTGCCCTTCTGCTTGTGCGCACGCCTGTCTGTGGGCGTGTGTTCGTGTGCGCGTGCACGTGTGTGTGAAGGAGAGGGAAGGAGAGTAGCCCAGCCCCCTCAGCTGGAGTCCTCTCCCCTATGGAGGAGGATTAGGAGGAGAAGAAAGCTTTCACACTCAGCGGCGTACCCACACACTCTTGTTGACATGCGGGATAGACTGTGAAAGGGAAAAGCAAAGATGCCCATGCCCCCTCCATACAGTGCACACACGCATAGTACACTTACGGACTTACTTACTTACACCCACACGCTCCCTGAAGAAAGCTCACAGATCACACACACACACACACACACACACACACACACACACACACACACACACACACACACACACACACACACACACAGAGGCATACACAGGCACACACACACACACACACACACACACACACACACACTCACACACACGGAGGCATTCACGGGCACACATACCGTACACCCACTTTAAAATTACTTATACATCCTCAATATCGCAGGCCTGAAATACGGCCTTACGCAATGTGAACGTTATATAATGCATGGCCTGTCATTATCACAGCGCTCCTTCACACCCTGCCATGCCTTTCCACCTACACACACACACACACACACACTCACACACACACAACACCACTCACACACACACTCGCTACACAGTGACACACACACACACAACACTGTCACACACATGCTACACAGTAACACACATACATGCATACACTACACAGTAGCAAACAGATCCTACACAGCACCCTTACACACACGCTACGCAGTAACTCACATACACACACACTACACAGTAGCACACAGACACTACACGGTAAGGCACACACACACACACACACACACTACACACAGACATGAACACGTAAATACACCCCTACACGCACTCTACACACAGACATTAACACATGTCTACACACCCAGACGCACAGACACAACACACAGACACAGCGAACACACAGACACAGTACACCACACAAGCACAAACACACTCGCACCTCCTGCCCCTGTGTTGACAGTCATACTCTACCACTCTCACCCACTGTTAGAGCTGTGCTCTCTAACACCTTTGCCAGAGAAGTGAGAGGGAAGGGGGGAGCAACGCAGGGGGGAACGGGAGAGATGGAGAAAGCCTGGGGGGAGTCTATTGAGGGGGGAGTGGGGGGTGTAAGAAACAGACACATAAAAACTGGTGGTGGGGGGGGGGGGGTGAGAAATTCACTGATTGAGACAGAGAAAAAGAGAGAAAGAGAGAGAGAGGAAGAAGAAGAACAGGGCTGCGGTTCTGTCTTCCACCCACCTCCAATGGAAGTCGTACGGGTGTGAGTGTGCGTCGGCACCTTCCCTGTGCTGGGGTGTGTGTTAAGCAGCGTGTGGCTGTCTGGCGCCACCTGAAAGTGTGGAGGTGTGTGGGTTTGAATGAGAACCGGCGCAGATCCCAAAGCTGTACAAGCAAGAAGAAGCATCCGTCGGGCGAGCGGTGGCAGTGTGGCATGGGCCTCGCCGGGGAAGACAAGAAGGGAAACAGGCCCAGCACCTAGGCAGGGGCGCCGCCTTGAAATCCGGGGCCCTGACAAACCAATTTCATTCCATCACCTTTTCTTTATTTTATTTTTTTTATGACCCGGCCACTGGGCGTGACACCTTGTAGACAGTATTGTTTCTCTGCCAGTGAGTTTGACATTGAAATAAGCAGCATTTAAAAAAATAAACAAGTTAAGTAGTAGTTTTAGTAGTTTAGCAGCACGGTCGTAATGGATATTTTCACCGTACACGAGAGGGGTGGGAGGGAGAGGATTGGCGACCAGAGACTCTGAGGGATAGGGGAGAGCTACAGCTGTTGGACTGACTCCGGTGAGCAGCAGGTTTCTCTCCCTCCTCCACACCGCAGAGTCCCCCGAGTCGACAGAAGGGGTCGACCGCCCCCGTCACCCCGGCTGCCCACACAGCGCCCACAAACCCTCTACACTAAGTGAGATGACTGCCCGCGAGAGCACACACATACGTACTGTAAAGTACACACACTCAGTCCACAGTGCGCGGACAAACACTGTGCACAGAGTGTTGACCATCCGAGACGAAGCTCGGCTTTTATTTACCCTTGAAACGAATTGGAGGTTTACAAGGCTTCCTTTTATTTTACGCGGAATGGATCGAGAGAGTATCGCAACTAAAATAAATTACTATGTGCAATGGCGGCATTGTCTAGACATCCTGTTAGCTTATAATTGAGTGGTTTTGGTTGTTGCTACGGGGACTGCCCCCATATTTACGTAGGAAATAAAGCCGACGGCGGAGTTAACGAGACAAAACCCTAGGCGACGTACCAGCCATACAGCTTCCTCTGTATACCATACTAATGAGAACCCCTTAGCGTCCATAGAGTGACGGGCAGTTTGACTCATTGATAAAAGTGAGATGGATGGAGCCAACTCCTCATGACGCTGCCGCCTAAACGCCGATCATGGAATGGGCGATGCTTGTTTCCGTGGATATGATACAGTATATATTTTTGCGAGCTTATTGGAGAAAACTCAAGTTTTGACTGAGAGGTTCTGGCCTATTGTCATAGCAGAGAATTTTTGGAAACGACAGCGGCTTTTTAATCTTGTCTTTTTTTTCTTATTTTTCTCTTTTTCTTCATCTTTCTCTCTCTACTACACAACCTCTCTTTAATTATGTCTCTTTCTCTCTCTCGCTCCTTCTCCTCACCCCCTAGTAAGCAAGCCACTGATCTCATAGCGTGTGAGTTCTACTCACACCAGGGACTCTGAGCTCGGCTAATCTGGTCTGATTGGCAGCCAATGTGAACTAGTGTGTTTCTGTGTGTGTGTGTGTGTGTGTGTGTGTGTGTGTGTGTGTGTGTGTGTGTGTGTGTGTGTGTGTGTGTGTGTGTGTGTGTGTGTGTGTCTCAGTGTTACCGTAGGGCTGGGGGAGCCAGACAGGAAAAGAACATTGCGAGTCACAAGAAATGTTTTCGATGGCTTTGTACGATGGCTATAAAGCTGGCGATGTATAATTCAAGACGCCAGATATCACCGTCACCTTGAGTCATAGTGTTGTTGTGTTTTTTATTATGCATGCGCATTTGCATGTTGCATGCACGCTTATAAGAAACCCAAGCCCCTCTCTGTGGTTTGACGTGGCGTCTTGGTGGAAGGAGCATGGCTTCTCATCAGCCTAACAAGGTCGAGACAACGGGGGCACAAATGAAACCCCTCCGGGGGACGGTTAAATGTCAGCGAGTGACAACAAAACACAACGCCCGCCCCCTTCCAAAATGTCAGCCGCTCGACTTGCGGAGCGCCACTCCCCGCTCCTTCGGCTACCTGCGGGAGTCCACACGGCACTGTGACGCGGTACATTTGTGTGTGTGTGTGTGTGTGTGTGTGTGTGTGTGGGGGGGGTGGGGGGGGGGGGGGGGGGGGGGGGGGGGGGGTTACAGCATGTTTGTGTTTGCAGTGTGTTTCTTTTGAGTTCCCCTCAGTAAGAGCAGGGTCGGGAGGAGGAGCAGCAGTAGGAGGTGGAGAGCGGAAGCTGGCTCTAGTTCTGCTGAGCGGTTGACCTGGATGTAATTAGTCGAGTCATATTTTTAACTGATACTGCTTAAAAGCCAGCTTAAGGAGCCATAGCTGCCCTATTTATACCCCAGGGGCCACTGGACTGTACCATATAGACGCCGGGGGGGGGATTCCTCACAGAATTGCGCTAAGCCTGCCTTAGGCAGTACCAACAAGTCTTCACTGGGATTAAACGATACTCTGCAGTCAGCCCATTCACGTTGTCATGTCTCTCTGTCTTTGTGTCCCCGCCACTGTGCATTGTTTTCTGCACTTTGTTGAACTGCATTATATAAATATGCATCGCTTCAGTTCATATCCCACGTTCACATGAACTTATAATATCAGAGCCGTCCCATTTCAGAGGGCAAACCATGGATTCATGAAATGAGCACGTACGTTGTGTTTGTTTGCATGTTTTATATGCATTGATTATTGTTAAAAAATTTCAATGAATGCTTGGATGTGCATGTGAAGGGTGCAGATGTCTATGTGTGTGCAAGTGTTTGTATGTGTGTGAACAAGTCTGAATAGTAACTTCTGAGCCGTAAACTTAGCCTCACTGCTGCAGGCAGGCAAGCAGGCAGGGCTGCAAGCTCATCATCCTGTTTAAGTATGGGTCAAGGCCTGGGAGCCTGACCTGGCCTGCCGCCCACTAAGCTACCCAGCGGCCGCTCCATATCACCCTGTCCTCCCAGCAGCTTAACCTGGCCACCACGGGGAGTAAGCCACCACACCGGGAGAGAGTGTAGTACTCTCTCTCTCTCTCTCTCTCCCGCTCTCTCTCTCTTTCTCTATCCCTCTCTCTCTCTCTCTCTCTCTCGCTCTCTCTCTCTCTTTTTCGCTCTCTCTCTCTCTCTCTATTCCACTCTCTCTCTCTCTCTCTCTCTCTCTATGTATATATATATATATAGGTAGATATATATATATAAATTTTTTGTATCTCTGCTTCCCATGCATTAGTGAAACCCTCGTGCATGCACTCACACACACACACACACACACACACACACACACACACACAGCCCCCTTTTTACCTATATGAACTGCTGTATCACACACATCCAGGGTGCCCTCTATCCACCCTGCTCCTCTCCCCGCCTCCACTCCCCCCGCCCCTCTCCTCTGCTCCACGCCGATATCCGTTACGTTCAGCAACAAATTTCTGCTGCGTCAGACGTTTCTCCCGGACCCACACTGGGCCTGAAACGTGATCAGACACTAGATGCGGCCTACTAGCAGGACGACCAAATAGAACACAAAACAGCCGTTGCCTTCAGAAAAGAACAGAGAGACCCGCAGATGTTGATTGGAGTCATACCATCGGTAGACATAGCTCCATGTGTGTGACTAATGGGAATAGAACTAATAGAAGTCATTTGGACAAAAGTGCTTTGTTCAATTTAAGTTTAAGATGTTTTCATATCACTTTATTCAAGGTTTTGTTCCATCGGGTTTGAGGCTTTAAAAAAGATATTGCGCCACCCAGCCGGGAGGATGTGTTGCCGAGTGGGTGTCATCTTTAGGGCCTAGAGAAGACCCCCCTACCCCTCCCTCCTACCAGGCCCAGCTATAGGCTTCTGTGAGGTTGACTTTGACTCACTTGACCTTTTCCTATCTCCATAGGCTCTCAAGTGTCTCTGGCTCTGACTCGGCAGCTTAGCCGCAGAGAGAGAGAGAGAGAGAGAGAGAGAGAGAGAGAGAGAGAGAGAGAGAGAGAGAGAGAGAGAGAGAGAGAGAGAGAGAGAGAGAGAGAGAGAGAGAGAGAGAGAGAAAAGCACGTTGCCATGGTGTATGATTGACAGGATCACGCTTATGTGTTTGTGTCTTTGTTTTCCTCAGAGTGCACAGTTTGTGGAACTAGCTGTACTCCACCAATGCATTCAATTGCATGAGGGAACTATAGCAGCGGCCAGTATTTGTTGTTGTTTCAGTATTCTAGATATAGTTTGCGTTTCCTTTCAGTATGACTGGACAGTGTATCATATCTGTATTAACAACGAGTGAATTGTCGACGACAACTGAAAATATCAACAGCCGTGACAATAATATGATTTCCTGTTGAGAGGCAATGAGTTCCACCTACATAACAACAAGTATTATGAATAAATATAGTAATTCCCAATGTTTGAATGTTTATCGAATCAAAATTGACTGTTGCATTTATATCCGTGCTTGGTGCAAACTGAATCGTTTAATTCAAATGCGGGAAATGCGGGGAGTTAATTTCAAAATAGTGATCATTTCATTCAAAGTAGTAATCATTTGTAATTTAATCACTTATACCGTTTATATAAACAATTGTATTTCCAAACGAGCTGTTCTACTTACACATTATATTACATTTTATTTACACAAGTTACAAGATGTTTTTTCATGCATATTTTTTCATTGATCTGAATTTTATTAAATTCAATAAAATTGTATTTAATTAGATGTCGAGTTAATAAAATATATCAGAATAAATGCACACGTTTCATTGTAATTATGCAACATTCCGTTAATTTCTGTATTTTACACAAATTATTTCACGTGCAGATGATTTCTTGAGAGCTTTTTTTTAGGGCTACGTGACAGCTTTTTTTTTATTTGTACAGAAATTATTTCAACTTGGATACTGTATAAAGCCGTGTTGAAATAGGACGTTACTAAATTTCACATTGAAACCGGTGACCCAACCGAGTCACCCAAAAGCGGTGCAATTACTTCATTTTGAAATGAATATTAAAAACCCTCAGCTCCGACTAATTATTTTTCTTTGAACAGCCAATTCAATCTCAGACATAACTGTGTGCTGAACCACCCGTCGACCAAAGTTTTATGATTAGAGTTATGACCTCAAGTTAGCACTAGACAACTTCACCGTCGCTCCAGAGAGAATACAAACAAATGTGTTATTGAAGGTTTGCGTGTCACCTCCCACACAACCGTATCATTCATAGCGCTGTGATAATAGGATGACGTTCCAGTCCCAAATGCTGCTGGCAACTCTCGCTATTCATATTTGTCTTTTATGCCTCCCACAGATCACATTTGACATTTAATGGAAGCCTTAAGCCGTGTGTGTTGTGTCTGCATGCGTTGGTTCTCGCTAATCAACTTTTCCATTGTGATGCTTGCCCACTATATCTACTTGGAAGTTGAAAAGCGGGCGGGCTAAATCCATCCCCGGTCTCGCGCTGCCGGTCGAGTGAGAGGGAAAACCGACTCTCTTCAGTCGTTACTTTTTATTCGGTTTGGATTCCCCTTCCATTGAGTATTTTTCAGTCAGTCCTGAGTCTCCACTGCCACATAAGTGATGCGTGAGGCTGGATTCTGCACTGTGTTACTGAGGTGATGATGAAGGAACGCTGGTTGGGGATGAGCCTGATGAGACCCTGCTTGATGGAGGAGCTTTGAGACGGGTGTTACCGAGTGTGTTAGTAGTAAGGCCGGACATTCTGGCCAGAGATTTGTATCAATTGTGCATCGAGCCGATGGCCGTGCCATTTCTGTGAGGCCAGAGCCATAACGTCTCTCTTCACACTGAATCATTGAGGCCAAGCCGTGTGTGTGTGTGTGTGTCTGTGTGTGTGTGTGTGTGTGTCTGTGTGTGCACGTATACGTGTGAGTGTACGCGTGTGTGTGTGTTGAATTCAAGGTTTAGTTTTGAGTCAGAGGCAGCAGCAGAAAGCGAGGTCTGAGAGTGTGTGTGGGACGAAACTCCCCCACATCCCTCCCTCCCTCCCTCCCTGCCTGTCTCTCATCATCACACTCTCATCAACTGTCTCTCTGTCTCTCCTCTCTCCTCCTTGGCCCGTTTCTGTCTCTTCACTGCATTCCTGCCTCTTGCAAGTAGTGCCTTTTTTTGTTCAGTCGTGAGAATAAAGTGTGTTTGAATGGGTGTAGTGCTCCGTCTAATGCCAGGATGTCAAATACAAATACAATATAATAGCATATAATAGCCACACGTATTCCCATGGCAGGCCCATATTGTGAGTCTGTGTGTGTGTCTGTGTGTGTGTGTGTGTGTCCATCTATTTCACAGTGAGTAAGGCGAGTGGGCGGCAGCAGCAACTGGTCTGCTTATGTGGCGCTGCATAGCAGACATGTTTCTCACTGCTTGATATTACTCATTTCCTCAGCCCTTTGCGCGCGCGCGCACACACACACACACGCTCACACACACTGTGACACATGCACGTACTTACACATTCTCAGCCAGGTGCTTCTCTCACACACTGACAGACACACACATGCAGGCGTTGCAGCAGACTCTACGTGCTATTCCCTTCAGTTTTTGGTGGGCTCGCCGGCGTTTCTTCACACGATCAGAGGCTGTTCTGTGGCCGGGAAAGCTGCTGCCGCTGCTGGGACTTGAGGGTTGTTTTTCTCAGAGTGTTGTTGGTGTTATCGGTGGCGGCGGCGGCGGCGGTGGCGGAGGCAGGGGGGTGGGAGGGGTACTGTAAGGAGCTGAGGAGTGGGTTGGTCTGCCGGGGGCGGGGGCGAGAGGGTTGGGGGGTTTACACTCGGCTCTGCCAGCCCTGGAGGTCTGGAGCATGGACGGCTGCCAACTCTGGGACATCTGTTCTTTCTAGGCTAAGGTCAGTGTGGTTCGCTCTCTCGCTCTCTCTCTCTCTCTCTCTCTCTCTCGCTCTCTCTTTCTCTCTCTTTCTCTTTCTCTCTCTTTCTCTCTCTCTCTCTTTCTCTCGCTCTCTCTCTCTTTCTCTCTCTTTCTCTCGCTCTCTCTCTCTCTCTCTCTCTCTCTCTCTCTCTCTCTCTCTCTCTCTCTCTCTCTCTCTCTCTCTCTCTCTCTCTCTCTCTCTCTCTCTCTCCCGGTGGACAGCGCATCACTGACGCTCCATCAGAACTCATCCCCTCAACTGCTCTTTTTTGGAAGGAGCTTCAATGGCTGGTTGTAGATTAAGGCGGATCTCTGGGGGTTTGTCAGTAGCTTGGGCAAAGTCCTAAGGATGTAGTTCTTCTGAGAGACTTTTTATTATTTCTCAGAACTTTGTTTTGCCACTTCTAGTCAGAAAAGAAAAAAAAATGAAATAAATAGGAGAGGAACTAGGAAGTAAGGAGAGAAATACTCCAAGGACTTAGAGCCAAAAGAAACGGCCCTCGATTCGGATGTGTACTTTTATAGCTCTAGTTTCTCAATGGGGACACTGTGCCTTTCACAGCACATTGTGAGTACATCAAAGGAAGTGGTGGGAAGAGCCAGAAAGGTATGCAACTGTGAGCACTTTTCAGACTGATCAATTACTCAGACGGCTGTTGATAAACCTCATATACGGGTTTTTATTTCGTTCCGTCTTTTATTATTTTTTTTTTTCTGCTTTGTTCATCCCCATTGTGAGAATCCCGTCAAGGTGTCCTTGACTCAAATATTCCGTCGCTTTGAAGACGTGTTCTCGGTGTGCTTTCAAGCGTTTGGAGGATCGAGCGTTCATTATTGTCAGTTTCATAATGTGGTTTTAATGCGCGTTGGCTACGGCTCTGCTGGCTACCGTAGTCGTAATTATCATATCATATGGTCGCTTGTGCGTGCACGGCTTTCCTGTGTAGGAGTGCTCCATTAGTGAGGACTTAGAGGGAGCTGCCCACACAGCCCAAATAAACAACGCTCACCTCACATTCTTATGTTAGTGCGCCTAAAATCTGAGTCTGAATCTAATCTGCGTTCAACACATATGCATTGTTAATGTGAAAATGATGAAGTAGTGGTCTATTGTTTGATTTACATAAATGATTGATACAATATTATAAATGAAGATGTGAACAAATGTAATGCATTATTTATGTCCAAGCTTAGTCACTTTGTAAATGCTGTAACATTGATTATTATTATTATGCTCCAAGAAGTTCACCATCATGCAGGACTGTGTGATGATTTACATTTACATAATACTTGGCCTCATATCAGTTAAACCTTTCCTCTAAATAGGTTGATTTAGGACAGTGCCATTACCAGACACTGATAGGCTTGTACTCCAGTATCTTTTACTGTCTAAGACTATAGGCATGCAACCTTAGTTTGGGTCAATGTCTGACAAAGGCAGGTAATTCCCCTCATCCAGAAAGAACGGAAGAGTGATTGACGCGCCAACACAGCCTGCCGCTCAGACAAAAGAACAGCCCCGCTCGCCATCCGACACTTATTCTTTTTCTGGACGATAAGTGAGTTGACGAGCGACAGTTTGTCCGCCCCGAGTATCCCAATCTAACCTCGCCTTCTCCACTAGATGTGTGGACACAGTTTCCATGGCAACGGCGCGGCGGGTATAGCGAGACGGCAAGAGTTGTCAGGGTTCAGTGGGGGCAGACAGACAGGCGGGTGAGCCGGCGCTGAGTGGCGGGGCGGGGTGGCGGTGTTCGCGGCTGCGTTGGCAGACGGGGGCGCGAGGAACAGCTGGGCTAGCGACGCGACCGCCGGCACATCAAAGCGGCTCATTTAGAGCGTTTGGAGAGGAATTAGAGGTACTCCCCCGCACTCCACGCTGAATGAAACGGGAGGCTGATCGGCTTGGAAGACAAACGGGGACATGTCCTTAGATGTTTAAAAGCGAGATTCACACACACACGCACGCATACCCACACACTCATACACACACACACGCACACACACACACACACACACACACACACACACACACACACACACACACACACAAAGAAACAAACAAAGACATCCACATGCTCTCCAAAAGAATACAAAACAACACATGGACACACACAGGCATACAAGCACGTCTCCCCGCTGTGAAGCATACTTGAAATGCACAAACTCGGCAGCCCAAGTTGTAGCAACATCAATAGTGCTTCTGTCAGCTTCGGGTGGGTGGTGACCAGCTTTGCCTATCGCTGGGGGAGTTAGAGGGAGTCAGTCGCCCCAGGAGATATGTGTGTGTGTGTGCGTGCGTGCGTGTGTGTGTGTGTGTCTAAGTGTACGCACAAGCAAGAGAGCAAGCGAGAGGAAGAAAGAAAGAAAGATAGAAAGAGAGGGAGTTCTAGTAGTAGGCAGAAATAGCACATAAAGAACAACCCTTAGGGTGGTGTGAAGGAGGCTGCTTCATGAGAATGGAAACAAACACACACACAGATATCTCCATGCCTCAGCACCCCCCCCCCCCCCCCCCCCCCCCCTCAGAGAGACTCAGATGAAAAGCCCCCTGCTGTGGCTGGTTTGTGTAAGCGCGTGTGTGTGTAAGCGTGTGTGCGTGTGCGTTCTACGTCTTCATCGCTCTGCCTCTGAAGCGCGCTGCTCTGCACAATATGCCGTGTATTTATAGAGCCGTTTGTGGGAGTTGAATGTGTTTGGAAGGAGACCAGTCAGTCGGGTAGTTTCAGTCCCACCACGGCGCACAGTGACTCACTCGCTAAAGTGATCAGCCAAGTTCGCTAAGGTAAGCAGGCGACGGGTGAGAGCCGGTCTGGCCGACATGGATTCTCTTTGGGGGACCCTGGTGTGGCGGCCATGCGCGCCGGCGGGCGGCCGTGCTTTGTGACCGCGAGGCTGAGACAGACCACGGTCTCCGCTCCCCTCGGCTCGGATCACACTTTGCCCTCGGCGCTCGCTAACTTTTTGCCTCTTTCTCTTTTCTCTCTCTCTTTCTCTCTCACGCTCTCACTCACACTCCCATGTATCTCTCGCTCTGTCTCTTTCTTCAACCCTCTTTCGCTCGCTCTCTCTCTTTCTTCACCCCTCGCTATCACACTCTCTCTTTGTCTTTCTCTCTCTTCACCCCTCTCTTTCTCTCTTTCTCTCTCTTTCTTCACCCCTCTCCTCTCCCTTGCAGGTGAGCGGAGCTCCAGGACAGGGGGTCCAGCAGCAGTGATATCTACCCGAAACAGTGATGCCGTGTCGAGGACCTCCGCTCTCTCCGCGCCCCTCGTTCTCCCGTGAGGCTCATGTGACCTAGCCTGCCCCCGCCACACAGTGGGCCCCCCCCCTTCCCTCCCCCCCCTCCCCTCTGTCGCCGCTGGAGTCCACCCATGAATCCCAGCCCCGACCGCGGCAAAGAGTGCCTCCCCCCCAAGAAGAGGGAGTCCCGGCAGGGCTCGACGGAGCAGCGCCTCCCCCAGGACGAATTCAAACCCCCGGCCCCCCTCCGCAGCCGGCCCGCCAGCACGGGGAGAGGGGAGGGGGCGCGGGAGTGCCACGATGGGTCTCTGACGAACACCAACCCCCACCTCCTCCCCTCCCCTCCGCCTCTCCCCGCCCCGGTGGCGCCCCTCCCCCTGCCGTGGCACCTGGCCTACCCTGCCTCCGTCCCGCTGCCCCTCCTGTCCGTCGGCGAGAGGAGGGCCACGGGCTCCCCCTCCTGGAGGGACGAGCCCTTACCCTCCCCGCTCCCCCACCACTCCCGGTGGTTCACCAGAGAGGTTCCCCTCCACCTGCCGCCACCCTCCTCCTCCTCCGTCTCCTCCTCCTGCTCCTCCTCGTCCCCGACTTTTAAGAGCCCCTTCCCAGCCGACTCCAGAGAGATGTGGCCCTACTTCAACGCGGGCCGCCGCGACTACGGCTCCTCGCACCTGTTCCCCCCGCCGCCGCCGCCGCCTCACCTGTTCAGCCACGCCCCGCTCTACCCCGCCGACGCCGGCCACAGGTACCTGGGCAAGAGACCCAACGGGCTGGACGGGCCCGGCAGCAGGACTGCCCCCGCCTCCAGGGCGGCCCCCGCGGGAGAGTACGGGAACGACGGCGGCGGGGGAAGCGGAGGAGGAGGAGGAGGAGGAGGAGGAGGTGGGGGCCGAGCCCGGCCGGACCTCAGCCCCCGCGGCTCCCACGCCAATGGCCGCCGGAGGCTCCCCGAGGGTGGGCCCCTCTACCTGGACAGCCCGGCTCCGGAGGGCCCCGACACACATTCCTCTCTGCAGGACAGGGACCCCCGCGTGGCCACCAGGATCCCCTCCTCCTCCTCTTCCTCCACCTCCTCCTCCTCCAGCAGCCTGCTGTCCACCAGCCCTCAGCCTCACGGCCCCGACCCCCGGGCAGGAAAAGGGGCCCTGCTGGACCCCCTGGGGGGCTCTCCGGCCGAGGCCCAGATCTACTACTCCCTGGGCTCCGTGTACTCCACCCTGCAACAGAGCCAGCACCACCACCACCACCACAGTCCCCAGGGCCCGGGGCAGGCCTACCCCCTCTACAGCCCCTCAGGGAGCCCCCTGTACGGCCTGGCCAGGGAGCACAGGGCCCCCGGCACCAGGAACTCACAACACTCGCCCGTGGGCCTCCGCAACAGCCACGACAGGACCCAGCGGGAGCCCGAGAGGGAGCGGGAGAGGGAGCGGAGCAAAGAGAGAGAGCGGGAGAAGGAGCGCGAGCAGGACCGAGAGGCGGAGAGGACCAGCGAGAGAGAGCGGCAGCGGGACCGGGACAGGGACCGGGACCGGGAGCTCTCCCCGGGGCCGTATCCGGCGCCGCCCGCCCGCGCCTCGCCCCCCGCCCCCCTCGCCCCGCGGCCCCCCGCGCTCCTACCTCACTTTGCCAAGGGCTCCCTGATCGAGCTGGCGGGCGGGCGGCTGAAGCGGGTGGAGGAGCTGCGGACGGAGGACTTCCTGCGGAGCGCCAGCACCTCGCCCGAGTTCCACCTCAGCGCCTGCACCGTCATGCTCATCGCCCCCGGCAGCGCCCACGGCTTCAGCCACCTGCAGGTCCTCCTCACCGACCGCAACACTCAGGTAGGCCTCTGGCGTAAAGGTGTATGTGGTCGCGCGTGCTCGACGGGCGTTTGTAAACGCTGTGTTTCCCTATCAGTTATTGTTTATGTATGTTTGTTTGTCGGATGTTTTGATATTCTGACTATGATGTCTTTGATCAGTCACGTTTGGTACAACTATTGTACAGCATTCAAAGGTTTAGAACAAAAGACTTTAATAAGCGCAAAATCTACATCAAACTTCTCCTACTTTCTATCGTCTCCTAAGCAACACTGTAAGTCGACATATGGCCTATACAGCTCATTAAAAAACGTGTTGTTATGGTTCCTATTGTTTCTACAATGCTGCGTTGTGTTTTTAGGAGCTACTGACGGTGCTGGTGGAGTATCCGTTCTTTGTGCGGGACCGAGGCTGGTCTTCCTGCTGCCCCCACAGAACCACCCAGCTCTATGGCCTGCCCTGCCGCCAGCTCTCCGAGGGCGACGTCTGCCTGGCTCTCACCCCTACGCCGGCCCCAGCCGCCAGCCCCCGCCCGCACGCCCCGCGCCCCGCCGCCAGGGCCCACCGCACACAGCCCCGGGCCAGGGTGGCACCAGAGCCCAGCGGGGCGCGGCACCACCACCACAGGGAGGAGATGCCCCCTCCTCCTCCACCTCCTCCCCTCCCCCAGCACCACCACCACCATCACCACCACCCGCCTCCAGCCGCTCTGGGCCCTTCTCCCCCCGCTCCGGCTCTGGACCCACCCGCCCAGGAGCAGCCGCGCCCACGCAAGAGGCGTTGGTCGGCCCCTGACACCCTCACCGGGACGGAGAAGACCCCTTCGGACTTACCTCAAGGTTCTAAGCAGAGGAAATGGCAGTGAAGAGTACCTCCATGTATAAAAACACACGTGCACACGCAGCAGACACACACGGCGTGCATCCACACGCACGCGAGCACAAACACACACCCTCCTTGTCTCTATTGCAAGCGCGCCAAGACACACAATGGAGAGACCTCAAGGCAGGGTTGCAGGGAAGGAACGAAAAATAATATATGTAAAAAAATAATTACAAAAAAAAGATCACACAATTTACGGGTGTCCGCAAAGTGCTGGCCAGAGTCCAGTTTGGATTGAGTCCAGTCCCGGGTTTTCTCTCCTCCTCTCTGACAGGATAGTGGTGACTTGGGACTCCCAGGCGACCTCGGGACATTTAGTGAGACAATCAATCACATTTGTCTGTGTTCACACTGTTTTTGTAATGGTTGTCCCACACGCCTACCAACTGATAGTGTTTTCTGCAGGGTATCAAATTTTCAATCAGTGTTATGAAAGTAAACTCTATTGAAAAAGTGCAGATATATATATAATATATGAATACATATATTGACTATATATATATATATTACATTACAAATGTTATATACATATGCTAAACAGATTTACTGCAAACTCTGATTGTCACTTTCGTAATGCATCTTTTTGGGTTTTAATATTTTCTTTTTTTATTTCCTGGCCTTTTGAGCCGGTGTCAGGCCATGAGCCAGGGCAAGGCGAGGTGAATGTATCAGCAACTCTTCGCCTTCTTTTTTTCTTTTTTTTTATTCTCCCCACCGGTGGTCATGTATGCTTGTTCGCCAAGGCATTACCTTCCAATATGTTCTTAACATTATCTCTGGAAAAGGAAAGAACACTAATGAAAATTGCATAACAGACAATCTCCACCCACACAGACAGGTCTGTGCCACCTCGCCTCCACACTCGTGGTGTTTTTCCATTTAGAAAAAAAAAAGGAGAGAATGAGAGAAAAGGGAAAAAAAAGGAACTGGCTGGCGGGAGAGTAATGGTGCTAATAACACGTTGGGACATGATGCTTTGTGAATACACTTGACCCCCGTGTGCTGTACGCTTATGCCCCCTCCCCCCTTCCCCCTTTTTTCTTCATGTACTGTATTTGTTTTGAGCGCAGGGAAAATGATGAAAGTATTTTAAAGTCAGATACGGGTATCTTTTTTGGATTCAGCACACTCTCTCACTTTAGTTTTTTTTTTTTAAGACAAAAAACCTTACCTACTTTTTTTTTTTCTTTGTAATGTTTTAGCTATAAAATGTATATTTTTAAAATTGTGAATCTGTTACATGATGTTCGCTAGAAATAAAGGAAAAAAAGCTTTATAGATTTACTTGGAGATGTGATTTTCTTCACTGCATGGTAAAAAAGGATCGACCTTAAATTGATATAATAAGAATAGTAAGAAAACTACTTAATAGAAAAAGCCTTTTCATTTTAATGATCAAATAACATTTTAGGCAATGTTACACAAAATAATGGCAGGATATAAATGTCAATCTACATGTCCCACAAACTACATTAGGTTAATTTACTTAATTTTTTATTTAATCATTTTACTGAACTGCAGCAACATACAGTTGATCATGATGATGATGATGATGCAGCAACATACATAAGAAAGATTAATCATGAGGTAAATTAAAGCCTTAGCCCTTCACATTATTATAATTTGTTCGAAGTGCAGCACCAGCCACCAAATAAGCTTTTTGATATGTTTTAATTAAATATACATTTTGAACATATGATTTGTTTACAATCTTCATCAGTGGAGGGAGTTGTAGTAGGATGGTGACAAGGGGCAAGCCATTTAAGTTCACCGCGGCGGCCTTTAGGGGCTTCCAGTTTCCTGTCTGTATACTTTGGGAGTGTTGGATTCGTCTTCTGGGGCAGCCTTCTGGGCTCGGTTCTCTAAGCAACTCTGAATCAATTCAAGAGCAAATAGGGGTACCACCTGCTCACGGAAGGAGGAAAGCAACACGTCAAATCATTTTGACAACAGGGACCTCTGCTGGAGGTTGTTTAAACTGCATAATGTGTTAAACTTAAGCACAAGTTTCAGTTTAATTGTGATATTTAAGGTTAAGGTTTTATCAATTTAAAGTACTTGTCTAAACTTATTACACACCTCTACAATGATGAGCTTCCTGGTTTTAGGCATGCTGGGGTCTGGGTACTCCTCCCCAAAACAGAGTTCAGTCTCATAGGAAGGTTTGGCTGCTTCTCCCTGGAGATAGTTCTGGAGCTCTGTACGCAAGGACATAGACGTTAAATAATTTATTTTGTTTGCTTCATTTACATTGTCAAGGTAAATAAAACAGTCTGTCCTTCCTTCACCTATCGCTGTTGACTCGCTGGAGGTAAAATCTTATTTGAAAACTTTACCAAAATCCGTTCATATAATTTTTTTATATCCCAGATGTAAAAACAGAAGGGGAAAAGTTATCACTTTATCAAATTAGGAAATACCTTCTAATTCCACCAGTGAAATGTCCCATCACTGACACATATGACCATTTTCAAACGGGCAAAAGTCATTTGTATTGTATAATGTGACCTCACTCTAAGATCTAGATAAAATGCATAATAAAACATTAACATATGATATGAAAAATAGTTGCATAATGCTTTGAGAACCTTTTAGGAAGATGGGCACGTCCAGCAGCTTGCAGGTCCTCTCGCGGTCCAGCTTGTTGGGCTTGTCCCTGTGTTGAGCCAGGGGCCCGGTCCAGTACACCCGGCCCTGGCAGAACCTCTTGATAAACACCCCGTCGGGGGCCACCCACAGCAGGACGCCCCGCTCCAAGTGGGGGAGGAGCTGACACAGGGCCTCGACGATGCTGGGGGCCAAGGGCACCCCCGTGGGGGGAGGGAAGGAGAGGTGCTGGGCGCTGCAGGGCCCGTAGATCCTCTCGTTGCCCAGCGGGACGCGGCCCTGCAGGACAAAGCAGCCGTCGGGGCTGGAGGTGACCAGCTCGGTCACCGGGAGGCCCTGGTACAGCAGCCTGACCTTCAGGCGGAGGTCTGCGTCCGATGGGCAGACACACAAACGTCAGCGATTAGAATAAAATACAGATAATGTGAAAAGCTCAGCGTGAGCTCGGTTATGACAGTGTCCAGATGGTGAGTGTGTCCTTGTGCCTAGGGGTCAGTAGACCGAGACCATTTGCATTTCACTCAAGTGTGACGTTTCATTTTGGACCTTCACAACTTTGAAGTTGCGGTCCCCGTCTCTACTGTGACTCAAACAGCAAAAATGAATGAGCTAAGCTCCCGTGTCTGAGTTCCAATGCCAATGTTAGGTGTGTCGCGGTAAACATGTCACGTGGAGCTCTCACCAGACACAGGGAAGGCGGTCCTGATGCGGGTCAGAGGAGCGAAGCCGTCGCTGAGTGGTCTCTCTTCCTCTGGCCAGTAATACAGGTGCTCCCTTCTCAACGCCTCTAAAGACACCAGGCATCAGGGTCTGTACACCTACACCACTTTACAGTCGGAACTAGGGTTGGCTAGGGTCGTTTGGATTTGAACCATTCTAATTCCGATTCCGACTCTGTTTAGCCATTCCCCGGTTCTTAACGGTTCTCGATTCCGATTCTTTTGAGGGGCGGGGTCAAAACAGGTCATCATTAACGGCCTATTGAAAGCTATCGGCAATGCATTTCAGCCCTCTTTAAATTACATTTGAACAGTTATTCAGGTAATGTTTACGCAGTTCGCATGCCCACAGCGGTAATATACAGTTTGATTGACGAAATAAGGGGTGTTACTCACCAGTGGCATTCGCCGTTTCATTACAAAGCGATTGACTTTGACCAGCACACTGAAGAAACAAACATGCGTTAGGATGTGTAGGGCGGTCCTTAAACAAACAGCATTGATTTAACACAATAGGACAACGTTTGATGCTGTTTCAAAATCCGTCCTGTAGATGGCATTAGTCCAAACATGGCGGTTTCTACTTCAACAATGACCTCTATGGCATGAAGAAGACAAGGCATTTGGAAGAAATGGCAGACAATCATGGCTTTATTTCTGTCACCTGTGGTTGGAGTCTGTGGGCGGTGGTTAGGCTGGCCTGGTTGACTCCTTCACTCTCCGTATTGGGAGGTTCTGTGGAGGGGAGGGGAAAAGGGATTGTGTAGAATAAATCCAATTAATAAACAAGACATTTGGATGATTTTCAGCAAAGTTGAATGATAAACTGATTCCTTGCATTGCAGATATATTTTATAAACAAAGTTCAATTGTGAGTAGGGTAGGGACCATTTTCTCCACTCAAGACCTTTAGATCTTTTCGATCAAACTGTTGTGTTCATTTGAACCTTCTGTGTACCTGTGTTTCTGTTCGGGTCCGTGTCTGCCAGGATACTGTAGACCTTATAGGGCTCGGAAAGGTCCAGCTGACTCCTCTCGGCCACCTCTTGGAAGTCGGTGCTCTTGTTGAGGGCACAGCGGAGACGTGTTTTCCACATGGTGGGGTCTGCTCTATCCCTCCCCTCACGGTACTTCCCCTTGTACACTGCCCAGGCCTGGGGTATGTGAAACAAACAGTAAAAGAACAAGATAAGAAAGCAGTTTTGAAATAAATCTATCTTCATTTATTCATATTTATTTCTTTTCTTTTTTTAAAGGAGAAAATGTAAACCTGAAGTGTAACACAATTCAAAATATGGAGAATGAAATGATCACCATCTTTATTATTATTTTATTTTAGAAAAATATTCCAAACATCACCTTGAAAAGAGCTGCATCTTCGCTTTGTTTGTAGTCCTGTTTTGCAGCATGCTTCCATGGGATCCTAAACATTGTTTTCGCTTCATTTTCCCAGCTTAGGCCTGGATACTGCCCGCTGTCTACTTGAGTAATAAGCCAATCTCGAAGGCGCATGTTCTTGGCTCGTGGTTCCATATTCTATATTGGCTCCACAGGTGCTCAAACAATTATATAAAAAAAAAAAAAACATCTAAATGCCCAAATAATAACGTCTGTACAAAATTCCTTCACATGTTAATGTACCACTCGGTTTTCTTTTGTGCGGAGCGAACGTTAGAAATCCCCATATTTACCGAACTGGACCATAATAAATCAACAATCCATAATATCTGACGTCTAACCATCTCCTACAGTTAAAAAAAAGTCAACTTTAAAAGACCAACCCCAAAATGTGAGCTCAAAAAGTTCGCAGCTGTGATAGAAACGTGGAGCGCATTTAAAACAGAAAATGAAACCAACAGGTTTTCAGATACTTTCGGTTTCCTTACAACCGAATCATTCACTTACATTGTGACATGTCTTACTTATTCTTATACTTATCCTAGCAATCTACCACGTGAGCACTATAAATTGTAGGCCTACTTTCATATGCCACTGGAGTGCAGTGACTAGTCACCCATGTCTGTGGATGGATATTGATAAATAATGCTGAAAACAAAACAGATTCAC
Source organism: Galaxias olidus (assembly GCA_026901105.3). Taxonomy (NCBI): domain Eukaryota; kingdom Metazoa; phylum Chordata; class Actinopteri; order Galaxiiformes; family Galaxiidae; genus Galaxias; species Galaxias olidus. The sequence goes on from JAPMUY010004361.1 coordinate 270,043, forward strand.
TTGTTGCCTTAGAGCGAGGTTGATACTCGCTACAGGAATTGAGAGTTGATTCAGAATGGGGATTACCCTGTTCTGTTTATGCAAGTGTGACATATTTTTAATAATATTTCATTTACATCCTTTGATATCACAAAATAACTATTTTTGACGCTAGAAACAATACAATTGAATTCCCCAAGGCCTAAAAAAAAAACAATGAAATATGTATTACTTCCTTTTACACACAAACACATAGCCTAGTAGATGGCCCTTGCTGAAACAATCCTTTGCCTAATCAGTCAATCAGCAGAGGGCACTACATTGCTTTTCCTGCTAAATAAAAGATTAAATTAGACAAAAGCTGGAAATTGAGACCGGAACCATTTGTTGCTTACTTTGCTCCAGTGGTTTTGTGAGAGTACACTGTGTCCTAATGACTATGTCCAATGCTCTGCACATGTTCAAATGATGTATCGAGTCGGCAATGAGTCACTGCAAATCTGTATGTGTGTCTTTGTGTGTGTGTGTTTGTGTGCGCGTTGGGGGTTGTCGAGTGTGAAGTGTGTGTGGGGTAAAGTAAATAATCACGTATGTTATGTTTTCCTCCCAAGTTTGATGAGGTAATGGGAAACCTGTGGGAACATAAAACAACGTGACACCAGGAGAAAGTGCGCTCTGCTTGGCGGTGAGTGATGTGTGGGCCAGGGGACCTGGAGGCTGATGCTGTTGCCTTGGTCAGGCTTTGGAAGTGGTATTTGTCCAACCCACCCACTTCTGCTATATAAGGAAGTTTTAAGTAAAACCTAATTTTCTTCCAATGATTGGTCTAATAATTAATCAAATAAAACCACCTGTTCTCTATCTTATTTAGAATGTATATATATATATATATATATATGTATATGTATATATATATATATATATATATATATATATATATATATAACGCCCCCAAACCCAATCCCAACAATTCGTTTTTTCTTGACAGACAGACTCCTCCGTCTTAAACATGTCAAATGTAAATACACTTTAGTTTGGCATGGTTGCAAAATTCCCTGCCGTAATTCCCCATTCTCAGAGGAAGGCAGGGAAACATCCAATCCTCCCTTTTTGAATCAGACTAGCAGGTCCAAGGCAGAGGTCAGCATGGAAGTGAGACCCATTGTTTCACCTCCATCCATGAAGCAACAGTGCATGGCTTCAGCTCACATATTTAAATCCTTCAGACTTCAAATGGCTTGACTCGAATACACAACAAGTTAGTAGAGGCCTTCGGCATCCATTGTCAAAATACACGATAAACCCATGTGGAGAACGAGTACATTATATTTCACTTAGCATCCTGCACATGGTGTGTAGAACTGATCCGGACTGACTAAGCGCTTTCTTCGTCGGTGGTCCTCGGCGAGAAACTCTGTGCCTGTCGTTGGCATCTGATAAGAGGGTGGAATTTCTAAGTCTACTGACTGGCCCTTTCATCAAAGGTGGAAGCGGTCTGCTGAAACCTTAAACTGCAAAGGAATAGCCCCTTGACCTGGATACACACACGCACACACACACACACACACACACACACATTTGAAACAGGCCTACCGACACAGACACACGAGCACGCAAGCACACATTGACTGAGTTTAGCAGAGGCTTGAAAGTCTGCAGGTGGCATGGATCACTAATTGAAGCCAGACTGCGCAATAAACAGGATGTTGGAGAAAAGAGGGAGGGCCGACGGATAAGAGTGCAGTCCAAAAGCTAGAGGGCAACAGATAGCAGGCCTGTAAGACAGTCAGTGTGTGTATTCACTTGACAAGTGCGCATCAGTTCCAGGCTGCTGATACAGCGAGTTTGACTTTTGAATCAAGCAACCAGAGGTTTTTACCTTTAAAATATCTCACTCTGCCAGAGAAGATTTACACAGCTTTTGGCAGCCCACCTGATGCCAGCGCTTTGGTTGAAGACAAATGTGTGAATCTATGTGTTGTTGTTGTTGTGTTTTTTTTTTACGATACACAATTCTTAGGGCATGACTTCAAAAAAACTTTGTATTTTAGAAGGTTTGAAACAGTTTGTCCAGTTGTGAAAAGGTCCGAGTAGATTCAAATAGCAGAGCAGAACAGTGATGTGCGTAGCACACAAATGTTGTCATTGTTGAAACTTTTTGGTAAGGCTCTATGATTCCACTGTCATACGAAATCAACTCATAAGCAGCATCTGTTGCTTTTCTCCCATTTTATTGTACCAGTTTTGCAGTAAAAAAAAAAACATTGTTGAGTGATGGAGACATTGTTTTGGCTTGGAACGCCAGACTCCTGGGCTTTCAATAAATAGTCCTCTTAAATAAGACAAAGATACCAGACCTTTAAGTATTGCATGTAGGTCACGTTAGAACAGAATCAAACAGATGCCAAAAAAATACAGATTTTTCTCTCGCGCTCTCTCTCTCTCTCTCTCTCTCTCTCTCTTACTAACTCCCCTTCTT
>JAPMUY010004361.1:275000-290000 GCA_026901105.3 Galaxias olidus
CCAGCGCCAGCAGACGACCGGGAAGGGTTTTAACAGAACAGAGGTCACCCTCCACACTCACATTATCGTTACGGCTTAACCCTAACTCACACTCTCTCTCTCTGCCCCCCCCCCCCACCCCCCCACCACCCACCCCTCTCTCTTTCTTTCTGCGCTCCTTCTTTTCTTTTCCTCAATCGCCCCCCCACCACATCCCAGTGCCCCCCCCCAGCGCGTGTTTCTAGCGCTCTCTCTTCCCTTCTTTCTCTCTCTCTCTCTCTCTTTCCGTCTCCCTCCCTTTCTCTCTCTTATCCTTATCCCTCCATCTCTCCCGTCCCCCTGTGCCTTGGGGGTGGCTCTCTGTGGAACATTAGTTCCTGCCAGTGCTTCAGATTGGGGACCCATTGGGGCCTACTGGTTCTCATCACTGACGGCCAGCCAGCGCTCCAAACAGGCCCATTTGGAGCACATGTTACGGCCCCACCAGCCCCCTCGGCACACACACACACACACACACACACACACACACACACACACACACACACATACACACACGCACACACACACACAACCACCCCCTCAGCACACACGCACACACACGTGCGCACACACACACACACCAGCCACTTCCGCACACACACACACACACACACACACACACACACACACACATCAGCCCCTTCTGCAAATACACACACATGTACAAACACATGCACACACACACACACGCCAGCCCCCTCCGCACACTTGCAGATGTGTTCTGCCATATAAAAGGCAGCCCTGGCCTTTCCTTCCCTCCGTGTAGGGATCCTGGCTCCGTGCCCTGTGCAACGCTTGTTTAAATAAACAGAGCGGCGGGCTGTTTGAAGGCCAACGCATTACGGGCTCGTGTTTCAAAAGCTGCACATGAGCGCACCAGCTCCAGCACCTTGTGAACTTCAGAGACGCACTCTTTATTGGAAGAGCTCCGTTTGTCAGGTTCCATGGCAAAAAAGGTTGTCTTGATGGAGGGAAAGGTGGGAGGGGGGAGCGGGGTTTGTTCGCGTGTGTGTGTGTGTGTGTGTGTGTGTGTGTGTGTGTCTGTGTGTGTGTGTGTGTGTGTGTGTGTCTGTGTGTCTGTGTGTGTCTGTGTCTGTGTGCGTTGGCCCCAGTGCAGGAGAAATGCAGGGAATTCAGGGTTCAAACATTCCCATCACCTGTCTCTCATTCCACCTGGAGTTAAACGGTAGCCAGGTCAAACAAAAGGAGCGGCGCTCATCAAACACACACACACACACACACACACACACACACACACACACACACACACACACGCCCCCACACACACACACGCACACACACACACACGCCCCCACGCTTGGCCTTACCTGCAATGTTAGCCACCCTCAGAGCGTCCTGGCTCTTGGTCCCTTTGGAGCGGTTGGGGTTGCGCTGTTTGGCGCCCCCCGGTGCCGAGCGGATGCTGCGCAGGTGCACCTCGGTGGCTTTGAAGAAGGCCACCATGAACGGCTGCTTGTTCTGGGGCCCGCTGCGGCCGATCAGGCCCGCCACCCGCGGGTTCACGCTCTCGCCTGCAGGGGGAGACACAACAGACCCTCAGCCAACAGCCTGCAGTCGCTCCCGTGTGAACGTGTGCAAACGGCCGAAAGGGGACGAGGCGGAGAGCGTGTGCGAGGAGGTCTACTTTGTGTGAGCGTGCGTAGGGATCTGGGCTGTGGCTAAACGTTAGTGTGTGGGGTCCACTTAGTCCCTAATGAAAAACATCTCCTTGGCGTCGGCAGTGCGTTTTGTGTTTTCCCAAAGAGGTTCTCCTCGGAATGCCGATCCCTTCCCCTCTCCAGCGTTTAAAACCGTGGAGCACAAACATAGGATCTGGACATCAAAGAATAGCCGCCTTAACTTGACGCGGTTTGTGTGTGTGTGTGAGCGTGTGTCGTCTGTGTGTGTGTGTGTTCTCGCACGCTGGAATGTTTCTCTGATCATAGTGCCGAAGAAAACCCAGGCCGTCGGTCGCCACCGGCGCCTGTCAGCACACGCTCGCCCATAGCCCTCGTAAACCCCCTGACACACACACACACACACACACACAATCACACACAAACACTGCCTGACTTGAAAGAGAGATAGTGTCTGTTTTCTACCCATAACACGCCGCATCCTGCCATCCCGTTTGAGATAACACTGGGAGAAAGACTCGGCTGGACCGCCGCACGCTAAACTGTTGTCGATAAAGTTGTTTTCCTATGACTAACCCCCTGGCGTCTCAAGCTACACCAGCCCCGCGCCCCGTTATCGCCGTGACACGGCGGTGTATTTTCCGCATGGCTGACAACGATGACGAGGGTGCGATGTGTGATTATGAAGATGGATGATGTGGGTTCATCTAAGAGGGTGGGGCGAACTCAGCCCTCGCTAGGCAACGGACCAGTGGGCCGCAGTCTGAAGAAAGTCCTCTCTCCTCAAGCCGCGTTCCCCATATGGACCTACAATTTTCAAAGCTAACATTTTGAACAAATTTTACAGCTTTCCGCCGCGACACACTTCAACTCGGGGTAGCGTCCCTTACACGTTCCCCCCCCCCCCCCCCAATTTAAAGCCCCTATTGTGTGAGGCCTTCCCCTGGGTGTGGGGCCGTGTGGGGGTACCGTCGGTGCCCTCCAGAGCCAGCTGCAGGCCCAGGTTTCGGCCGGGGTTCACCACCCAGTGGTTGCTGGTCACGGTCACGTCGAACACCAGCCAGCCTTCCTCCGCCGCCCAGATCACCCTCGAGTCCAGCAGGAACAGGTCCGCCTCCCTGGGAGCAGGACACACACGCACACATCGAAACACACACACAGAGACATACACACACAGACATAGACATAGAAACATACACACAGAGACATACACACAGTTATACACACAGAGACATACACACAGACATACACACAGAGACATGCACACACAGACATACACACAGAGACATGCACACACAGACATAGACATAGAAACATACACACAGAGACATACACACAGTTATACACACAGACATACACACAGACATACACACAGAGACATACACACAGACATACACACAGAGACATGCACACACAGACATAGACATAGAAACATACACACAGAGACATACACACAGTTATACACACAGACATACACACAGACATACACACAGAGACAATCACACAGACATACACACAGAGACATACACACACAGACATAGACATAGAAACATGCACACAGAGACATACACACAGTTATACACACAGATATACACACAGACATACACACAGAGACATACACACACAGACATACACACACAGACATAGACATAGAAACATACACACAGAGACATACACACAGTTATACACACAGAGACATACACACAGACATACACACAGAGACATACACACACAGACACACAGAGACACACACACACACAGACACACATAGATATACTGTTAACTCTGTGAACTACATCGGCAATACATGAAAGGCGTGTAACATGTAAACAGTTAACAGTTCCGAAAGGAACAGTATAAATACACACAGACGCTGTTCGATGTGAACGTGAAGTCAAATGTGAACGGCCACCGGCTCCAAAGGACGAGGACGTATCCTGAGTCTTGTGAACCCAATATCCTTCCCACATATACCTCAGCAACGACGGGAGGCAAAGGGGGGGGGGGGGGGGGGGGGGGTGGCAGAGTCAGGTTGAGCCAACAAAGCTTTTAGTAGAACGGGGAGTTAGGGACCACGAGGAACGCAAGTGTGTGAGGAGAGAGATAGAAAATGAGAGAGAGAGAAGAGGTGGAAGAAAGAGAAGAGAGAAAGAGAAGAGAGAAAGAGAACCAGAGAGAAAAAAAGAAGAAGAAAGAGAAGAGAGAGTGAGAGAGAAAAGGAAGAAGAGAGGAGAAAGAGAGAAGAGAGAGAGAGAACAAAGAGAGGAGAGAGAACAAATAGAGGATAGAGAGACAGCGAGAGAGAGAGAGAGAGAGAGAGAGAGAGTGCGACAGAGAGAGACAGAGAGAGAGAGAGAGAGAGAGAGAGAGAGAGAGAGAGAGAGAGAGAGAGAGAGAGAGAGAGAGAGAGAGAGAGAGAGAGAGAGAGAGAGAGAAGGGAAAGGAGGGAGGTCCAGATGGTGAGGCCCTGGGGAACACTTCATTCCCTTAATTGACAGTAATGGCTTTATAAACGACTGCTCCATTCATACACAACACAGTCTGTCACCAGTAGGAATTTAGGGGCTGGGGGGGGGATGGGGGGGGGGGGGGGGGGGGGGGGGGGGGGGGGGGGGGGGGGGGGGGGGGGGGGGGGGGGGGGGGGGGGGCGGCACGGACAATGAAAGACGAGAGAGAAAGGGAGAGGGATACAGTGAGAAAAAGAAGAATGGAGAATGGTGAGAAAAGCAGTTTGAGTGCTCACTTCATTGCTCATTCTCTGAATCATTCATTATCAAGTAGGACATTTTCTCCTTGAGCTATCAAACAATCCCCTGTTTTTTATTTGTCCATTCCCCTCTTTCAGGCAGGCAGTGTGTGTGTGCGTGTGTGTGCGTGCGTGCGTGCATGCGTGCGTGCGTGCGTGCGTGTGCGTGTGTGCGTGCGTGCGTGCGTGCGTGCGTGCGTGTGTGTGCGTGTGTGTGCGTGCGTGCGTGCGTGCGTGCGTGCATGTGCGTGTGTGTCCAGCAGAGTAGGTAGTGTGTGCAGACTACATTCATGTAGTCCAGCTTTTTGTCTTGCTGTGGAATACATGACTGGTTGTTCCCTGTGGAACTCAGCGGGGCAAGTGGTCAGGGGTGCAGGGATGAAGGGGTGGAGGGATGGAGGGGAGGCACACGGACCATTCCTGAAGGCCCTCGTGGTGTGGGTTACACACACACACCTTCCTGAGTGGCCTGAGATTAGCCCCAGGAGGAGAGGCAGAATACACACAGGAAAAGATGGAGAAATATAAAGAGAGAAATAAAGAACAACCAACCTGCTGCCCCATACGGGCTTTCACTACACACACACACACACACATACAAACATAGACAGAGACACACTCTCACACACAGACACAAACACAGACATACATACAGTGACAGACAGATACACAGACAAACACACAGACACACAGACAGAGACACACACACACATGCCCTCACCTGTCCGAGTGCTCCTCCAGCACCTGGTAGACGCTGATGCGGAAGGTCTCGTTGTCGAAGCGTTCGTGGATGAAGTCCTTGTAGATGCGGAACTCGGCGGCGGTGACCGCCTCGCCTTCGGGGATCCGCGCCAGGTCGAAGAGGAAGTCGCGGTGGTGCCGCCGGACCGAGAGGAACTCCTTATCGTGCTCCACTGGAACACACACACACACGCACACACACACACACACACACACACACACACACACACACACACACACACACACAATGTAAGACTGTAGGGTACAAAACACTGACAATACATAAATAATGTATGTGTGTGTGCTAGGAAGTGATGGGGACTCGAGTCTGCGAGTCTCGAACAATGACTTGAGACTTGACTTGGACTCGTCCCCAAAAGACTTGGGACTCGACTCGGACTTGAGATTTGGGACTCGTGAACAAACGTAATTATATTGTATACCTTTTGGGCGCGTTTAACATTTATCATTTCACACGAGCAATCTGCCAATACATCTAGCGAAAGTGCATAACATACAGGCGGAGAAATGCAGTTTTCAACTGTCCATCTACGTTAAGGTATGCTAGCCCTGCTAGTAGCAGCTTTGAGCCCATACTCAGTGTTAGACAAAGTTGGGTTAATTATTAAAAGTAGCTTAATATTTAGCCAGCTGTAAGAATGCTGTTACAGTTTGCTACTTAATGTTAATGTGTTTACAGTACACATGGCAAAATAAAGCAATGTTATTTCTGATTGGATTGCCGTTTGTTCGTCTACATACATTTTTAAGGCACTCTCTCTATGTTCAGAAAAGCTTAGAACCCGTTCTTCTCTCAAAAGCCTGTGGTTGCAGATGGGTTTTGCTACAGACTTGAACCTTGACTTGGACTTGCGACCAAAGACTTGAGACTTGACTTGGACTCGAGGTCAAAGACTTCAATCAAATCAGAGTGTATCTGCATTTTTCTGCCATAAAAAAGCCTAACTCAGTGCTGCGATGCCTTGGTTCCCATCACTTCATCTTTGAGAGCAAACCTGGGATATTGCAAAAACAAAAACAGAACCAACTTCTTTCTTTTATCTCTGTGTAAGAAAGGCAAACTCTCAGCGACTCTCTCATTCCGTCGCTGGGTTTTGGATATTCTTGCACATTGGTTCGCTCATCCCTCGGCCTGTGACAGGAGCCAGATCATTCGGCCACCACACCCACTCAGCGTACCACGGCAGCGGCCGGCCTTGCACCCTGATATCCCGCCGTGGATAACTTTAGTTTCCCAGCGCCGTGCGATGAAGACATCCACGGAATCCCAACCAGATGAGCGGCCGGGCTCTGCTGTTCACGCACACACACACACAGGGCTCTGATAGAGAGCTGAGCGCCTGGCCCCGACAGCTTTACGAGCCCCTCTCTCTGCCCCCCCCCCCCCCCCCGCGCGGCCCCTGGCCCTGGAGAGCTGCCCCCCCCCATCTGGTTCTCATGAGGAAGAGGCTCTGTGATCGGGACGTAACCCCCCTCTTCCCCCCTCGGTTCGCACCACCTCTTACTCTCCCTCCATCCCTGACCTCGGGACCCCCCCGGACGTGGCCCCCTTGACCCGGGCCCTCTCAGGTCCCAGCAGGACGTGCCAGGGGTCAGTGCCTTGTCTCTCGGCATCTCTGGGCCCTCGTTCACCCCCCTGCGTCCCCCCCCCCCCCCCCTTTAAGGTCTCTCCCCTTTGGTCTCTCAGAACCATCTAAGAGACTCCCCACCGTGTGAAAGAGCAGAGAAAACCAATATACACAACTCACGGTGACACGTATCTCCACGTGCTCCGTTCCAAACCTGCAGACTCGTAAATCCCGCGGCCTAAACCTCCGTTTAGAGCCTCTTTATGGGCGCGCTTTAAAAGATGTCGGGGGCTTCCTCGCTCTCCTCCGGTTGGATTTGGTGTGCTGTGCTGTCGCTCGCACGCACGCATACACACATGCACACGCATACACACATACACACACACACACACACACACACACACACACACACACACACACACACACACACACACAAAGCCAACCACATCCAGCGAGGGACAACAGCAGAGAAACAGGTGTCCTCCTCTCTGCTCTGTCTGTGTCCTGGCCTGAGGACCTGAACTGTGAGCGGCTTTGGCACCGGAGCCAGGACGCCAACTCTGCCAAGATCTCCAATCTCTCTCTCTTCCTCAGAACACACAAACACACACGGGGGGGAAACAGGGGGAAAACAAGCGGACACGAACCGATGCCAGTTCAGATCCGGCATGCCAATGTCACGAACGCGGACACGACATCTGCTGCCATGGAAGCCAGAGAGCGCTTGATTTGAAACGCACCGGCCGGGCCGAGGTCATTGGACCAAGACCCACCTCCATTCACCACCCACCTGGCCCTTTTCTCTTTTCTTCCCTGTTTCCATTTCCCCCTTTCAATCTACTTTCTTTCCTTTCTTTTTTTCTTTCTTTCTTTTACACGCTCGTTCTCTCCCACCACGTCCCTCCCGCTCGACCCTGTCGCTTCCAGAGGACACAGGACGCGGCGCGGGCGCACAAAGGCACCACTGTCCCGTCGGCAGCGGAGGGGCCACGGATCCAATTACTCTCCGACAGGGGGGACCGCGGCTAGCAGCTCCATGCCCCATGTGCCTGGGAGCCCGCCCGGCTTCAGGGCCCCACCGTCTCCTCTGTCCTTCCCCACAGACCGCCTCACGGCTCTACCCTTCACGCACCATACCACAGCTCCTGTAGAGCTATACCCTTAACCCCCAGTCACCATACCACTGCTCCTGTAGAGCTATACCCTTAACCCCCAGTCACCATACCACAGCTCCTGTAGAGCTATACCCTTAACCCCCAGTCACCATACCACAGCTCCTGTAGAGCTATACCCTTAACCCCCAGTCACCACTCCACTGCTCCTGTAGAGCGGGCACTGCTCTGGCTTCAGCTCAGACGTGTCTGACAGACTATCATAGAAAACCAATGACTTATATAAGCTATGCAGCCCTATTCACAAGTACTAGGTACAGAGTACAAACCTATGTGACTCTTCAGTTTCTGAATGCTGTTTTGTGAAAGTTCCTGTGAAAGAGCCTTCCTGACCTGTCTTTACTAAATATGGCTACTATACAGCACTATACAGTACTATTCAACGAAAAAAAACACGCACATCCAGTGCAGGACAGAGAATGTATTATTGAGAAGAAAAGAAAGTCGGCAACTCCGATTTGCTCCATTTGTGTATTTATTAAGGCATGGCGGACTCTCTTTTCTCCTTATACAGTACTACACACAACGTAGATTTCAGCTTCCAATAACCCCAGCCCTGATTGGACCAGCCTACCCGGTTCCCACCTGTTCCAGCCCTGATTGGACCAGCCCACCCGGTTCCCACCTGTTCCAGCCCTGTGGCCCAGCTGGCCCCCACCTCCTGAAGGAGCTCTTTCATCCGGTGGCACCCTCCTCCCGGAGCGCCATGACAACGCGCACCTTTTCTCCGCCACCGTGATCCCACCGGGGGGCTAGACCGGCGGCCCCCCTCCTCCCTTTCTCCCCCTCGCTTTTCTTCCCTCTCTCCTTCCCTCTTCACCGTATACGTTTTGTAGGTAACCATGTCACATCAGCGAAGACAAACAACGCTCAGTGCTTTTCGTGTCGTTCCGCTCGGAGGAGGCGACGGAGGAACAAAAGCGCCGCTTTCGGCTGCCTTTCAATTAACTCTCCCTCCCTCTCCTCCACCCTCCACCCCCTCCTGCTTCCTCCCGCAGCCCGACGCAGGTGCACTCCTCCCGAGTAGAAAGCCAGACCCCGCTCCCTTTGGCCTGCGGGGCAGACGCAGCAGCACGAGCCCTGCTACAGAAACGCTCTTCATCTGGGCTCCTGTGAACTGCGGGAAGCAGCTGTGAACCATCCCAAAGGGACATTTTTGAAGACAACCCACCCATCATTTCTTTGTTTTTATCCTTTATTTATGATCTGTACTTTCCTACCTTCTCTTTATCCCCCTCCTGACATGGGATTTTTGGGACTACTTTGTGAACATGTGTGAGTGTGTGTGAGTGTCTGTGTGTGTGTGTGTGTGTGTGTGTGTGTGTGTGTGTGTGTGTGTGTGTGTGTGTGTGTGTGTGTGTGTGTGTGTGTGTGTGTGTGTGTGTGTGTGTTTGTGCGTCAGAACAGAACCCCCGGTGTGTGTTCCCCAGCTCACAGTATCTGATGTGACCAGGGACAGACAGTCCACATCTGACTCAGCTGGGGGAGACTCAATCTCCCTCTCTCTCTCTTTCCATTCTCTCTCTCTCTCTCTCTCTCTCTCTCTCTCTCTCTCTCTCTCTCTCTCTCTCTCTCTCTCTCTCTCTCTCTCTCTCTCTCTCTCTCTCTCTCTCTCTCTCTCTCTCTCTCTCTCTCTCTCTCTCTCTCTCTCTCTCTCTCTCTCTCTCTCTCTCTCTCTCTCTCTCTCTCTCTCTCTCTCTCTCTCTCTCTCTCTCTCTCTCTCTCTCTCTCTCTCTCTCTCTCTCTCTCTCTCTCTCTCTGGGGCCATTACTGTACTATGGCAGTCATTAGGCGCGGGCCAGAGGAGCAGTTAAAGCCCAGCGGCCCGTTTATGACTTCCTCTTAGAGGAAGTGAGTGGCCGCCGACCCACCTGGGCGAGGGGCGGGGGGGGGGGGGGTTGACACACACATACTGTCAACCGCAAAGACCCACGGGCCGACACACGGACACACTCCGTCACCGCTGCCTCCTGAAATTCATCTTCCTCCTACTCACCACGCTGGATGACACCAACACCAGTCATGTTGCACTAAACGGACGCCCACTGTTTGCTCGGGACGAGCGGAAGATATGCACCTTCGAGCAGAATCACTGTGGCTTTCTCCGATCGGTAACCCAAGTCGCGTGTGACGCATGCGAACAGCGGAAGATGACTGAAGAGAGCCCTTTCGAGTTCATTAAAGGGCATCCAAACCACACCGACATTGGCTCACAGTAGTCAGACTGCGGCCCAGGCACCACAAGGTACACCACGCCAGGGAGTCACCGAGGCCGCTCATGGGAACGTTAGCTTCGCCTAGCGCTTCCACCTTGTGAGCAGATGACTGGACCAAGGTCAGAGCTCCATGTGGTTTTGTAGAGACTCGGTGAAACCTGGAGACGGTTCAAAACGATCCGTCGTCGTGACGGAAAAGGTTTGCGTCGCCACAAGCACCTCCTAGGGAAATGGGATGATATACATGGATAAAGTCCATGGAAAATCGATGTTTAATCCCTGTCTGTTTTCACCCGCTCCCTTCGCCCCCGCTTCTCTCCTCTCTCCCTCCTCTCCACCCCCTCTCTTCCTCCTGTCCCCCCCATCTCTTCCTCCTCTCCCCCCTCTCTCCCTCCTCTCTCCCTCCCTCTCTCCCTCTTCTCCTCTCTCACTCTCCTCTCCCCTCTCCCCCACTCTCTCCCTCCTCTCCCCTCTCTCCCTCCTCTCCCCACTCCGGTCACAGCCGGCAGACCTCAACCACTTCCCCCCACACCTCAGGCTCGGGAGCCGCGGCCGACGGAGCCTGACGGCTCACATTAGCCTAAGTGTCTGTCCGCCACCCTCACACCCCTCAGTCCTTCCGCTGGCCCGCGGTGAGGACCAGGAGGAGGAGGGGAGTCCCCCCCCCTGCTATCCACCGTTCAGCAAAGAAAAACGTGTCAGCAACACCTCCGCCCGGACTCCCTCGTTCCACCAGCACCTGGCTCCGTGACCTCCCCCGACCTCGACCCTGCAGGGGCGGCTTAGGCCCCGGACGGACAGGGTGGGGGGCTGCGTACCCGTCACCCGGCCAATAAGGCTTCAGCGTGAGTCTCTCGTTCCTGTTATGGGGGATTTTTACAACGCTTCGCTGAGTCGGCCTTAAGATTTTTTGAAAACGTTCGCGGTGGACCGGGAGAGGTCGGACAACTGCCATGATCTCACCTCTCCCTTCCCTCTCCGACTTTCCCTCTCACTCGTACCACCTTCCCTTCAGTCACCCCCCCCCCCCCACTCTGGTTCATCGCCAGACATCAACCCCCTCCCTGTCCAGAAGACACCCTGTCGAGGCAGACACTTCAAACGCCGTCCCTCCAACAATGTTTTCAACATGGCACCGGCCACAACCCCGTCACTTTTTCCACCAGCTCCAGGGAAAAGGGAGTGAGGGAGCGGAACGGAGCGAGGAGAGAAGGGCCGATTGCTCAACATGTTTATCCCATAAAGCGGAAAGAGGGGTTTGATCTCCTGGGTAACGGGTGACTGCCCGCAGCAGAGTGATTACTGCGTTAGGAAACATCCTGCCCCGTTGGCGACTGCTGATGACATCATGCCTGTGCGGTGTGTTTGTTCTGCAGTAAGGCCTGACAGCGGCAGCTCCCTGGGAAAGGGTCAGCGGAGTTCCATGCTATAACATACCAACTCCCAGCAGTCATTAACCCACTGGAGGGTGTGTGTGTGTGCGTGCGTGTGTGTGTGTGTGTGTGTGTGTGTGTATGTGTGTGTGTGTGTGTGTAAGCGAGAAGAGAGGTGTGTGTGTGTGTGTGGGTGAAAGAGAGTGTGTGTGTGTGTGTGTGTGTGTGTGTGTGTGTATGAACGTGTGTGTGTGTGTGCAGGCCAGGGTGTCTCTGTGTTTGTTTGTATGTGCGTACATGAATCTATTCGACCACTCACACAGGGCAACCACGTCATCCCATGAGCAGCCAATAAAAGCACCTTCATCCCCTCCCTCCAAATATCTCTGAGGGAGTCCTACTAAAGACAGGTCACGACCTCTCTCACTCTCTCTCTCTCTCTCTCTCTCTCTCTCTCTCTCTCTCTCTCTACCTCTCTCTCTACCTCTAACCCCCGCCTCGGAGAGGTTTTTGGCGCTCGGCGGCCATAAACAGGAGAGCTGGGCTCCACTGCACGCTCCGCTGGTCGTTAGGGAGGTGCACTTCCTCTCTTTACCCCAGACCCACTGGAAGCATCGGGTACCTGGAGCCTAGAGCAACATGTCTGACCTGGGGGAGAACCACCCTCGGAAGCAGAGGCAGGCTGAGGCTGTCTGGGGATAGCGGCTGTCGACACCCGGTCCCAGGGCCTCTGTGCTAGTGGCAGGGGTCTCTCACGGTCCACTGAGAAGGGAGCTGGATGGACAGGAGAGGTGAGGAGAGGAGAGGAGAGGGGAGGAGAGGGTTCCAGCCAAGCCGTAAGGGCTCTGTGGACTCCTGCCACAGGGACCAGGAGGACCTCCTCAGCGCCCGGGGGAGACGGGGAACGAGAGGATGCGGAGCCACAGTCATTCACACAAAAACACACAGTCCCCGACCCCTCTTCTTCCTCTCCTCACCCCAACGTTCTATGTGTTCTTTCATTTCGCGGCCACAGTGACCACACCCTCCTCCACCAGCCAACCCTCCTCCACAGTGACCACACCCTCCTCCACCAGCCAAGCCTCCTCCACCAGCCAACCCTCCCATGACCAACCTCAGGGGAATTCACATCCACACAAGCACACGCACACAAGCACACACACACACACACACACACACACACACACACACACACACATACACACACACACACACACACGCTCACACACACACACACACACACACACACACACACACACACACACACACGCACACACACGCCCGCACACACACAAACACATACACAATTCCCAGTGTCTACGTAAACATATTTATAATTTCCCCCCTTAAATCCCAGGGCGGCATCCCAGGCACACATGACGAGCACATTGGCACCCTGCTTTTAAGAGATTGTTGTTTATTTTGTTTAATTGCAGCCATTCCCCTTCCTAAGTCAATGAAATCAGACGCGTGGGAGATGGGCCAACGCAGCCACAGCCTCTCTCCCGAACAAACACACGAAGCTGCCACGTCAAATTCATTTTTCACACTTGACTTTCTTTTTCAGCATGTATCGTAAAATGAAAGCGCACGCCTCGCCAGCAGTCGTTGCTTGGCTTTCACACGCTTCAGTTTGTTTGTCGTGGGAATCTGTTTGGCGTTACGGCCGGCAGCTAACGCAATGTTACGCTACGAAACGGAACACGTGAAACACAGCATCCAAGTAGGATCTGGTCACTGGGCAAGGAAGAGGGTTGCGAAGCTGTGTTTTTTCGAGTGCAACACACACACACACGCACCCACCCACACACACACACACACACACACACACACACACACAGACACACACACACACACACACACATAGATACATAATTCTGATGAGCGTATTAGAAACACAAGCAGAAAGACAAGCTCTGCACATCCAGATGTCCTTCCACAGCTCTGCAGGTGAACCTGAGAGACACGAGACACGGGGGGGACTTGGCCTGTGTGGAACCACCTGTATAGAACCCGCTCAAAAAGCCAGCCTTTCCATAGCCTGCACAAATACTTTCAACGCTCTAATGTTTGGTTTCAGGAGCATTAGGAGCCTGTGCGGGGCCTTCTTGCCGTTCTCTGTGGTATTTGCAGACTGCAGCGGGCGGTACCACTGTAATTAGCTGGGGGGGCCAGCGGGCGGTACCACTGTAATTAGCTGGGGGAGCCAGCCGGTGGCTACCTGAAGCAACCGTTGCATTCCTCTCCCTGAGCTCCCTCTCTGTCCAGCAGAGGCCATCAAACACACAGCGGCTGACACTAATTAGCTCCAGAAGACATTCTTGCTGTAAAAACAAAGTGTGTGTGTGTGTGTGTGTGGGTGGGTGCGTGTATGTGCGCGTATGTGTGTGTGTGTGTGTGTGTGTGTGTGTGTGTGTGTGTGTGTGTGTGTGTGTGTGTGTGTGCGCGCGCGCACGGTCCGCAAGGAGTATGTTAAAAAGTTATAACATAAATCAATGGGGGGGGGGGGGCAACACTAGCCGTGTCAAGGACAGTTTGTTGTGAGAGGCCTGCTTTGATACCCACTTCAACTCCAATGTAATGTTCCTGATTTGAGGGGGGCCTCTTCAAACACCAGGTCAACCAGAGAAGAATAGTTCCTGACATTAGTGTGTGTGTGTGTGTGTGTGTGTGTGTGTGTGTGTGTGTGTGTGTGTGTGTGTGTGTGTGTGTGTGTGTGTGTGTGTGCGTGTGTGTGTGGGTGTGTTGGTGTGTGTGTCTTTATATGTGTGATAGTGTGGGTGTGTGGGTGTGGGCAGGCATGGGTGTGTTGGTGTGTGTGTCTTTATATGTGTAATAGTGTGTGTATGTGCGTGCCAGCCAGCCTAAAAGATTCAAGACAGGGAGAGGCAAGTGGTGTCTGTGTGAATGTGTGTGTGTGTGTGTGTGTGTGTTCATGTGTGTGTGTGTCTGTATCAGTGCATAAACACGGAAAGCAAAACTTGAGAAAGTGTTGAAATGTTTCATGTCAGAAGCGCGGGGGTTGGACCCTCCAGAGATAAGGCGCACGGAGGGAGAAGAGACCCCGCACTGGAGGGTCAGACACGGGGGCACGCGAGACTCCGTGTCGAGGGCTTTACTGGGAGTACCAACGGGGGCCAGCGAGGTTGCTTTATGGGGAGGTTGGCGAGTCAGAGTGGGGGGACCGGGCCGCGGTGCGAGACGGTGAGGGAGACGGGAGGAGGGGGGGGGGGCGTCCGCTGGACTGTGAGGAGATAGAGTTTCTCCACACAGCTGCTTTGGCCCGCAGACGGAGAGAAACATCTGCATTAACAGATCCCACAGGCAGCCCGCTGAGCGCAGGAATGCGAGGAGGACTTGAACGGAGAAGAAGTTGTGCGTGTGTGTGAGAGAGGATGTGTGTGTGTGTGTACGTGTGTGAGGGTGTGTGTGTGTCTTTGAGGATGTGTGTGAGTGTGTGAGGGTATGTGTGTGTGTGCGTGTGTGTGTGTGAGGGTGTGTGTGTGTG
>JAPMUY010004361.1:295000-308771 GCA_026901105.3 Galaxias olidus
ATATTGCTGTCAGACATCCGAGAGAACTAGGCTCGCACGACGTGTTTCAGCTAGTGCGATGCCTGTGTCGAACTCAACCAACAAGTTATGAGGAGGCGCTATGTGCTGGGAGGAGCGGGAGAGGGGTCATTCCTGTTAACCGGTGCCTTTTAATGTCCCCAGGAAATCCTTTTAAATCCATAAAACATATTATTTAGTATTTTATCCACTCTGTGTTTGGTAAATATGTTTGTTTTTGCCATGTCACTAGATTTTCAACATCTACAATGCATATTAGCCATTAAATAACTAAATGCTCAAATTATTTGCTCATTTTATGGACCAAGATAAAAAAAAGTAATAACGTATATTTTTCATGAAAAAACGTTTTATTAATATATATACAGTATATGTGTGTGTTTTATATAATTTTTGTGATTTACCTGCATTAGGTATCAACATATTTATAAATTATTCCCAACCTGCTTTACTTTCGGGTCCGCCCTTTATAGAATTGAAAGCAGTGATTCATGGCTGTCCACACACCCGAAGGTGTGTCTCTGAATACCCATGCTACGTTGTACTAGTGTTGCACTGCAGGCAGGATGTTAGTGACCACAGCAGCCAGTCAGGTCCTCAAATAGAGAGCAAAGTGGAAGGAGTGGGGGTGCAGATGTGCGACAGCTGTTTCAACCCCCCCATCCCCATCCCCACTGGCCCCAGCACCTCTTAAACACCACACTTTAATGGAACGTTCCTGACCTTCCCATGCGCTTTGCTGCTCCCTTCCACGCTGGCCGAGACACTTCAGATGGCCTCTCCACCGTTAATGGCCGCTTTATGTGGTGAGCACTCCTCCTCGCAGTGGAACAGCAAAAAAAAAAGCCACTTTTTTATTGCCACTGTAGTAGAGATGTTTTAAGGATCACAACCGGCAAGGTAATTTAACATTAGTGACATTAGACTTTAATGGCACAGGGAACCGGTGCAGAGAGTTCCTGGTTCTGAGCTAAAACTGCTGGCCGGGACAAGAGAGAGGGGAAAGAAGGATTGTGTATATCTCAGGGTCCAAGTGGAGCGCATCTTCTAGTCCCGTTAATGCGCTCAACCCTCCCACTCCCCTTTTTCCGATAACAACGCAGCGTGCTTTTCCTGTAAGCCTCCTTAGCTGGACACTACAGGTTTTGTGTATACCCGCCAGTCACTCTATTGCTATTAAATGGCCTTTCAGAGGTAGCCTGTAACATATAAACATTGCTATCCGGTGCCTTAGATAGACCCGGCTAATGGCCGCAGGTGTTTACATTACAGCAGTTTCCGACAGAGGACATGAAAGGGACTTGGTTTCAGTGAGAACTATGCTGCTGGGCTCTCTCTCTCTCTCTCTCTCTCTCTCTCTCTCTCTCTCTCTCTCTCTCTCTCTCTCTCTCTCTCTTCCTCCCTCTCTCTCTCTCTCTCTCTCTGTGCCCCCTACTGAAGTTAAGGGATATGCAGCCTCGAGCGACAAAAGCACCCCCAGTCCGGCCTCAGTGCCCAGATAGGGACGGCCACTCTGGAGCAGGACAATAGGAACAGACCCCCCTTTGTTTGGGCCTCCATGGCGCTGGTGGCGGTCACAGTAAACAGTGGGCACAGGCTGAGGCCAGCCCGGGTGAGCTGCACTGAGAGCCCTTTGACCGAGGGGAACTAACGCAGAACAAACACTGTGTTTGAACCTACCCCCTCCTCTGCTACCCTAGCTCTCTCCCTCTTCCCTCCCCCTCTAAAGTAGACTATAAATACATTACAAACACATTATCCCACACAGAACCTGACATCTCCGGGGCTACAGTATACACACACCACACTCTCCACAAACACGTTTGGGTAGGCAGAGGCACAGGCTCTCACACACTCTCAAAACGCCACCTGCATGTTGCACAACGGTAATGCATGCCAGTTGCCTTTCTAACTGCAGCTTATACCATCAAACAATCACATCTGACATGCATCTGACCCAGGGGCAAGGTGAAACAGAAATCCAATCAATGCTGGAAATAGTCAGCAACGTGCTAGCTTAGTTGGTTTCGCTACTCAGGATACAGTCCTTATGTATACCTGAAACGTACTGTACTACCTCATACACCTCAATAACGGCTAGGTTTATTTTTTGCAATTGTGATATGTAGGCCTACAACTGTTTAGCTTTTTCGATTTGAATATTTACTAATGGTTTTAAACTGAGCCCAGCCTTTCTCTTCAGCTACATTAAACTGTGACTCTTGAGTACATTTTGCCCTGAAGCACTTGTAACACACACACACACACACCCACACACACACACACACACACACACACACACACACACACACACACACACACACACACACACACACGCATACATTTACACACAAGCCACTCTGATCTGCCAGCCGAAAACAACACACCCACCCACTCCTGCAGGTTGGAGCACGACAGCGGGCGGGTTGAAGAGACCACACAGTCCTGAAAAGCCCAGGAAACTCGCTCACATTCCCACAAACAGAGATTCCCACCAGAAACTCCTGCGGCTCGGATCCCACATTTCCGCTCCTTTCCATTCTTTTTTTTCCATTGGGGAGAGCTGGTGCTCTCTGTATGTGTTTGGCTCTCTCTGTCCTTAACATCTGAGGCGTGGGGTCAGGGGTCAGATTAATATTTATTTTGTGGTTTGCCTCCGAGAGCGACGGGTGGCTCTGCTTTGAAGGGAGTGGGTGAGGGGCTGGTGGGGGGGAGGATCAAGTCTGTAGCCAGTGGAGGTGTACAGTCTGACGTTTTTTCCAGGGTAAACTGACCCTAAAATGAAGTAGTGCGGGGTCGGCGGGGTTGCCTGGGACCGGAGAGGGAGGAGGCACATTTTTGTCTCCCCCCCTCTGCTCCCCGCGCCCCTCGCCCCGTGCCCTATCCTCCCTTGTCTACATTTTTGTCCCAGCCCCACTGTGTGCCCCGCACGGCGCGGCGGCCTGTTAAAACAGCCCAGCCAGGTGCGGCTGAGCGATTGCAAATGTTCCCCTTCTGGTGTCTGACACATCCAGGGGCCTCAGGAACATATGAGACACAGCTGCTAGACAGCCGAGGAGAGAGAGAGAGGCAGAGAGAGAGAGGCAGAGAGAGAGGGGAAGAGAGAGAAAGCGAGGGAGAAAGAGAGAGCCAACAAGGTGTATAGACGAGACAGGACCAGGAAAAAAAGAAAGGAGAGAAGAAACATAAAACCTCTGTAAACTCGTCCCCTCTTATGTTTTCAATCTCTCCCTCCGTGGATGTCTCAAATAGCGACGCCAGCTTTTCTGTGACTAATGAGAATCTCATGACCAACATGACAAATCCTTTACACAACACGCTTATTTCCTGGCGATCGCATGATCACCCCGTTTAGTCTCCCTGCACCTGCGTCTCTCCTCTCCGTCCATCAGTGCCTATACTTTCCCCTGTTTCCTGTACCCCCCCCCCCCCCCCATCCCCCCACGTCTGTCTTCAGGAGGGCACAGCCCCCCTCGGGAACACCAGCGGAGCAGCCCGGCTCTGATTCATAGCGGTTGGCAGCCCGGCAGACCCTAATCAGTTACGTGTTTGGGGTTGTTGACAGGCGGGAGATACCGTTTACTTAGGCTTTACCCATAATGCATGGCAGAGCGCGGCTTATCCACGGCGGCGGCGTGTTATCACCCACTTACTCTGTCACTCGTGTCATCATCAGCACACGCGGTATCCGCCTGACGATGAGCGGGTGCTATTCTCTCCCCCCACCCCTGCCTGTCTGTCTGGCACTTATCTGCAGCCATATTGAGGCGTAAGGGCTTGATAATGTAACTCCAGGCAGGTTGCCCCCCCTCAACACAGAGGGCCCCATTTAGGTCCTTGTCTCTGTGGTGACCGGCGGTGAGCTGGCTTGGCCTTTGACTTTGGCTCTTGTTCTCATCACTCGGTAGGACCATGCTTGCCTGTCAGTCAGAGAGGGCTCTGGGTGATCAGTTACCGCCTCTTTAGAGATGCTGGTCTGAGGAGCCATTATTTTGGTAGGCTCCACACACACACACACACACATGCGTGCGCACACACACACACACACACACACACACACACACACACACACACACACACACACACACACACACACACACACACACACACACACACACACACACACACATCCAGCCAGAAGGGCTAAACTCTGATGAGAACCAGAGGAGCGGAGCAGGGCCTGGGGACGAAGTTGGAGCATGGGGCGGGGGGGGGGGGGGGTCTAACGGCAAGCTTTGGGGGAGAAAAGGAGGTGGTGTGGTGGGGGGTTTGGAGGCAGCTCTGTTTTCTATTTGTGAGGATTAGGCTGACAGATCTGTATTTGGTTTCTTTGGGCCTCTAGCTGTAGCTAATCCCCCTCACCTGCAGTGGGTCCCCCCTCCCCTAGTCTTTTTCTGTGACCCTACACCCCCTCTCTCCTTCCTCCTTCTGCCCTGCTGCCTTCCCCACTGCCCAGCACTAACACTCATCCTGAGACGAGCACATGACTCGCTGCACTCTGTCTCCTCAGGTTAGGGTCTCACACTCGAAACAAATCTCTCACAGGTCAAGGGAAACGGCGGGGGACTCTGCCTTCTTTTAGAAAGGGAGGAAGGACCCAACATCCCATAGCCCCTTCTCAGAATATTACTTTTTTTCTTTAAGGGGGGTTGTTCCTCATCACCGAGAGATAGCAATTACCAAGCGATTAAGAGCCATTTTGGCGGAAGCAGCTTGTCACAGCCACTCAAGAGAGAAGGACACCTCAGCTAAAGCACCACATTAGGAAATATTCAGGGTCAGGTCATGGGCACAGCCCTCTTCCCTTTCGATCCCGGGCTCTCACACACTGAGCAGGCCTTGAGCACACCGCCAGAGACCACAGTGCCTTAGTAAACACACGCAGCATGCCTGCAAGCAATTCTTTTGAGGTGGAGACTTCAGATGACCTAATGGCTGCAGAATCTTCAATGGTTTCTCTTTGGGTATAACAATACAGTGACATAATCAGAAGATTCAAGTTTTTTTTTATTAATTTTTTTTTAAAGAAAGACAGAATTAAATAAAGTTGAAGAGGTTTTGTGAAGAAAACTCATGGTACAGTTACCAAACAGCATTTGCAAGGTCTTATGGGTCACAAGAAAACTAGTTTTTCAAACTATAGAATATAAACTATACTTCAAAGTCTGAACAAAGGTAAACGGCTGGAAATTAGGCTACTATATAAAATCCTCTGTGATTACTAAAGAGCAATCACCTGATATTAGATTAAATAATTATCTATAACTTTCTCTGGCGTTTGAACAAGAGAAGCAGCATGCCTGGCCTGATTCTTATTAATTCCACTGAAGGTGCTAATGAGGTTTGGATTAAAATCCATTAGCACATTTGTCCAAGAATGGCACAATTAATTACTGACCACCTTTTAGTTAGTGGTGGTAAAGTAGGCCTTAAATGTATGTGTCAGTTACATAGACAAATCTTACAAATAACAAAAAATATAAGCCTAATCAATAGTGCTTAGGGGTGAATAACAATATTTACATTAGCAGAACGAGTGAGGAATTTTTCTGAACGTTAAACTAAATAATTTGCGAGGCAGATTTGCCAAGAGTCAGAAGACACCGTAGAAGCCTTGGCTGCACGTTTGCTTCAGGAAAAGGTTTCGCGCGTTTGGAGGCGCGTGCGGAGTTCGGTAATGCAAATTATGTCAAATAAACTGAGCATAGCTGTACATTGATCTTAAATTACTATTCATTGTGTCCTCAATTTCCCTTTGACATATAAACTATGGAATCCAACATTTTCACCCAGTTTGCGGAAATTGACAAGCTCCAAAGGTACTTGTTGGAAAAGAGGAACACAGACCCTCAACCGGGTGAAGAGGAAGACACTAGTCGGTTAGACCAACCGCATTCTAACTAGTTAGCGCTAACACTAGATAGCTAGCTAACGCACTAGATAGCTAACGATAGATTAGAAATCAAACCATTCTTGGTGATTTAGTAGTTTATGAAGTAATTTTTTCTTTGACCAGTCAGGAGGTTTTAAACCTAATTGAAAAGGTTATACTGGGGATAGTGACGAGTCTTGCCAAAGATGAGGCACCAGTTCTGGTCCTACCGAATAGATCCAGTTGGGCTAATATAAGGTAAGGTATGTAGCTTGCTGGCGATAAAGTAGCTACAACAAGACAACCACAAGGGCTTCATCTGTTGGTCTTGTCTTACCTCAAGATCTTGTGGGGGGTTACTTTAAATGGAAGTGCTTGGAATGACCTGTATTATAATAAGATTGTGAGGGTGTTTGGCTCTGTACTTGAAGTTTGCAGTGTTTTCTTTTGTTCGTTTTAAAACGGGTATTTTGATCAAGGTAAAAATAAAGCCCTCTCGTCACATGCACAGTGCATTGGACACATTCAAAGCTGGTAGGTTACAGAGGTCTTTATTAATGTGCACAGGCTGTGGAGACCTTATGCTCGGAACAAAGCAGACTGTCTGCTCTAGTTTACATCAAACCTCCCTGCAGCTTAAAGGACATTCTGGCTCTGCTCTTTCAAATGTGAGAATCCCACAGATTGGGAGCCAAAGGTTTCACAGAGGGAACACCGTGGTGAAGCAGGCATGGGGAAGGCCCTCTCACAGGTAGCCCCTCAGGGGCTGGGGATTTTTAGGAGGCTTACAAAGGCAGGGGGGTGGGAGGGGTGGGGGCTGATCCACAAAGCTGATCAAAGATGCAAGGAGGGAGTGTCATGTTTGTGATTTATTGATCTTTACTTTTTGTAAGCTTTGACAGCGCAGTTGGTCTTCAAATGAGCCAGGGGAATTCTGTCAGCACCATTCGGAGTGACTGCTCCACGTCTGTCACTAAATTTGGTGAGAAGAAAGACGTATGCCATTGTTAATCTATCAAACGATCTTACTTCCTCCACTGCCTCTTTACCTCGGTTCAGCTGTATGACACACATTCCTTTCATTCAGCAACTTCTTTTCAGTTACATCCATTAATGTATGCTTTAGTTGTACTTCTGCTGCCTTTCATTTGAATCCTCTGTTAACTTTCATATAGAGCTAACATAATGTTCTTCTTCTAGCACAAATTCTCAAAGTTATGTCCACCATCTATAAACTTGTACAAAGCAACGCATATGCTACAAAAAGGTACTTTAATGTTTTGTCAAATGTTTGGAACTCATTATAGATATCTACCAATAAATATCCTCCACAAAATAAAACATTTCATGTTACTCATACATAAAATCTCTTTTACACTTATAAATGTAACATTTAAAACAGCATATTATTTTATAATGGCTAAAACAATTTGTTTCAACAGGGAGATCTATTACAACGACACTCAGCTTTTTGGATCGCAGAGAATCGTTGATTTTATAGTAGATGACATTTCATGTATGCTCAAGGTGCCACGCAGATCACTACATGTGGTGAGTGTATACAGTGAGTGTTAAAAGCTTGTGTGTGCGTGCATATGTGGGTGGACACGTGTTTAAACGTGTAAGGAAAAGTAGCACATTCAGCCACATATAAACCCAGTGGTAAAATTGCTTTTGATATGCCTTGTTATGAATAGTTCAAGTGCCAACAGACGAAACCCATTAGCGAGTTTCATATTGGATATTTCACAGCCTTGCATCTTAGAAAACACCTGTGAGAGGAATTTTTTGAAGTTCTCATGATCGAAATGCAATTGAATTCATCTTGATTGTAAAGAAAGGCAGTGTCAAAGGTTTACGTATATGGTGTGCGTTAGACCATGTGTGTGTTTGTTGGTCGATGTCCAGCTGGCCACGTCCAAGGGATTTATCTCGGGTGATCTGCGTTACTTGGAACAGGACGGCACCAGGGTGGACTGCCACTCCAGCTCAAATGTACGTTCCAGTCACTCGAAAACAGTCTAATGTGTTCTACACACATTCCAAGATTACCACCGTTCACTTTGCTATTGCACATTTCAGCAGGTTTGCCATGACCACACCTTTTTCTTTTTCCTTTTTTAGGCTATTCCAATCTCATCCAATGTCGGGGGAATCCGGAGTATCCTCTCTCATTCGAAGTTACACTCCTAGTGTCCGCACAAGATTGTCATCCACCCTTCCCTCTCTCTCTCTCTTTCTCTCTCTCTCTCTCTCTCTCTCTCTCTCTCTCTCTCTCTCTCTCTCTCTCTTTATCTTGTTAGCTCTCTCTCTCATACACACACACACTTCTGTTACTCTGCCAGCGCTGTCATCTTCAGGCTCATGCTTATGTTCACTTTGACCGGTAAGCTCTCCAGACATTGTGTCATCTGCTAAGTTTGTGTTGATAGTGGAGAAGGACGCAACCTTCCAGAGATTACTCGACGGTGACTTTTGCACAAAGTTGTCTCCTTGCATCCTGATCACAGTGCGTTTGCAGTCTGCCTAATGGAAATGCTATTTTGTTGCTCAATATGTATTTTGTATTTATTCAACATTAATTGTGTGTGTGTCAGGGTAAAGGCGTCCCAGATGTGAACAGCAGGTTGATGGTGAGGAAGCTGTGGGACACCCTTCACGTTCCCACCTTCGCACTGGTTGATGCCGACCCTTACGGTACTTTAAGTTGGACCTCTTGTCTCCTGAATGCACAGTGACACGTGGAAAATCCACTGCTCCTTCATAGACGTACATGTTGACCGTTAAACACCATTGGCTACTTCTCATCTGTATGTCGCAGTCACAGGGTTTACGTGTCTAGCTGAAGGAGCACTTAAGTGTTATGACAGGGCTGTCACGGGTCTTGGAATCAATATGATCTGTCACGGTGGAATTATTCCAGCCTTTTCCATACCTCTCGATTTACTCTTTTGTGCCTTGGATGCCAGACGCATGTGTCATGTTTGACTTTTGTTTTCTGCTGTGTTACAGCAGATGCTAATGTTTTGAAGGTATATGGCTGATGTTCTCTTGTTTTTCCCAGGAATTGAGATCATGTGCATCTACAAGTATGGATCAGTGGTGAGTCTTGCTTTATGGCTACGTGTTGGAAAGTGTGATCATATACTGTAGATGGATCTCTTTCTGGAAAATATTTTGGAAATAGAATTGTGTTGGCATTTGTTTACATGTATTTGGTATCAAAATCTGTTTGTGATTCTCGGTGTGTGCTATTTTTCCCATGTAAATAATACTACACTGGCTTCCATGGATTTGATTGCATTTCGTTCGTCATTTTCTGTTGCTGTGCCCATTGCTTACTTGTGCCATCTTCTTTGCTTGACCGATAGTTTATAGCTTGTGGCTGTCGCCATTACGTCAATGTGTTTGTGAACATGTCTTAGGACTGCGTGTGCGTGCGTGTGCGTGTGTGTGTGTGTGTGTGTGTGTGTGTTTCCACAGGCCATGTCTTTTGAGGCCCACAATCTGACAGTCCCCAGCATTCTGTGGCTAGGCCTCCTCCCCTCTGACCTCCAGAGGTTTGCTCTCAACCACTCTTTACTTCCTACTTCCTCCTCTCGCCTCTAATTGTCATTATATTCTGGGGACTTTTTAGACTGTTTGTTTTGGTTTCTGTTGCTGTTGACTTCACTTTTTTTTTTCTCCCAAAGGGTATTTGAGGGTATATTGAGTTTTAAGTATATATCCCGCTTGAGCAATCTTAGCCTGACAACAGGTTTTTTACATAAGTTACATTTAATTCTAGTCCGTGAGCTAGCTCCACCTAAGCCTCCCACTCCAAGTGTACATGATCAAAGCAAAGTACACTCATAGCTTTTTTTCAACTGTTTTTGAAAGGAAACGGTTATTCTTTTGCATCGGACTATATCCTGGGTTTCAGTGTTTCAACATGTTATAAATGCTGTGTCAATGTGCACCAACGGCCTCTCTGCCTGCGCTAGCTCAGTCCACTAACCCATTGTATGGTGCTGTGCTTCAGATTGAGAGTGCCAGAGAATATGCTGATTCCCCTCACCCAGAGAGACCAGAGTAAGCTGACCAGCTTGTTAAAAAGACCCTACCTCACCTTTCAACCGGCATGGCAGACAGAGGTACAAGAAAAAGGGCCGAGCTAGATAAATAAATATTCTTTAGTTCCCCTGACTATTTACGAGCTCCACATTAGTTCTCTCGTAGTATAGTTGAATGCTGAACGTGTAAACACAACCCACTGTGTGCTTCACAAATGATAGGTCTGCGGCCTTTGCTTCCTCGTTTATAGGCTGGAGGCGTACATCTCCCAAGTTTTTTTTTACTACAATGGAGAGGTTTTGCAGGTGTGACACACCACAGAGGAATGTGTGTGTGTGTGTGTGTGTGTGTGTGTGTGTGTGTGTGGTAGCCAAGGATGCGCATACTGATGCCCGCTCTGTTGAGAAATACACTTGAGAGATAAGAACCCAGCTGGTGAGCTATACTTGTTTTCTCTCCGTCTGCCTTTGCGGTCATCTCCTGAAGCATTCTTGTTTACTCTTGTTTATAGATAGAGCTGATGCAGGAGAATAAGGTCAAGGCTGAGATCCAATCCCTTGAGTCCTTAGCCCCTGATTTCCTTAGCTGTGTCTACCTGCCCAACAAACTACGATATGGGGGCTGGATATGATCCTGGGACTCCCCCTTGTGGCCAAATAGATGAACTGAGGCATCTTGCTTCAAAACAGCACATAGCCTGCTTTACGTAACCTTTTATAGCCATATATAATAATTCCTATTTTATATTGTTGGCCATAATTATTGCAAAATTTGTCAGATGTTTTTTTTTATATATGTATTATGTGTTTTACTGTTGTCAAGTTGATTATAATGTTGAAATTGAACTATGGAAAAACTAAATGACACTGGTCTTAATCCATTATTTCATTCAAAACAGGTGTGATGAGTTTTATTTGACTGATCAAATCATTTTATTTCACCATTAATACGTTTTATTAGGGTGAAGGGTTGGAAGTTTCCAGGAGATGCGTTAAGTACGCCTTGAGGCACATTCTCAAAGTTATTAGTCTACATCAACGGAGTGACATTAAAATAACATGTAGTTTTGATATCTCCACTGCCTTAAGGCTCAGAGATTATATCTCGTGAGCTCTCACATAATTTTCTTGTAATTCATAACTTAGCTACTTTATGAACTACACTTGGAATGCAATCAAAAACTAGACAATACAATATAATTTATTGTCCACATAGTGGAAATTGTCAACAGAGGGCAGGCACCACATTTTCACATCAAGGATAAAGTAAATGGCATGGGGACCACCTCTAGCTTTACAGTCATTTTATATCCAAGGATTTATTACAAGTCTCTAGGGAGAGTACTCTAGGCTGGTGCTGAGGCTGGTGCATCTCCTCCTGATGCTTTCTCAGCCTGAGGTTCACTCCTCCTCTTCTCCACCTCTTTGAGTCCCTCACTTATCTGTTCCACTGTTTCACTGTCCCCTGCAGACCGAGCAAGACCCAGAGCTTCTTCATACAAATGCACAGACTCGTCCAGATGACCCAGGTGGAGCAGGATGCCAGCCATGTTTACCAGCAGCACGTGCATATCGGGATGTCCAGCCATTTGGCTCAGCTCTACTGCCTTCTTTACTATAGGCAGAGCCTCTGCATGGCGCCCTTGCAGATCCAAAATGGTTGCCAAGTCGCTCATCAGCACGAGGGACTGGGGGTGGGTCTCTCCCTGCTCCTCCTGACATATCTTCAGGGCACTCTGGTAGTCCTTGGTGGCCTGGATCAGGTTGTGTGTGGCAGCCATGTAGCGTGCGTGCGAGTCCAGACACAAACCCAGCAGCAAACGAGTCTCTTTGCGCTCCTCCTCCTCCTGCGGCTCCGACTGATCCTCAGCTGGGATCTCTTTATGTTTCTCCAGCTTGGCTTGAAGAGACTCTGTGCAGAACTGAAAACCGTGCTCTGCCAAGTCAGTCTTATCCTGACCAGCATAGATGGTGGCCAGCTTCAGAGACATTTCAATAACCGCGTTGTCATCCTCTGGCGTGCCTCCGGACAGCATGAAGCTCATGGCTGCTTTGAAGAGTTTCTCTGCATTGTCCAGCTGACCCTGGACGTAGGCTAGGTTGGCCATCAGGCTATAGGTGTAGATGATGGCCTGTGTGTTGTGGGTCCGATGGGCTAACCCTACAGCTTGATGAAGTAGCCCATTTGCTGCATGTAGCTGTCCCCTGTACATGCTCAGCTTAGCTTTCTTCAGTAGTAAAATGAGCTCATCCTCCTGCTTCTGTTTTTCATCTCGTGTGTCTTCCTCGGTTTTACTAAAAAGAGAGAACGCTAATGCACTCCACATTACGTTGGTCCAGTTGCACTGTCTTTCTTTACTTCCAAATGTTTTCTGCACGAGTGAAAACAATGGATGTGACCTTCTATATGTAGTCTTCGATGCAGACGACAGCAAAGTGGCGGGATTTAAACGTGCAAACGGTTGAGCTCGCGCATGAAATAGACTGTCCGTTATAACACTCCCCCTACCTTGAAAGAACATCTGTTTCCTTTGACAGTTAGCAAGAATACTACGAGCGACAGAGGACAGCGCCATTTTCTCTCCTCTGCAAGCGGCAGCCCTAACTTCCTCGTGATATAAGCTTCAGTTACGGAACTCCACGACTTGATAGGCGTGGCTTCGTGGTTGTGAAACAACCCTGAAGTCTACGTCATACGTTGTAATAAAAACACGCTTAAAGTCATCTCTTTACACTGGCAACTTTACAGGGTGAAACCACTGAAGAACAAGAATTCGGTGTCCTCAGTAAGAAGTCTACACGTTTTTATTTCAACACTCCGGTGAGTCTTTTATGATATTTTTTGTTTGCCAACTGCTTCGAAAGAGCAGAACAGATCACGAAATGCACTCGACTCGTTTTTTTTGTGCTTCTACAGGCTTGTAAGTGCTATCATCTTAGCTATGACCTTGCTTTGAGTATATGACGGCTATAGCCTGCATGTTAAATCGTAGAAATGTTAAGTGTTTAAATGGTGAAATACGTTGTTGTTGACTTTATACAGGCATTGTGTCATCATGGTAGAATCACTCGTTACTTTAAGATGTGGATCGGCTTTGTAGCAAATCAACTGATCTGGAATTGATACCGTTAATGTATAATGATCTGGCGTATGATTTGCTTTTGTTTGTTAATTGATTAAAGTATAGCCTATATCAAAGTCAGAGTTTTTAATCTTATTCCATAATTACTTTGTTAATACTAGGTCTAGGATACTAATTATCACCCGCCACGCCCCCCTCTTTATTTTATAACTGCCATTGTAACTGCAACTTGGTCTTAATAGAGTTACTATTAGGCCTAGTAGTGAAAATGAAGGTTGTTACCTCATACCTAATTACTACTTAAAGAAATACAGTTGTTGTTTAACCAAGATACCCTTGGTCTGACTAGTGGGGCTGGGTCTATGCATAATGCATGAGCTGTGATGCAACAGACCCAGCCATCAGGTTTTATAATGATGGAAACAGGATGCCTAGGCTCGACCTTTACTGTATTGGACTCACCTGACCACCAAAAATATTTTTTGAGACAGAAGTTGTGTGTGTGTGCGTGTGTGTGTGTGTGTGTGTGTGTGTGTGTTTGGGGGCATGAAAGGACAGGCTCTTGAATGGCCATCCTCTTTCCCCTCATCATGTCAAAGGCAGCTGACAACAAGCTCAAACCAAGGCCATGAACACCGACCATCATCCTACCTTGGTCTGAATGTAGTTGTAATTATACAGTCATGTTCCGCAAGTTGTTTAGCTTCTGTTTTGTCAAAGTTGAATGGGTTTCGTTCAGGTAATTA
>JAPMUY010004362.1:0-27500 GCA_026901105.3 Galaxias olidus
TTGTACTTTTCTTCATGTTTACGATTAGTTTATATCTAATGTTTTTTTTATATTATTTGATTGCCAATAATTATATAACATTGACACTTGGGGTCAATGAAGTGCAATGTGTAATTTTTTATGGATTTTACCTCATTATTATTGGTTACTTCTAGGCAATGGATCAGGAAGTGGGGCGGGGTTGCGCTGCGTTGTCCTATCAGCTAAAAAGACAGTAGTTCTGTCCAATCAAAAGCCTGCTGTGATGAAAGCGTTTGGCTCCCAGATATTATTTTTTTTATCGCGAGTTTAGTATAGCGAGAGTTAAGCAAGTCAGTTGCTGAAGTCTAGCTTCCTTCTGCTAAGCAGACTGTGTATCATTGTTTTTTGACTGACATTTTGTCCTGCTGGTGAAGTCTAGACTGTTTTTAAGATTCTTAAAAAATCTTAGTCATACGTAATGGATGGGGAAATTATTTTGTGTGAAGGGCCACTTGTGTAAACGGAATGTTTCTGTCAGGAAGTTATACAAAGCCGGTAGTCGAACGTCAGTTAGTGCCCGGTTCGAACGATCGTCTTTGTCTGACAGGGGAACGCGTGCTCTTTTGTTAGGCGGTTTTCTTTGTTAAGTCGAGGGTAAGAGACTGTTTCCTAGTTTCTTTGTTTCGGCTATTCCGTTAGAAAATGCAAAACGTGAAAAAATATTTTACAGAAGGCCTGATCCAGTTCACTATATTACTTAGTTTGATTGGTGTTCGTGTAGATGTTGACAGCTACTTGAACGGCTACTACTCGCCTTTACTAGAGATTGATGTTGGATCGAGTTCGGCCTACATTCAAACACCATTTCACAGTTTGAGAGACACTTTGGATGGGTACAGCGTGCACCGCAAATGTCCCGAATTGGATTATTTCTTCACCAGTCGTCGGCTTTTAGAGGAGGTGCGAGCCCTCGGCTCACCCCGATTCCATACACAGCTGGATGCTTGGCTTGTCCATCAAGTACTTGACAACTCGTTGGCAGTGGACACATCAAACACCAGCATTGAGATTAGCCCCGGATTGTCATTGGACAGTAGTGATGATGCCAGTGATACAGAACACCTGCCTTGTAACGAGGGCCACTTGACCGGTGGGTCTTCATCGCAGAGTGATCAACAAGAGAGCCAGACATCATCCCAGCAACTCAGTGGAACTTCGGGGCCTTTCGGTGGTACTGGCGCTTGCAATATACCGAATGAGGAAAGTATTGCTGCTAGATAGCTATGTTGTCCTGATGCGGACAACTCTTATTCCATTCTGAACTATGTTTCACAATGGCTTTGTTTGCTAACTTGTCCCTACTTTACTTTATATAGGTCTAGACGAGAAGCTAGCTGTCCAGCAACATATGATACTTTCGTGTTCAGTTCACATGATTTTCCCTTTGTTTCTCAACAAACGTTGGTAGCTAAGCTATCTTTTCCTTGTTTTTAGGCACACAGAGTAGCTAGTCTTGTTATAGCTCACGAGGAAGTTGAATAACACAAATGCTCTTTGTTAATGCAAATTTGCCCTAGAGCTGTTTCTGACAAAGACAAATTTACTCTAGCAACCAAACGTGCAAAGTGCACCTGTTATGCTGTCATAGTTAGCCTAGACGTGTTAGTACCAGCCCTCTCATGATAAGTAAGGAGGATTGTCTCTGCTGCTGTGACATAACCAACAATAGTGATATTTCAGCCTTGATTCCGATAAGCCACAAAAAAACTAATGTTATCGTATGCCTCTGAATGTGGGCGTGTTACCTTTATTTGGACCAGAGTTGATTTGGGTTAATTCCCCAAGATCATCTCACTTGTACGGTTATGTACTGTAATTATGGATAAACATTATGCAAACTAGAATGATTATAAAGCTGCTTCTTACTCCCAAGCTAAACTTTTTTTTAAACAGCTGCTAAATGCATGTGACCCTCTGAAGCCAGTTGGTTCTGTAATCTAACCCTTTAGCTGTGTAGGACACCAGCTGTGAGCTTGGATCAACACAAAAAACTGCTCTGCAGCGCGCTCAAATAAAAAAATCTCCAGAGCATGTATTGTCGAGGCTTGAAGTTCATTGAAGCTAAAGTCTGGAAAGAAAGGGAGCCGCACATCACCTTTGTAATTATTCCAAATTAAATCTCTTGAAAAGAAGCCTACAAGTTTGAACAACTAACTGTCTTAATGTTTAATTGGCACCACACTAATCTTTATCAATCTTTGGATACAATGGCAATGCATTTGGAAAGCATTGCAAAGCTTGCTCAACTGGTATGGAGTTGGGGCTGTCAGCTCTTTGGATCTGTAACAAAGTTTTTAATGAAAATATTTTAATTACACAAGTATTAATGACTTATAGTTACTGACCAAGTTTGGATCCTGTCCTATGCTACACAATGATATGACTGTTAGCAGCAATTGCAAAAATAGCATTTGACGCAACCTAGATGGGAGCTTTGCGGAAATGTAGAGACCTCAAAACTTTAGCACACACAAACACATATTGCTTGTATGCATTTCTATAGTAAGTTCTCTCA
Source organism: Galaxias olidus (assembly GCA_026901105.3). Lineage (NCBI taxonomy): Eukaryota > Metazoa > Chordata > Actinopteri > Galaxiiformes > Galaxiidae > Galaxias > Galaxias olidus. The sequence goes on from JAPMUY010004362.1 coordinate 2,537, forward strand.
CACAAATAACCCCAACTACTGTTTTCAACTGACCGATAATACATAATTAAATCAAGTTAGCCCTTAAACCGATGTCTTCACTCCAGACTTATTTTGGAAATAATAGTAGCAAACTTTGATTGGGCTCAGTGAAGCTGAAATGGGTACTCGACTTATTAGTTTCTAAAGAAAGAGCTTGCCCACGCCCTATTGATGTATACTACATTCTCTCATTTGATCCTCCACGATCTTTGTGCTCACCACATAGTTTTCTTACCCCATTAGGAGGAAGATGATCATAATGCTGACGTTCTGAGTCCTGATCCACTGACCCAGCTGGCTCACAGTTCTACACTGGAACAAGAGGTAGGCTAGACAGACTGCCTACACCAGCAGCCAAATTTGGTTGACTTGTATTGTGGGGTCAGTTTGTTTCAGTTTAAATCCACAGATTTCCAGTGGCGAATAGAGGTCTGTATACCAATATACTAAATGTTCATTTTATCTTCAGAGAATGACCCATGGGGCACACACTTTGCATTGTATGCCATTTCTGTCATATCAGCCATCGCCAACTGCTGTGTCTTTATTTCAGAGTCTACTTGATGGCAACGCTTCACTGTCTGATTCTGTTCCTGATTGCCCACCTTCTTCTTCTGCCATTGACATTGACCAGCACTGGACCCACTTCCTATCTCTACCTATCACTGATTTTGATGTGAGTGGTTTTTGTAATGGCAGCGTCATGTTTCAGCAATAAAGCAGCAGTTTCAAATAAATTATTAGGACACTGAGAAACTAATCAAATAAATGTCCCACTAATTATAAAATTCTATTTATAACTTTGTTTACAAAGGATCTAACATGCAAAACTAGTGTATGGGGATTTGATGTTTAGAAATGTCCATCTGTTTAAACATTTACCTTATATTCCCATTCACTGTAAATTTGTGTAATCTGTGTTCCCCAAATATTTGGCTGTGCCTATTTGTTTATGCTTGACTTTTTTTTTATATATACAATCTGTCTTCAGATACAATCTGTCGGCAAATACTTGTGAGCAAAACTCAAACAGGCCTATTTGTTTGTCAACTCTTTATCATTCTTTTAAATTATCCTAGCGATATCAACACATACACATTGATGGAGAAACAGGAATTGTAACAGGAATGTATTTGCTGCAGGTTTTGGACCCATTGGTTCCTCAGCGTCTTTCCAACCTCGATTCAGACATTTCCAACGCCATCAGTCAAGATGTCAGTCTCCGTGATGCCATGGTAACAGGAGCTGACGCCTACAACATGGTGTCTCCAAGCAGCGGAGCCAGGCCAGTTGCCTTGCAAAGAGAGTCCCTGTTTCGATTAGAGTGTACCAACTCCTCCCACTCTGACCTGCCACCGAGGGTGACCACAGGGCTAGCGTCTCGCCCTTTTGCTTCTTTATGCAATGTCACAAGGAATGCGACAGCACTTGATGCACTTGGTGATTGTCTGGATGAGGCTGTGTTCACTCAGATCAACCTGCTGGAGATGGAGGGGCTGGATACCATTGATGAACAGCTGCTAGGGTGTCTGCAGAGCGTAAACGCTCGAGTCCTGGAAGACTTGGATTCGGACTCCGGTCTCTCATTAGAGAGCAGCTGTCGAAGTCCTGACTCCCCAGGTTTGTTGAAATACACCCCAGTTTAAAATGTTTCGTTATTTTTTCAATAAAACTTGAAATGTCTGGTCAACACACTTCACTCTCCTAGGCACGTCTGAGGTGTCCTCCTCCTCTTCCTCCAGTTCTTTCTGCGAAGATGATTGTGGGGCCACAGGTTACAGCAGCGAGGTGGACTCCCTCCCTCCCAAAGGCATCGCCGACTATGACACAACGTGGACTCCTGTGGATCTGACCGAAAGCATATGGCATGACCACAGCTACACCTCTCCTGCCTTTTTCCACCAGTCATCAGTGGGAACCTTCTCCCACAAACCCATTAAAGAAGAGCCTCTCAGCGAGGAGGAGGACAGTGACGAGCGGGAGCTGAGCCGCGACGAGCTCCGCGCCCGGGCCATGTGCATTCCCTTTTCCGCCCCCGAGATTGTCAACATGCCTGTGGAGGAGTTTTTGGAGGTGCTGGAGGGTCGTAGCCTCTCTCCTTCCCAGGTGACCCTCCTGAGGGATATCCGAAGGCGGGGCAAGAACAAGCTCGCAGCGCAGAACTGCCGCAAGCGTAAACTAGATGCCATTACAGGTCTCCAGGAAGAGGTGGAAAGGTTACAGGCCCGGAGAGATCTGCTGCTCAGGGACAAACATCACACTGCCAAAGCAACTGTTGCTGTTCGACATCAGATAGAGCAGCTCTCCAGGGGTGTTCTGTTTAGGCTGAGGGACAGTTCTGGACAACCTCTGACCCCAGAGAGATACACGCTGCAGTGCGGGACCAATGGGAGAGTGATGGTACAGTCAATTAGAAGGCCTGCCGTTTCTTCATCAACAGGAGGTAAAACAGAGAAACGGAAAAAAGACAAGAAGCAGTGAGGCAGCATTGACTGTTTGAACCTAAGGTTTTGCTGTTCTTTTTGGAACACTCCTGTTGGCAACTACAGGATGTTTCTATTCCAAAGTGTTTGGACTCCCCCCTTTGGTGCACTAAAAGGCTAATTCTGAAGACCTAAAACTTATCTGGAATTATACACCAATTCTCCTTGATAGGGGACTGTAGTTCAAACACTGGACAGTAATATGTTTTTTACATGTACTATGTGAATTAGACTTGTGGTCTAAAGGAGGACACATTCTCTTATTCTGAGGTTCTCAGAATGCCCTAGTATTGCTCAGATCATATAACATTTAGGGCTATGCAATTCAAAATGAGAAACTGCAGTTATTAATGTTATGTCAAGAAAATATCTTCGGTCTGAATGCAAACACATTTAGAATTTTTTTCTTTAAATAGCACTGTCATAAATAGCACTGTCATAAAAATGTACATTACCAGTTACATTAAAATGCCTTAATTTAATTTAGAAAATATTTTACAGGTGTCAGATACCCAACAGTTCATTGCTGTATGTATGCTTTTTTAAGTGAACAATTTGAGTGAAAAATACATATTAGATAGATGTTGGATGTTGAACCAGCAGAAGTGCAGCCTTTATTTTCTTTATCAGGCTTGGAGTCAGAGTTTTCTTTCTACCTCGGCTATTGCAGTTATTGTTGGGGGCAATTAGGTAACTCCCATTTTGGGGAGCCTAGGGAGAGAGAGGGATTTGGGAGCATTTGGTTTCTTAACATTCTTTCACTGTCAAATGTTGTCATTAAAAAGAGCCAAACAATCTTATTTTTGGAAACAAAACAAAAATCTTGAACTATTTATAAAAATAATTAATGCTATGTTTAGCTGTGGATTGTTAATGGAAGTTCAAAGAAAGTGCAGTAAATGTTTTTATTTTACCTTTTTTGGTGCATGGTGAACCGTTACAATCTAAATGTTTGGTGCCATGCTAATCAAACAATTATTTTCCCTCTTTAATTGGTTTGACCAAGATTTTTGTTTTTTAACTCATTCTTTTCTTTGAACTTTTTTGTGTGGTTTTTGTGTGGTTTGTAGACAACTGCATGTTGAAGGATGTTGAAATGAATTAAACTAAAGGGGAATTAGATATCTTTGAGAGGGCTCTATTAGTCATCTTGAATTGTTCATACATTTTGTGAAAATAATAAAGTAAAGAGCAGTTTTCTCATCTATTTCGTGTCTGTAACTTTAAAAAAGGTTTTAACTATTCTGTGGAATCGGACTAGACGGGCTAGCCTTCGCTCCCCACGCGCATAAACGAGCCTTGCACACCCATGACCCTGTCGCCGGTTCACTGGTTGTCCTTCCTTGGATGACTTTTGGTGGGTACTAACCACTGCATACCGGAAACACTCAACAAGACCTGCAGTTTTGGAGATGCTCTGACCCAGTCGTCAAGCCATCACACTTTGGCCCCTGTCAAAGTCGCTCAGATCTTAGGCATGCCCATTTTTCCTGCTTCCAACACATCAACTTCAAGAACTGACTGTTCACTTACTGCCTCATATATCCCACCCCTTGACAGGTGCCATTGTAACGAAATGATCAATGTTATTCAGTGGTTTTAATGTTATGGCTAATCAGTGTATGCCCAAGGACAGCTGAAATCAACAATCGCCCAAACGAGAACAAGGGAGGAGGCAAGGAAGGCAGCAAGGGCCAGGACCGTAGCTGTGACAGTGGAAATACACAAAAGACCTAAAAGGCCTAAGAAACACACCAACATGTTTATCATCATCATCATCATCATCATCATCGTCATCCGCTTTGTCCGGGGTCGGGTCGCGGAGGTAGCAGTTCAAGCAGGGCATCCCAAACTTCCCTTTCCCGGGCCACATTAACCAGCTCTGACTGGGGGATTCCAAGGCGTTCCCAGGCCAGTGTGGAGATATAATCCCTCCACCTGGTCCTAGGTCTGCCCGCGGCCTCCGCCCAGCTGGACGTGCCTGGAACACCTCCCTAGGGAGGCGGCCAGGTGGCATCCTTACTAGATGCCCGAACCACCTCAACTGGCTCCTTTCTACGCAAAGAAGCAGCGGCTCTACTCCGAGTCCCTCACGAATGACTGAACTTCTCACCCTATCCCTAAGGGAGATGCCAGCCACCCTCCGGAGGAAACTCATTTCCGCCGCTTGTATCCGCGATCTCGTTCTTTCGGTCATGACCCACCCTTCATGACCATAGGTGAGAGTAGGAACGAAGATAGACCGGTAGATCTACCGGTCTACCAACATGTTTATTTCAAGCAAAAAGTATCATCAGCTATTGTCAACCTTCCTTGCCTCTCAAACACCATTAGAATAGAAAGCTATCTGCAGAAGGGCTTTTGAAAGGAAGGACAATGTTACGAGGCTGCGTGGAGTCAATAAAAGCAGATAGATAATGTATCATATTCAGACCTATTTAACAAGGCAATATATCCTGATGTCACTCTTAACGTAGGCTATAATTACCACATTAGGTCAAACATTGTTAATTGTCAATTAACTTCCAATTCTACAAAGTGCTGCGCAGTTTCATCTAAATATATTGACCCTGACCCTTGAAAACTCTGGTAGTAAAAACTACAATAGTTTTGCGAGGAAACGCCAAACAACAATCTTTTTTTCATGACCCTTTAGGGCCTCCGTATAATGCCTCACCGGTACCCGACGAAGAATGTTTTCTTTATTGCGCGCGCGCAGACTCTGCAGCTAGCATTACATTTTGCACTCCACGCGGTAAACGTCTCACAAAGCCTGATACAGCCTGCCTAGAAAATATACCTAAAGTAAGTTATTTGTTATCCTCATAGGTACTTTAACATGATTAGATGTTGTTTAGTTGACGGCAGCCATAATCTGCATAAAAAGCGATTAATCAATGTTTTCCATCGATTTCATTCAATGCTGAGAGTATTCATCCATTTTTTGTGTGTTGCATTGTTGCATTTACTTAGCCTAGAAAGTCTAGCAGCAATGCAATGGTTGATTTCCTCCCAATTGGGTTATCCTATTCCATACCTTGCGTTAACTAGGATTACGGTATAGTTTATCTCTTGTTTAAGCAGGACTATTTAAGGGAAACGTAAACAGTGATTTCATAATGCGTTAATGGCGAAGCACCGTTATTTCGTTTTCAATTTGGATATGAACTTCACTGGCATTTGCTAACCTTAGCTTTACGCTAACTGCTAGCTATATCGAAGCTAGCGGACAATGCCATTTCAGATTGAACATGTACAGCTAGATATACCGTATTTACCACGTTAATAGTTAACTTAATCAGTGATAGATTTTGTATAGTAAATCTGCATTAGATTAACGTTGCTTTTTAAGTGTTACGCTTGCAGGCCAATTTTGACTTCAGCTAACGACGTTAGCACACAATTGTGCTATCGTAGAGGTTGCTAAAACATAAACGTTAGTGTTGGCATAATATTGATCTGGAAACCCCATTTGTGCAACACGTTGGGAGGTGAAAAGATTTTATAACATTGTGCTGCGTATGGCTGTTAAATTTTGGGAATTCACGAAATTAAACATTCGAGTTCTAACGTAGAACCTAGTTTAGTAATCTAGTGTTTCAAAAAAAACTGTCTGTCGCTAACTTGCTTTACGGTTACCTTAACGTAACGCGAAAATGTCGTTTAAAATGTGTGCGAACCTACTAAAATAAAGATCCAACAGGCGCTCGTGTGCTGGCATTCTGAAATTGGCCAGAATTAACTGCAGAATCATAACGTGTCCATTGTGTGGGCAGCCCAAACAACAATTGCGCGGGCGTCTTGCAGGTGATAGTGGGCGGCCCATACTTAAGCTTGTGTTGGGCATTCTCTGAGGGCCCCACCAATGATCATGTGCTCAGCACGAAGCCCTCGGTACAACCCAAACTGGCTTCCTGTTGGTCTATTGCAGCTTCTTTCTGCTGGATACGGTTTGTTCCTACCTGTTATTGACTAACTGACCACAAATTTGAAGAGGATGATAAACGTGTGGTGGGACTCAACTTTAAATAAAGTGAAGTAATAGTTGATTAAAAAAATTCAAGGTAAATTGTGAACAGGCTTCATTTCCTATGTAGAGGTGTAACGGTATGAACCTTTCATATCACGATTATAGTGACTAATTATCACGGTTATTGCGGTATTTTTAAAATTTGCTAAACGTTTTCAAAAGGTACTGTTACAAACACAAATTTTTATATTGGACAACATGAATACAATTTGCAGCAAAATGCACTTTTTGTTTGCATACATATGGAACAGCACTGATTGTATGGCTGTTCTCTTCATAAAGAAATAAGGTACTGCTGGCCAAACATCCCCGGTGTATGCATCTTTGTTTACCTGAGATTGAAATGTAAACATGTCAGCATATTTACTTCATCCAGTTTAAGTAGTAGGAAATAACGAATGTGTTATTGGTGGGGGTCTTTTTTAGTTGTTCAAACACACACACATTCTTAATGGCTGAAAAATGACTGCCCGACCTGCACAGAGCTAAAAGTTTACTTATGCCTTGCATTTGCTATAAAGTTGTGGGTGGTAGTCACACATGTTAAAATATTTGTTGCCCCCTTTTGCAACAATGTTTCTTTCGGCTTGTTCTGCAAACAGGGTTAGCATCTTCAATTAAGTTTAGGTCAGCAATTTTTATAAAAACCAAAATACGCCCAATTCGGGTTTTTTTCCTCAACGTGTTTCTCTTGGTTAAATTAAGATTTAATAAAATAGCTGTTTATATACGCTGCTATGTCAGGCAGACAGTAACTGGGGCTTAAAGCTTCCTATGCTTTGTATGCAAACGTTAGCTAGCAACAGTAAATTACATCATGATTAAGTATATCTGCGCAGCGCTTTGCACCCTATATTTCTCATGTTTCAAGCAAACACCATAGACCCTTGGTGGTTTAAGAACTACAATTTCGATTTGTAAAAATGCTTCTGAATTGCTTTCGCTATTCTCTAAATATAATGTTTTGTTTGTTTAAGGTAGTCTTAAGAAAACCCAATATTAATTACTTAACGTAGCAGACGTTATGAAATAAAGTTATCCTGTGTTCTGCGTTGTCTGCGCCGTCAATTGTTCACCTTTGTTAGTATAAGGCTGTTTGCATTAATATTATTAGCCTACTGAATATAAAATACATTTAAACGTGTGTGTGTGTGTGTGTAGCCTCCTACAATTGCTGAATTAGAAAGTAGGTTTATTAAGGCTGCGTGTCATTTGGCAAGTCATGAAAAGTGCTCGGATCGGCGAGTACTCAAATTTAAGTATTGGTGCTGGTATCGGTGGATCTCTAGTTGCTATGCCAGGCAGATACAGTGACCGGGGCTATGCTTTGTATGCAAACGTTAGTTTAGGAACGGTAATCTCATGTTGATGACATCTGCGCTGCGCTTTGACTGTAGTGTCTACACTATGCTCTGCACCCTACCTCACAACGAACGAGTATGCATACAAATGATTCTAATATTTTGTTAGACGAGTTGAGTGCACTCCTCCACCTTTTGGTTCTTCCCCAGAGACCTGCCCCCTCTACAGAAACTCCTTTCATGTTAGCCTTGAAAGGAACGTTATATAAATTTGTACTCTTTGATATTTCCCTGTCAAACAGCTGACAGAATAACTAACGGGATTGTACAACAGTTAATTCCGACCAAGTAATTTGATTGGACAAACAACAAATGTATCCGCTTTACCGGTGTTCTAATAACCGTTAGGTTAATTACATTAACGATGGTTATCCATCTTAGATCGTAACAATCTTTTCACTGCAAAACTTAACATTCATCTGAACATACAGATATGTGTAGGCTACATGATACAAGCTGGCCTAACGTGTAATGTAGTACGTAGACCTACACAAAAGCAAGTGTGCAGGAAAATGTTTATAGGTTGCTTGGCTCCAATCCAGTGATATTCATACATCAATCAAAATTCTGGCTAATGTTTGTTTTTTCACACAAACAAAATTGGAGATCTAAACAGATTCGTTAAGCGGAATTTAAATCGATAAAATTTAAACGATATCCAACCCTAGTTGCATGATGCGTCTAACTTTGGTTGATGCTATTTACGGAGTTTTTCAAACCGGGATAATCAACCCGCGATGGCAAATTTTAAACGGTGACTGTTGGGAGCTGTGGTAACCATTACTCATATCTACTACTATGCTGACATTAGTATGACCTTTATGTCCCTCTGTGATTGGTATACTTGTAGTTAACAAGCATACTCATATTGACACTGCCATCTATTTTTAAATGTTAGTTGGCTATTAAAGTCAGTTGTTGTATGGCCTCATCATTTAACACCAAACTCATCTATCAAAAGATGAAACCATCCTCCCCTCTTGTCTTGCAGCCTAACATGGGTAAGAAGCAAAACTCAAAGCAAGGAAAAAAGGAGATGCCACAGGAGACCCCGGAGGAGTTTGTTGTGGAGAAAGTGATTGACCAGCGTGTTGTTAACGGGAAAGTAGAGTTCTTCTTGAAGTGGAAAGGCTTCACAGAGTAAGTGCACTATGCCTGGGTCATCTGCCTCTTAACTACGTACAGCTGAAACCATGCAACTACATTCTATCTATGTTCTATGAAGCTGTAAACAACACTGGAAGTTGAAAATTTATTAAAATCAGGTATACCACTCGTGTAAAAAATAAATAAATAAATTCTAGACTGGAATGCTATCTTAACGTATCCCTCTAATACTTTTCAGTGCTGATAACACTTGGGAACCAGAGGACAACCTAGACTGTCCTGAGCTGATTTCAGCGTTCCTGGAATCCCAGAAGAATGTGGTTGAGAAGCCGGAGCCCACCAAGAGGAAGTTGTCAAGCGATGAGCCGGAGACGGAGGAAACCAAAGCCAAGAAGAAGAAGGAAGTGGTGAGTACAAAAGAGGTATTGATTTGTGTGATTATTCATGGTTTTATAAAAGTGGGGTCTTATTATAGTATGGTATTGTTGTATATGTGATAGTACTAGTTATGTCATGAAATGCATATTCAGGGTTTTTCAATCAGTCACGCCGATGTTATGAAGAGGCATTACATTCATGTCACAAAATGATTGGGGTGCATAGAAAAATATGAAGGTGCATGCATTTTCTCATGTACTGCATTCAGTGCATAGGCCTTACTCAAATGTCTGTCTTCAATTCGCCAGATTTGGACATGTAATATTTATGTTTGGCTTTTGCTTTGCTAGTTTTCAAAGTGAGTTATGGTCATTCATGCCAGATTTTTATTTTGCCGCCTTGTGTTTCAGAGTGAGAAGCCTAGAGGATTTGCTAGGAAACTGGATCCGGAGCGGATCATTGGTGCAACAGACAGCAGTGGCGAGTTAATGTTTTTAATGAAGTGGTAAGTCACACCTCTGGGGGAAAGAATATTACTAAACCTATGCACGTCCTGTATGGACTATTGGCTTGGCGCTACCATATCTGGGGGACTAACTGTACAGAGTTTGAATATGGGCTTTTACTCCTCTAGGGAAAGTATTGAGATATGTGACTTGCTAAGCCTTTCTGATGCCTCAATGACTCAGTCGTGCAATTTAAATCGGCCACAGACCCTGATAACACGTTTGCTCTGTGTAGATCACATACTTGCACCGTCTAATGTTTACATAATCCCAGCCTGTTGCGTAACCAAAGACACTCACTCCCACTCCCCTTTGTTCGGCCCTATAGGAAGGACTCTGATGAAGCTGATCTAGTGCCTGCCCGCGAGGCCAACACTCGCTGCCCCCAGGTGGTGATTTCATTTTATGAGGAGAGGCTCACATGGCATTCCTGTCCCGAAGACGAGTCCCAGTAGTGTCTCTTCTCTGCTGACCAATGAACCCCCCTGGTCTCTTAGACCCTGGCTTTTTCTATTCTTAACCCGTCCCTGCCTCAGGTCTTTACTCCACACGTTTCACTTCACACACTTTACTTTTGCCAGGTCGGTGTTTTCGTTAATTTTTCTTCCGTCATTTACTATATCTTTTTATTTCAGTACTCATCAGTCAAGTGAAGCTCCTTTTATTGTATATATGTTAGTTGGTGGGCTAAAGTTTTTTTTTTTGGCTTGTGGATAGGGCATGAATGATTTATAATGAGGGATCATTTCTGTTCAATTCACACTGTTCTTTTAACACTCACCAGAGGAAATATGAAGGTTGTGTGGTTCTTGACCACAGGCAATCCAGATCTCTTTCTTAGCCAGCTGTTTAAGGCCGACCTTATGCACGTGATGCATTCCGATCAGAAACATCTGAAATTAGTTTTTTGTTTTACTGTTGTGGTATACTTGAAAAACAACTTGAACAGTATGTTTTGCTGTATATTCCCTGTAAATATAGTTTTGTTTTTTGCAAAAAATGCTGTTCAATAAACATTTATATAGCTTCATTTTACCCATCTTCTGCTAGTGACTTTTTTTTATGATCCAAAAACTGTTGCTTTGACTATTTTGCGGCCTATGAAACATTCATATCTGACATGTCAACCTGCTTATTGCTTATTTAGAAATATTAATAGAATAGGATAATGAAACATTCAGCCACATTTGTCAGCTACAATGTTTTGTATGGATTGGGGTTGTTTAGTTTCAAAGGGAGAGATTGGAAATGGTGTCTAATGGCATACATTTGTTTTTGTCTGTCTGGTCCAGAAGGCATATCTAAATAGACAATAGCCTACAAATGTTTGGTGGGTTTCTGTTAATAAATTACAGTTATCAATCTCGTCGTTAACTAATTTGGAGCTAAAATCTTAGTCCACAATTGTATCTGTAGAGTGGGAGAACAGGTGAGAAAGCAAAAGAGGGTGAGGGGGTGTGAGATGTGGTAGGTCAGCGTTCCCTATAGGGAACATTCCATCTTTTAAACTGGTCATTCCATCACTATTGGTGCGATGGGGAGGTACAGGAAAAGTAGATTGGTTCTGGTATGTCAGTTTTAATGTCTAGTACCTAAATGAAGACTTATGAATAAAATATGACTTGTCTTAAGGTCCTATCTTGAAAGTCAGGTGATCCTTTCACAACACAAAAGTTAAACTACCAATTTCAGATCTGCGGTCACGTCATGTTGCAAGCCAGATCAAACTGTTAATTAATCCCAGGAATGGTTAAAATCCTATAGGCGAGTTTCTGCCGGGATTTAAAGTCCATCTGCACTTTTCTTATACTTGTCCAACGGTAGCAGCAAGATTGTCCAAGGGTTTTTATTTTTTACAATGAAATAGGAATAGGAAAATCGCTATTATAACAGGACTACTACACACCGTAGGTTAAGTACATTTTGAGTGTATTAAAATTAAGCATTGTTCTTGTTCATTGCTCTTAGGAACTCTTATTAATGAATCTGAACATCTGATTTGTGTGAATATTGTAGAATTATTTGGTTACAGTGATCTTTTTACTAAGCTTGATCTTATGTAATTTTGAAATTAGTAAAACAATGTTTTGTGTTCACCACTAGGGTGATGCCCAAAATGGTATAGCCACCCTTTCTCTTTTGAATGGCCTTGGGAACATTGTGTGTACCACAGAGGGGACACCCACCAGGGGTAAGCATTGTGCCATTTTTCCCCTATAGTGCAAGATAACAATTCCAGTAAACCTTGAAACTTATTGAGTAGTGAATAGTTAGTTAGTGAATAGTTGATCATTTGACCCAATTAAACACTTAATCCGACTTGCCGTGGCTATGTTGTGTTTTGAGAAAGAGTTTTATCCCTATTACAGCTGGTGTGGCAACCTCAAGTGGAGGCTAACTGGCATTAGGTAAATGGTGATGGACTTTGGACCATCTGGTCTCCATAGCAACATATAGCTTGGTGTTTCCCAGGAGATAACTCCACATTACAGGGTGGCATCCTTGCTTTTTGTCGTTCCCCTTAGACCCCATTAACCCATTTCCATTTGTGTGTGTGGCATACTAATATGGCATACAATAATTTTCCATAGTTTTATGATGATTCAGAAATGGTCAAACATTTTGAATCATAAGTGAAGCATTGTCAATACAAGAGGATAGGAGTTGCAAAATATTTTACCTTTGCCGTGGGCTACAGTTAAAAACCAGTCAATAATGCTGACATAACTGTTGTGTGTGTGTTTGTGCAGTATGTGCCATTACTTTATACAGTATTGACAATAATGTAACCGTAAGTCATAAGAATACGACTTGAGGTTGTAGATATGATTGTATCAACCAGTTCATTCCGGCCAGCTTACATTATTAAGGATAAGTGACAATTCAAACCCCTTGTTGCTTAGGGTCAGCTGGAGTGCCATGTCCAAATGTCTTGTCTAATCAAGTTAGTTAACTGTAGACCTAGTTAAATGATGTTGTCAGTGGTGACCACAGTGAAGGAGTATTTCTCCAAATCTCATACTAAATAAGAGCAAACTGCACATGCATACAGTAAACACAATTTGTCTTTCTAAATATGTACACACACACACAAGTGTGGACCTTGTACCAGTATGCTTACAGCTAGGGAGAGAAATAGGGCATTAATTAGGTTCACACATTTAACCCTCAAAAATTACTGTTATACAAATGTGTACATATTGCTAACTATTATTTGTTTTATTGGATAACAAAATCAGCCTACTGCCTACCAATACGAAGCAAGATGTTACCTATACATCTGAATAATTGAAGTTACCTGTATGTTGGGCACATTGCCTAATGTGGCCGTAGGTAAACATATACGTTAAACTAGTATTGAGATCGCCTATAGCTATAGGCTACAATACAACCACCACCCAATTGATGGCAGGTGCGAAATACTTGAACTGACCAATTTGACGGAATGTACTCAGAGTACAACGCCTGAACACAAAGGTTATCTAATATGATGCACTGGCTTCTTCTTGTGTTACTCAGTCAAATACATTAACTTCTTAATGCTATGTTATGCAGTTGTGCATTATTTTTGGAAGGCAACTTCGTTTGTCAGATCCCACGTGTACGTGCACAGGATAGGCTACTGAAAGTTGCGAGCTCCTTTTCAAAGTTTCCGGTCAAGACCAAAGCCCAAAGCGCACGCTGAAATAGACTTCGGTCTGGCCCACTTTGTTTTCCCCATCAAATCAACCTCGTGGGATAAGAATTTACTTTACGCAGCAGGTAAATACTGGCTAATAAAAGAAAACATTCTCTTTCTAAAAGTTGTGTCCAACAATTTTACATTGTATTGTATTTGTCACACCGACATCCCACTCCATGTATGACATGCCTTATATTTGCATGGAGCTTCCGGAGCTTCTTAATATTTATGTCAATGCGGGTTTGCTTTTTTCATGCGAATATTTTCAGCATATAATAATGCTCTTTAGGTTGTGCTTGTTTGATGACCTATCAAAACGGTTTCAATGTCTAGTTGAATTGTTCTCATATTCTTTTAGGGACTTTTAATTACTTTCCATGTTTGTGAGATCGAGGATATCTGTCCAGTTGTTATAAGAATTTGATATTGTCCAAAGCTGACATCTGAGATCCACCCCTCAGACACATGGTAAACAGTAGACCGGATGAAAAACTAGTTAATCTAATTGTGGCTAGTTTCATTCATAGTCTTTAATGGCAATAATATCATGTGATGTCTTAGAGTCAGGGGGCTGTTTCCAGAAAGAGTACACAAACATAGATTGTGTACTCAGATACTCTTAAGTCCTGTCCACATTTCTTGGAAATAGCATGCAGATGACTAGCTACAACATGGAGCTCCTAGACGTTTTAGTGAAGGGAAACTAGCTCAATAGGTCAAAATTAGAAAAAGGTAATCTACAAGACCTTTACATGTTAATCCTCCATTGTATCATATCAGCTTTAAATGTTATCACCACACAATTTATCTCAACCTTTGGTCTAATCCATATGTTATTCAACAAAATATAGAAATTAAAAGTGTAACTACTAAAGACCAGTGTACACCAACAATAATAGCCTTATCGTAGAAAATAAGACCTATAAGCTCCATTATGCTGCCAGTAATGAGGGTTTAGACTGTTTATTGGCAAATATTGTGGATTTTAATGAAGGTGTTTTCCCCCTCCCTTTGCCCCGTTTCATACTTCCACAATAGTTGAAATGGTCTTATTTTGTCTTTTAAATCAATCAAGTTAGTCCATGCCCTCTGCCATGCACCTCCTGTAAGAATTGTTAACCGATCTAAATCAATGGACTTCTTACCAGGTGTTAACAGGCGATCTTGCAAAAAATGTTCCCCTGTGTGAACATGATGAAACAGACCTGATTGTGAGAAACTAGAGGAACTGCAGACACAATGTACTGCTGTGTCATTAGCCTAGTCTCTCTTGTGGATTCAAGGGACAGTTTTCACGTTGTTGGGCAAGTCATATTTTGGATCTGCTAGTTTCTACAGATTTGAAGCTAGCCGGAGTAACTTTTGAGTTGATTTTTATTTTTACTATAATTTGTAAAATAATCACCCCTCTTCCTGCACTAGATTTATACAATGGACAATTTGCTTGATGATCTAGTGAAAACGGTGAGTTGGCCTGCCAGTTACAGTTGGTTTTTCAACACAATCCCCAATTTACGTATTCTTTGTTATCATTGAATGGCTTTAAAATAGTGTTTGTCTAAAGGTGATTTCATTCTTAGCATTTGTGTGCTCTGCATGTTTTTTTTACAAAATACATTAATTCACTCTTTCATGCAGATACACATGCTAAACAGTTTGTATTCCTATCGTAGGAATTTGTCAGTGTTTGGGTGCAAGACCCACAGTTCCACAGAGATGATTTTTGGCACACTTACGTTGACTATGAGATCTGCTTAAAAGTGAGTACTTATGCTGGTTGCTCTTGGCCTTACCAGTTACCACATACATTTTTATGTATTGTTCAGATTAATCAAATAATTAAATGGCTCCTGTTAACATAAGTCTAGGAATGATTATATTATGTTACTTTCATATGAATACGTGGCGTGGTATAACTATCTGGCCGTAATGTATGTTGTCGTTACGATCAGCTGAGTGGCAATTGTAGGCATTTGAATGGTTGATAAATTCCTAGCAGAATGTCATGCTTTAATGAATACAGTTTTGTAATGGGGAAAGATCTGTTCTTTAAACTAACAAGTCTTCCCCTTTGTCTTGTCTCTGTAGACCAATAGCATGTGCTTTAGGAAAAAGATGTCATGTGTCAGGAGGCAGTACAGTGACTTTGTTTGGCTGCGACAGCGTCTGCAGGACAACGCTCAACTCATGTATGTGCACAGCGCCTTCGTTTTCTTTAATGATATGCACTCTCATGGTATGTGTTCCTCTGGTTAATTGTACATTCTGTTAATGTAATGAAGAGACTTACCCAAGCTGCCTTCCTGGAACCCCTTCTTCAGTCTGAGCAATCCAGAACAGGTTAACCAGAGGATGAGGGGTCTACAGACATTTTTAGAAATGTAAGTGTCTCACTCATTTGTATACAAGTTAACCCTGCATAAATAAAGTAAATAAATAAATAAAAATAGCCCGAATACTAACCGCAGTGTTGGTTTTAGCATGGTGTTCCCTTATTTGTCAGACTTTTCTTTCCAGTAACCATCAAGGAACACTGTTTATTTTCTAATGAATTATCTACTCCCATGGTGCTAAGCTGCATTTATGTTAGTATCGATTCACTGTGACTCAACGTTTTCAAGTTGCATTTAAGCACCTTTCTGTCCCCTAGTGTCATCCATACGCCGTTTCTGTTGTCGGACAGCCGTCTACATCTGTTCCTGCAGTCGCAGCTGAGCATTGTGAAGATGGAGTCGTGTGTGTCGGGCCGGACCCGGTACACCGTGGCGCAGGCCATCCAGCGCTATGGGAGCAGCTCTCCGCTGGAGGACAGGGGCAGAACCAGCTACGACTCGGACTGCGAGAGGTGAGAACATTTAAGGAGACTTTGTTGGTGCAATGTGTGGGGGATCGGACTGTTTGCGTGCCTTCCGCTCTGACATGAGGCCTTGCGGTGGACCCGTTTATCGAATAGAGGCGATTTTGCATCACAGTGTCACGCTTGCCGACTTGCTTTCGTGGGGTGGCGCTGAACGTTTGTCTTTCCTTGTCACCCTCTCATTTAGCACGACGTCATCCGGCCTGAGCGTGAGCCTGGACACCACCGTGCGGGACAGCCCTCTCTCTTTCTGTGAGACCCCCTCTGGAAGGGCAGCAGTCTTCAGCTGCCTGACGAAGTCTCCTTCTGAAGAGCAGCACTTTGAGCCTTGACCTGTGAACGCGCTTAGTTTAACCATTTTCAAAAAATGTTTTTTGTGGTTTGTAGTCTTAGGGCCTTTTTGCAGCTTCTCATTCGGTCAGTTGCTGAGGCCGTGTTGAAGTGATTCAGTTGAATTTGCCGAACTAGCATCTAATTTTTTATTAATTTAATTTGTGTTAATGGCCAGTTGACTGATCAGTCTGTGTCAAGAACAAACTGTTTGATGCCTTACCACACTCCCTTTAAACATATGCATAATTGATGGGTGTATTCTCTTAAACAAAATGTGTATATATTTATTTTTATAAATCTACTGTGCAACATTACTATGACATTCTTTAGAAATGTATTTTATCATTTTATACATTGTTACACTTATACGGTTAGCAAGGGACAAAAGGGTAGATGTTGTACAGGCCTTTTAGACGCTGTTTAAGAATAATTTTATGATTTGAACGTGTTCTGTGGACAAATAAATTCTTCTGCTAGAAACTATTTATTTCATTTTAGTGGACAATTTCTCCACCTTCTATTTTATGAATAATTATACGTATTTTGTTGTTAGCGATTAAATCGGCAGGTTGACTGTACCAAGAAGCTTTGCATTAGAAAAGTTATTCATCATTCTCCACTTCTGCATCATACCTTGTGTCTCCAAATACATGCTTTTGGTTTGGTGAGTGCGATGACTAGTAAGCTTTATGAGGTATACGATCAGATAGCCAATCAGTGTTGATCAGCCGAACACATGTTGCTAAGACGGCCATCAGGGCTACAATGGGAGAAGAGGTGTGAGTTGACTTTTGGCTGAATGAAATTGCCCCTTTTGATTGCTTTGGTTCAGTTGTGGCTGGTAGTGAAATATTTTCCTTGTCCAGTAGAGGGAGTGTAGATATTGTGAAAAAGCTCAGGAGAGTTTCAAAGGCTTTGGTCCTGTATTCTTTGCATCAACTCAAATGGTTTGCTAACACATCTGTGTAAGCATGAGAACAGTTAGGCCAATCTGAGCATGAAGTCTCTTGAGCTTATGGTGGTGCTTTGGCAACGTGCTTCGGTGTAAGGTTTTAGACGCCAATGGGTGAAGACTCAAGCAGGGCCGGGGCGGGCAAAAAAGGGGATAGTTCGTTTGGAATGGTCTATGGGAGAGCAAGGTACCAGCCTGCTTTGCTTAAAGTCCTTTGTATATCCAACCCTGTGGCCGACCAGAGTGTCAATACAGTGTGGGGTTTAAACACTCACTATTAGAAGTAATGCACCTTTATGCTCTCACATACCACATACGCACAACAACCGGTAGCCATTTGTGTAGTGTTCTTCTGCATTGAAGCCTGTCACTGATGAGATGGCCTAATTAAAGCACATACACTAATGAATCAATTATTATCTTCTTTGGGGATCTATCCGCCAGAAGCAGTCAGACTCATGACTGTGTGTGTGTGCGCGTCTAATTCAGTTAATCCACTTGTGTTTGTTTGTATGTTGTGTGTGTTTGTGTGCGTGTGTGTTTGTGTAAATTGGCATGGGGCATTGCAGAGGTGGTGGACAACCCTGTAAATTGTGAAGGGGGTGGGGGGGGGGGGGTATTGGTGAAGGCTCATTAAATAAGACAGCAGCTGTCGCCCCCCTGTCCCACTGACAGTTCCCACTCCAACAGTAAACCTGGCCAGCCAACCCCCTGTCCTGTGGTTCCAACCCCCTCCCTCCTCGCAGGCAGTAATGAAGCTGTCACAGCTATCACCTTAGCCACAGAGCTGGACTCACACACCCACAAAAACACACACACACGCACACCTCCATGGGCCGATACAGACATCAAAACGCTGAGGTGGACCAGCTCTGAGAAAATGGAAAAAAAACTCTCATCATCCTCTGTCACCCTCCGATTCCCCTGTTCTGTGTGTTGCTTCCTATCACCGGGTGTTGTTAAGCTTGACCTTATCAACGCACACCATGACAGCATTCATGACAAACTCACAACCACACACACACACACACACACACACACACACACCTTGGAACACCGTCCAAGGTATTAGATCACACACCATCTGTACTGTTCTATTATGGCTGTAATGGACATCCGTCACACAATACACACTGCGATTTTCCTCCAGGGCCAACCAGTCAATTTTCTGACAAAATGAAAAGCTACTCCAAAGTCTGGAAAGGCACGGTATCAGATGTGTATGTGAACATAGGCTGTGTGTATCCAAGTGCATTCATGTGAAGGCTTTTTCGGTTATTCGCTTTAGCGAATCTCGCGTTATATATTAAGTATTCATGGTGCACGTCTATTTCAGCGCAGTAATTTATAACTCAATTTCCAGTGTGCATCGATGCGCTCTGTACCTCCAAAACACAAAACAAAACCTAAACTCAATTGTTCTACAAAGCAATTAGGGTGTCCACTGAGTTGTGAACAGAATGCATCGCTGGCTTGAGGCTTGTGTGATATTTTTAATTGTTAATTTTCTGTCACATTAGTCAACATGTAAGCCTCTGGACAGGTGACTGGAGTTTCCGGGCAACAGATGGAATTGCACAGTTTATTGAGGAGTCGAACGTGACACAATTCAATGTTTGAATAAAAAACTGCACGTCTCCATTTCAATGTGGTTGAAACTACATAGATTTCTATATTGCATATGGTATTATGGGTAAATCCACACAAAGTCTGCAGCTATAGAAATGGAAGGATTCTGAGTGATTCTTAAAAAAAGGGAGGGGACTAGAGTGGAAATGGAATTAAATGGAATCATGAAATGGAATTATGAAAAATGGGTTAACTTGGCATTTTCTTAATATCCATTAATGCAACATACAATTAGATGTACAACTTGATCATCCCAAACCACTTTGTAAATATAATGGTTACCGACACACACACACACACACACAGGGATTATGAATGATTTTTGATAAGCAATCTTTTGCTGACGTTTGGCTAGACTGTCACTCTGTTTGGAGGCCCATATGTCTTGAGTGTGTGACCTCTCTCTGTCTTCCACTCCCGCGCTCTCTCTCTTACCACTTCCTTCCCCTCCCCTCACTCCCGGGTGAAAGGTGAGGGATCATGGGTTGTCTTATATTTGTGATTATTGCTGTTAAAGCGCGGCTGCATATAGGATCATTAAACGTCAATGCATCGCTCTATCTGTAACCTCCTAAAAACACACACGCACACACGCACGCACACATTCACAGAGTGTGTGCAACGCGACACTCTTATGACGGTGTAACGGTAATATACGGCTGGTGTGCAGATAAATGTCACTGGCCCATCTATCTGAGAGTGTTAAAGTCGGCTAATGGAGATGACATATTAAAGTCCCAAATGACTGCCATAAAAAACTCCCACCGTGTCTTGCAGTGGGGCCTGTGTTTGCGACTTAAATGGTAAATGATGTTGGCAAGACAACTATCTAGAGTGAGATGGAGAGGAATGCAAGGTGATGTCATACATTTCAAGATTTGGAAGGAAGCAAAAGGTTTCAGTCTTTGGGGGGGAACATTACAGTGTGGAGTGAATGAATGGGATGTTGATGTTTCCTTTGTTCTACAGGGAAATAGGTAATATATACGATATAAAGCTTATCTTCAACCTCAAACACACACGCACACACACATTCCCCTCAGATACAATAGGGCAGTAGAGCATTGCTCTCTATTGATCACAATGGTAAGTGGTCTAATGGCG
The DNA here is from genome assembly GCA_026901105.3 of Galaxias olidus. Classification (NCBI taxonomy): domain Eukaryota; kingdom Metazoa; phylum Chordata; class Actinopteri; order Galaxiiformes; family Galaxiidae; genus Galaxias; species Galaxias olidus. The sequence continues at coordinate 22,980 of JAPMUY010004362.1, forward strand.
ATGCCCTTTAACCTTTGACCCATGGTAGAGTGCTGAGGTCAGAGTGTAGAGATGAAATGGATCTGTGAGTGTGTGTGCGTGTCCACTTAGTGCTGTAAAGATACACCCAACACATTGTACTTTTACTTCAGCTGCCTCCACAGGTACTCTCCCCACCTCCTCTCCTACCTCTTTTATTCTATCACTTTATTAATTACCCCTCTCCAGCCATGCATGCCTCTCTCTCAGAGTGAATGGAGCTGAGAAATTGTAATTGGTTTTCTACAGAGCAGTTCTAAGGAGCCCACAGGAACTGTATAGGAACCACATTTGCATGCCAGATGAGCTCCAACGGGAGGAGGGACGGAGAGAGAGAGAGAGAGAGAGAGAGAGAGCCTGTACACCCCTCTGCGCTCCATCCCTCCCACCGTCTTATCTGTCCCTCCCTCTCTCTACCCCCCCACCACTCTCCCAGGATGTCTTTCCTGTATTGTCTTTCCCTATAGTTCCAAGGTCGGTGGGAGCTTGCTCATCAGCATTGTGTTCTTGGCATCGGCATGGAAAAGGCAGTGTGTGTGTGTGTGTGTGTGTGTGTGTCTTTCAGATCCCGTCTAATGGCTGGTAATAAGGAAAAAAAGGAGGGGGGATAGCAATTAATAACTCGAAAGTATTGAGTTGCAATTTTTCAGAGCACCTTTTTTACCAGCCCCTAGATGTGTGTAATTGCTCTCTCACTTCTCCGTTACAACAGATACACGCACACAAACAAATATATGGAAAACTCATAGAATTACTCCTTTCTTATAATTTCTTCCTATCTCAGGATTTTAATCAATTGGTGACAATGCAAAAACAAAGCATTGTTGTATCTTAGCAGATAGCCATTGAGTATATAGTCAATTCTGCACTAGAGTATGTGAACGTCACGATTACATTTTGTAATCACAGCGTGTACACTGTGTGTGTGTGTGTGTGTGTGTGTGTGTGTGTGTGTGTGTGTGTGTGTGTGTGTGTGTGTGTGTGTGTGTGTGTGTGTGTGTGTGTGTGTGTGTGTGTGTGTGTGTGTGTGTGCTTGTGTGTGAGTGTGTGTGTGTGTGTGTGTGTCTGTGTGTATGCATGATCAGTATGGATGTATGTTCACAGTTTATGCGCATATACATTTTTGCATAATTTATCTATAAGAATATACCAGGTATTATGTGGTCAGTGGGTCACTTGGTGCAGGATTGTGAGTATTACCTAAGATATAATAAGGCTTTGTTTGGCATTTCGACAGAATTCATAAACATGCTGAAACAGCAGGATAATGACTGCGCAGGGTGATTTCAGCAGGTACGTTTATAATTTCAGCGTTCCTCCCTTTAGAAGGAACATGAGCATGCTGTTTACTAAGACAGGGAGTATATGTTAAGACTTTTTTTTATTTAACTTAGGAAAAAAACTGCCAAATAGAGGACAGGATGCAATAGCACCGAATAACTAAACGGGACGTTTATGACTGAAATCAGACGCTGTTCATTGCGCCGAAATACAATTTTTTATAATTGGTCAAATGTGTACTTTGAAAGAAAGATGCACAAACGCAGACCAATGTGGAATACAGAAATATTTCCTCTGAACAATTGAAAATGGGGTAATTCTGATATAGAGATAAATCTTACATGTATAAAAGACAGACCAATACTGATGTTGTTTTGGGGTTATTTCAAAGTAGGTTTTTCAAAAACCGTGTGCGTGTGTGTTTGTGTGTACGTGTATGTGTGTGTGTGTGTGTGTGTGTGTTTATGTGGCTTGAGGGGTCTGTAGGCAGGGTGGGAAGACGATTTAGACCCATCATAAAGGAATTCTCCCCCCCAGCCCGTAGCTCATCCCGACACTTTTATGCCTTTTTATTTTCAGGGCCATTGCAGCCAAGCCCAGAGATGTGATTTATACTGCCTGGCAGCACGGGCACTGCAGCAGGAGAGACAGATGGATGAGGGGGAGGGAGGGAGGGAGGGAGGGAGGGAGAGAGAGAGAGAGAGAGGGAGAGAGGGAGGGAGGGAGGGAGAGGAGAGGAGAGGAGATGAGAGGAGAGAAGGAGGTAGGGAGTGAGATGAAGAGGTGAATGAAGATTGGGAGGGAAGAGGGTATGGAGACAGAGAAATGGAAGGGAGAGAAAAAGGCGGAAAACCTGCTGTAGCAGAGAGAGTGAGGGGAGATGGGAGGAAGCTCTCCTCCTATGTCGGGGAGGCTCTCTCAGCTGCTGCTCTCTCTCTCTCTCTCTCTCTCTCTCTCTCTCTCTCTCTCTCTCTCTCTCTCTCTCTCTCTCTCTCTCTCTCTCTCTCTCTCTCTCTCTGTCGCTCCCTCTCTCTTTCTGTCTAATGAGTTATTGGCCTTGTCTTACTGAGGGAAAAAAAAGCCCCATCCCTTTCCAGCACTGGCGCCCTGACAGTCTAAATCACCGACCCCCTCATCTCTTCCCTTCCCTTCCCTTCCTCCTCCCTCACCGCCACCCTCCATCCTCCCCGCCTGCCTGCCTGCCTGCCTGCCTGCCTGCCTGCCTGCCTGCCTGCCTGCCTGCCCGCCCGCCTGCTTGCCTGGGGTGTGTGAAATATTCATGGACCTCCATTGATTGGGTCAGGCAGCATTAAGGGGGCCATTTGCAGAGCCTGGGCCTGAGCTGAGAAAAGAGAGGCCACCACACAAAGTGCCCCGGGACAACTCTCCTATGGCGGGGACCAGGGACAGGGGCAGGAGGAGGAGGAGATGCTAGAGAGACACGCACAGGGTGGAGTGGGATGAAGGCTGAGAAGAGATGGAAAGACAGGGATCGGTGGGGAGAAGGAGGAGTGGGGGAGACCGGATGGGGCACGAGGGGAGGCTTGGAGGAAGGATAGGTAGAAAGAGAGAGGGAGGGCTGGGCTGGAGGAGAGACACAGGCACTAGTATGGTGACAGGGGGGGAGGAGAATGAGGGGAAACGTGGTTTGTGCATGTGTGTGTGTGTGTGTGTGTGTGTGTGTGTGTGTGTGTGTGTGTGTGTGTGTGTGTGTGTGTGTGTGTGTGCGTGCGTGCGTGCGTGTGTGTGCGCACAACGCCAGCACCTGCCTGGCTGTGTGGCTGCTGCCTTGCTACCTGTGTGCAGTAACATCTCTCTCTGTCACCCAGGCGAGATGAGCTGCCATGCGTACTGTCATTCATCCATCACACAGGACAGCGGGCACACACACTCACTCACACACACACACACACACATACACACACACACACACACAAATGCTTACCCAGTCACAAAGACACGCATCTTCTTCCATCGTGATCTTTTTTTCCTCTAAAAAAAAACTGTATACAGACGTGGTGTCTAGGGAGTGCCGCCTCACATTGTGTGATCAGAACACAGTCTTCTAGATGCTCATGTTCAACTCAAACAGCATCCCTCCCCACGTTCAACCATCTTGGCCTATTTGGTGGACGATGGGGTTAAGGGGCTGAACACCAAGTCAGTATTTCACCGTGGCGACACAGATCGCGGTCACGGTTGTGTGGCTGTGACATCATCCGCCGTGGCCTTTCACCGTGGTCTCTGGTTGCTCTGTTCAACCCCCCACCCGCCCCCCTGGGGCCCGCCCTCCATTTACTCTGCGTGTACTTACAGAGGGCCACGCCGTGCGGTCGGGTTTGTTTAACCGTAGCAGTCGGGTGGCGCTTCCCCCTCTTTGAATTTACAGCTCGTCTAATTGCTCCGGCGCTCCTTCGTTCCCGTCTGCCGTCTTGCTCTGTGTATGTTTGACCAGGGGAAGACGCGCTCCGTCGTTTCTCCCCGCCAAGCCCACATGGCGGGGGCTAACGGGCTCGCCGGCGCGATGGATTTGATAAATCTCTCCGTGGCCCTGAGAGACAATTAAAGCGCGCGTGACAGGTCTCCCCATCTCCGCTCTGCTCCTGTAGCGCTTCATTTAGAAACCATTTGTCTCCGGCTATGGATTTCCTATTTTTAATGGCACGTATCAGGGGGTCGGGGCCCCCCCCCCCCCCCCCCCCTCCCCTCCTCCTCCTCACCACCCCGCTGCCCATGAAGAAGGACGTTTGTCAGGGAAAATGGGGGCCAGTGCAGAGGGAAGTGATGTGTGGTTCCGACCAGGCCCAGATGAATAGACTGGTAATTATCCCGTTAAAAGGGTGGCCGGACAAAAAAAGAGTGCGCTATAATTTAAATTGTTTTGTTTCCCCGCAGCCAGGGCCCCGCTACTGATTGACACGGCGGAATGGGAACAGGGAGACTATTTATAGGGCCGGTGCGCGCTGGCTAATTGTGGAATTTAATAAGGTTTTTCTGAGGGGGAGTGGATTCTCCTGCCTCAGCACATGCCAGGAGGGCTGTGGACTCGTCTGTTCACCTTGCCTTTCTGTACCATCGTATCTATCTCCTATATAGCCTGATTTATCCCCCCCTCCCTCGCCCCCTGGCCTCCTCCCTCCCTTTGATTTCTCATACCATACGTCCCTTTTGTCGTTCTGCCAAGATCTTCTTTTTTTCTCCATCAGAGATGTTTTCTTTTCA
>JAPMUY010004362.1:32500-62500 GCA_026901105.3 Galaxias olidus
GATGGCTCGGTGGAGCCAGCCTCGCGCTCCACCGTGTTTCAGACCAGCAGGCGGTAGGTACCGCAGTGCTCCTCTCCACGTCCTCACCTTGCTGTGACCCCAGACGGAAGGCCACAACACGGAGGTGGAGGAGGCCTACCAGCATCAGAGCCCCTGGCACTTCACACACACACACACACACACACACACACACACACACACACACACATACACACATACACACACACACACACACACACACGCACGCCGAGAGGCAGAAGCAACCTAGCACCCGCTGTTGCACCCCCGCAACACACCCCTACGCACCATAAAAGTGACAGCTGCCGTGATGATGGAGCACTAGGAGAAGAGAAAGTGAAAGCTAAGCCACCGCGCAACATGGTGTCGAGAAGACCTGCTATTCATTTTCAGCTTAATATGTTCCAGGCCATTGGCAAAACATTGCGGCATATAATGTAAGCAATTTCACATGCGCTCGGCTTCTCCCTGCTCTCTCTGTTGCGCCTCAACGAAATGAAGAGACCAGATTCGGCGGCCCGCTCGAGTGACTTCCAAAATAACACAAAGTCTGTGTGTGTGTGTGTGTGTGTGTGTGTGTGTGTGTGTGTGTGTGTGTGTGTGTGTGTGTGTGTGTGTTTCATCCGCGTTAGTTAATTAATCCGGCTTCATCAGTGGGACGGCTATGCGTTGGTGCACATTTGCGCTGCATCATGTCATTAGTTCATCATTATGTTTATCCACCAAACCACCAAGGACATCGGCAGCGTGTGAGTGGAGGACGGCCCGGTCCACCGGGAATGCAAATATGTGTGCCCACCAACACACGGCACGCACAAACACACACGCGCCCCGCCCGTCTGCAACCGCACACCCCGTCTGCTTTCACATGGGCCAGACACACACATAAAGAAAAGGCACGCCAGCACATAGACACACACACACACACACACACACATGCGCACACACATGCGCGCGGACACTCACACACACACACACACACACACACACACACACACAGAGCCGGTCTCTTGGTGTCTTTATATTGGTAAATAAATGGTGTGCTTGGCAGTGGGTAAATGCGTTTGCGCTCAGCCCCCAGGCCCAGATGGCAGCCCAGTCGTTTGCTTCACCTTGTTTTGTTTAATTACTACAATCAACTCTCTATTCCTTCAATTAATCACCACCAACCTGTTTCATTAGTCTCTCTCTCTCTCTCTCTCTCTCTCTCTCTTTCTCTGCCGTGTTCCCTTGTTCTCTCTATCTATCTCGGTCTGTATTTACACAAGCCAAACACATACAAAACACACATGCACACATTGCCATTAGCCCATAAATGCACAAGTTACTCAAATACAACATGTCAGCATAAGCAAAAATGGACTAAACATACAAGCACATCAACGCTCACGCACACAACCAGGTTTGTTATGTATAGGCCAATATGCTACACATGATGTAGGCCTACCACTGTGTGTCCCTGTCGAGTTATTAGCACGTAAACTTGCTAACGATTGAACATTATTTGCACCCTCCGAAAAAGTAAGCAACTTGAGAAGCAGAGAGGATGGGGAACATCAAGATAGTGGCGGGGTGGATGACAGCAACTGGGCGCGTGAGAATTATGGGGCGGAAAGCACTTCATTATGTCTTTTTATTCCGTTATAATCACCGTGTGGCCATCACTCCTCGCTGATGCAGGGCTCAAAGAGTGACACGAGGATTGATGCACTCGAAGCGCAAGGCTCGGCAACACAATAAACAAAATCATTAACCAATGTCGTGGGCCTCGATAGAGTACCACACTGACACCGTAAACAATTCATATTAATTATACCCATTCATCGCCTCTAAAAGCTAGCTTCCACATTGCATTTAATCTGCCTAATATAATAAGGGCTCAGATTGTCAATTATTTTTTATGTTCAAATTATCTTGGGCCACAGGTTTAGCAGGATGTAATAGAATTACATTAAATCTATTTAAAATTTCAAAAAAAAATTAAGTATTGATAGTTCTACATAACATCATAATGCCAAGTGGCACAAATAATAATAGAAATGTGCAATAGTTGTATTGTTGTGTTGTTTAGTAGTTTGTGTGTGTGTGTGTGTGTGTGTGTGTGTGTGTGTGTGTGTGTGTGTGTGTGTGTGTGTGTGTGTGTGTGTGTGTGAGAGAGAGAGAGAGAGAGAGAGAGAGAGAGAGAGAGAGAGAGAGAGAGAGAGAGAGAGAGAGAGGGTTATGTTAAATAGCATCACTCAACCTTATGGGGTGTGATTACACAAACAAACACACATACTAATGCGAAATGGATCGTCTGACTCTCATGATAGTACCATCAAAAGAATAGTCTCATGTTTTTATTCGGTAATTCCATTTTTCTCATGATTCTTGCTATTTTGATTTTGCTTATAAAACAATACGCAAAGTATACAGCAGCCAACTTAATCTTAAAGTAGTCGTAAAACAGAAGGTAAAAGTTGGAATCCAGACATAATTTAGATGTCCGCCAATATTTTACACGAGGAGCAAATTCCCTTTATGGCATTCTGTGCAAGTTTGCTAATGGTCTTATACTGCCATCTTTTGGCAAAAATAGGTCAAAGCTGCTCAAACGCGAATAGGGTCGATGTCATTGTATTTGTGAGAGAGAAATTAAGTCCATTATATTAGTAATAAATAAATAAAGGTTATGCTGCTTGAAGAGGGTTACTTTTGAGACTTGTGCATTTTCAATAAAATCCCAATAAATGAAATTCAAATAGTGGTCACGTGGCTTAAGAGGGTTTTTGACCCAGATATTTTTTTATTAACAACTCAAACTTTGTACTCCACATTTTAACTGAAGTAATATCTCATTATCAGATAATTAACCCAGACGTGGTTAATCAACGTACTCAAGAAATTGTGTTTGGTTATTGCTTGGATTTTTCCAATGCTTTAGACAAAGATCTTTTTTCTGAGTATTGGGGAACATTTTTTAAACAGATTGCCTTTGTATTCTCTGAAGCCATTGTATGACAGACGATGAATACCTGCGCAACATAACACATAAACGACCTTGAAGTCTGTAGTGTGAACTCAGGTGTAATAAAGTAATAAATCATCACTCCAGTCATTCTCTGATTGGTCGGAGTTTCACATGGGCGCGGTTAATGTATATAAGTTTGACGTCATAGTGCGTGGGCGGGGCTCTAGACAGCATCCTCCCCCATCTGTGTATTAGGCTACTCCTTCCCAAAACTTTCTTCCTTTACGCGTTGTCCTAATCGAAAATGTAACGAATAATTTTTGTAAGCTTTTCTATGCACTTCAAAGATACATTTCACAGTAAAAAATTATGAAGATATATAATGAATTTAGATCTATCCATAATCCATGAGTAGATACACAACGAAAATGTAAGCGTACAGATGTGGAAAAAGCATACTCTTGTGTTTTTCGAACTGATAGTGATAAATCACTTGCTTGAGAGTTTGCAGGTCTGCGGGAAGGTTGGTAAAATGTATGTTATTTTTTCTTTCTCTTTTCAAGGAGGCATGTCCTTGGCCTGCAACAAAGCCCCCATCCTACATCTATTTCCCTGACTGAAGTTTACTTAAAGTGAACCCTCACCACTCTCCCTGTCTCTCTTTAACTCTCTCTCTCTCTCTCTCTCTCTCTCTCTCTCTCTCTCTCTCTCTCTCTCTCTCTCTCTCTCTCTCTCTCTCTCTCTCTCTCTCTCTCTCTCTCTCTCTCTCTCTCTCGCTCTCTCTCACTCTCTCTCTCATTCACAGATGGCTCTTGGGCCACTTTTATTGCCCTCACTAAGGCCTCATATCCTGAGTTTAACAGCCCATTTCTGGAACTGTGAATGTGTGTGTAAGGGATAGTACTTTGGAGAGAGAGAGAGAGGGGGGGGGGGGGGGTAAGGAAGCAATAATAGGTTTTACTGTTCACATATATTATTATATATTATTTTATTGGAACAAAAATATATATATATTATGGTAGGCTGCTGTTTAATATGAAAACAGATACACACCACAGAAAAGTGCAGATATGCGTCGATCCGTGTTCATAACGATGAGAATCGTTTCTTCTGCCAGTAGATGGCACACTTGAATGGAAAAAGGTTCACTACCACCAGAAGCAGGTCCAACGTGAACGCGCCAGTTTGACTATATTCAATTTCCGTGCATCGTCGCGTCGCAATGCCTGGGTGAAGAGTTCATGGCGCGGGTCACTTTGGGGAAGATGCGCGGTCCATGTCAAACTAATGTAATTTGCGGCGCGGTGCTAAAGGCTGCACAGTGAGAGCGACATGGTATATTACTGGCATCAGTGAAGGACCTAAAAAAACAGCGCATGCCAATAAACAAAAGTAACGTACAGGAGCCCATCTATAACTATTATGAACACTTAACCTTATGGTCAGGTTATGGGCACATAAATCCATCTCACATTAGGGTACCTCCATTGTTTTATTGAGAGCCAAGATGTATCATATACAGTATATTAAACATAACAGATAAAGCTATTTCCATTTCAATGAAATTGATGCAGTTCATTTTAAAGCTTAAATCTAATAATTATAATAAACATTACACACACACAAACACACACACTCACACACACACACACACACACACACACACACACACACACACACACAGATATATCAGCACAAACACTTTCTTATCTATGTCTTTGTCGATTAATCCTTATTTTTACTGCACTCAACCACTGTCTCTTTGCTTGAATGCGCATCTGGTTCTCCAACTAGAGGGCCTGCATACTAAAATCCAAACAGGTTTTCAGGCATATCAAAATCGGTGTATTTTTACAGTTTTCTTGCTGCATCCAGTTGCTATAGGCCCATAAGAAGATCATAATATTAGTATTTAACCCCACTAAACCTCACAAGTAATGCCAGCTAAAAGCTAATATCAAATGATTGGAAAACAAGTTTTTGCCTACTTTAGTGTTTCTCAATATTATCACCAACAAACCATGCATTCATCTTCATAGTGTATCTGCAACAGTGTACGCGACCAAGCACAGATTCAGTTTGTTCGAGCAAAATCAAATCTTTATGACAACATTGTCATACAACTCATCTCTTGTGCTTGTTTATAAAAAGATTCAAATGATAAATCAAGGTTATAAAAAGTCTCCATCATGCCCGCCTTACTATATTGCTCACAAACCATTTAAAAATATTTGTTTCCCTTCAAAATGTACACATAATTTGTATTCAAAGAGACAATGGCTTGTCCAAGTTAAGTGGTTTCTAAAAAAGGGCGGATAAAGATTTAAGAGTAATATGATTTTACTGGGTAACTTGGTGATTGCTTCAACACTGCTGTTACACAGCTTGGCCAGTAATTGGCAGCAGAGACCTGAGGCTGTGATCGAAACAGTCAATATTCTGTGGTAGTTTACCTACCTCCAATTGCCTCTTGTCATCCCCCTCTTCTTCACCTTCATCTTGCCTCCTTCATGTTCTCTTACTTGTTCTGGAGAGACGGTACAGAGTGGAATCAGGAAAGAGAAGTAGGATTAAAGAATCCAGGAAAGAGAAGTAGGATTAAAGAATCCAGTGGCATTCTAGAGACAGAAGGAAGCCGGCTCTACTGGAGTTGCAGACTGTCTGACATTCTGTCATCAGAAGACCTGTACTGATAAAACAAATGTCCCACCTTTTATATAAACACACACACAAACAAATACACACACACACACACACACACACACACACACACACACACACACACACACACACACACTCACACACACGCACGAGAGACAAACTCGGACAATGAGAGGAGGACTATCGTCTGGCAGAGGTGCTGACATAAAGTGTGCTGATAAGGGCTCAGCCCCATTTCTCCCACTTACACTCACAGTGACCTTGGGCCTCACACACACACACACACACAGACATACACACACGCATAGCTCTCTTATCTGGGATGGTCTGCCCCTGCTCTCGTCACACCGCCGTCCCCTTATCAGCACCTCGCTGCCCCGAGCTCATCCTCCTCGCCGCTTTCCCCCAAGGACTGGGTGAGGGACATGGGGAGAGAGAAGAAGTCAGAGGGGAAAACACGGAGACTCACGTCCACACAGACAGACAGACAGGCAGACAGGCAGGCAGGCAGGCAGGCAGACAGGCAGGCAGGCAGGCAGGCAGGCAGGCACACAGACAGACAGACAGACAGACAGACAGACAGACAGACAGACAGACAGGCAGGCAGGCAGGCAGGCAGGCAGGCAGGCAGGCAGGCAGGCAGGCAGGCAGGCAGATAGATAGGCAGACATACAGGCAGACAGATGGGCCGGCAGGCAGACAGGTAGGCAAGTAGACAGGCAGACAGATGGCTGACCGGGCAGGAAAACAAACTGGTAGACTGGCAAAGAGGCAGAGAGGCAGGCAGATATTTCAAACAGCAAAGTTGAGAAAGACAAACAGAAAAGAGAAAGAAGGGCAGAGAGCGAGGTGACTTCAGCGTGTGGAAAGGTGCAGCAGAGAGGTGGAGAAGAGGAGGCAAAAGCGGATGTGAGACAGGCAAGTGTGTGATGGCGGGGACGGAGACGGGAAGTGTGGCGAGATAGCGAGGGAGCAGAGGGCAGCCAGCAGACACACATCCACACAGACTGGGAGCAGACAGAGACGGAAAGAGGGAGAGAGAGAGAGAGAGAGAGAGAGAGAGAGAGAGAGAGAGAGAGAGAGAGAGAGAGAGAGAGATGGTTAAAGAGAAAAGCTGAGAGAGTGTGCGGTCTGATAGTTATGGTGACAACAGTGGAAGACAGACGTTCATTCCCCTCTTGCTTCTTTCTTTTCAATACCACCTCTCAGTCTTTCTCTTCTTCCGTTTCTCTTTGACCCTTTCCCTTTCCTTGACCCTCTCCTTCCTTCCTCGTCCCTCCACTGACTCCCTGGCTTCTCCCATCCTGGGACATGTTCTCCGGCTGCTGCCGCTGCTGCCTACCTCTCGCTCTGTCTGCCTCCACACTGCTCCTTGCCTGCCTGTTTTATTAGCAGTCGTGCTCCCTGACCACTCTTCAGCCATTTAACTCTAACAAGTGGCCTTGGAGCTAATGAAATTCCACTGTCTCGGCTTAAATTTCTGCGATTAATCTTCCCGGCTGCGGTCCCCCTCCTCTCCTCCGACTGCGCGTTCTTTTTCTCATGTCTTTTTTTTTGCCTTGCCTCAAACCTTCCGCTGTTTCCCTGTTTTTTTGACTCTGCCTCATCTACTGCCCTGCAGCTCCCACCACACACACCCTCTTCATTTGGCTGGGTGTGTAGTCATGTGGACGAGGAGGAGGAGAAGGTGGAAGAGGAGGAGAAAGAGGAGGAGGAAGAGGTGAAGGCGGAGGAAGGGGCGGCGGAGGAGGAGGCTGAGCTGGGCCAACATTTGCCCAGGCTTCGCAGCCCGGATCGATGAGTGGTCTTAAGTTTATCTGATTTTTATCAGCGAAGCCGACAGGGGGGCAGGTCGATGGGCTGTGCCCGCGTCAAGTTGACCTTTTCAGGGACGACGGCGAGAGAGCTCCCCCCGGGACCCCCACAGTCCCCTGTCACTGTCTGACTGGCACAAGTCTGTTGCGCTCAACGACAAAGTCTGCGGAGACGTCTATATCGGCGTACGGCGTGGCTGACAGCGCCTGGCTGTTGTATTTATAAACTGTCCTTTGGCCGTGACACTTTGCCAATGATCGCCGCCTAATTTATGCGGGCAAATCTCCTTGGTGCAAAAATGAAAGCTAATAGAGTCATTAGCGGCTAATTCGGGCCGGGATACCTTGTATAAATTGGCTTACTTTGTAAAGCCCTCCCCCGGTAATACCTCTGTCCCCCTCTACCCCTCTCTCTTTTTCTTCCCTCATCCTCTTTCTTTCCCCTTCTCTCCTGCTCGCTGTCACTCTCTCTCCATGCTCTCCTGGCTTCTCCGTGTCTGAAAATGGGTCCGTGTGATGCAGTAAAGCCCTCTGAACACACAGGACACCGTACAACACCATTGGTGTTTGGTTGTTTTTATTTGTTAAATGGCGTGTGGGGCCAGGGCCCTTAATTAGGGTTTGTGTACACATGTACTTGCATATCACTTCAGTAAACACTTGAGGGAAACACACATTAAAAGCAATTTGCCAGTGGCCAGGACCTTACGCATGTGCGAGTGTGTGTGTGTGTGTGTGTGTGTGTGTGTGTGTGTGTGTGTGTGTGTGTGTGTGTGTGTGTGTGTGCAAGACAAAAAGAGAGATAGAGTGAGAGAGAGAATGCATGTTTGTGTCGGTCTGTGTGTGTTTACATAGACGTCGTTCCTAATGCATTATTGTCGGAAGTTGATGCTTGATTATGACATGAAATGTTTATGAGCATTGATCAGTGATCAAAGCCAAGTGAGAGGCATTTCATATCCATCGTCTAACGACATGCTGACGGATGTGCAATGATGTCCAGAATGTCACGCACACATACACACACACACATGTGCAGATACACTTAAAACACACAAACACACACAGACGTATGCATAATGCACACGCACATTAGTTCATGTGCACACAAATACTGTCGTCCACTTATTGCATCCCCAATGCACTGCTGCTAGATGAAATAGTTTAATTTCTAAAATAACAGCTTTTCTGAAATGAATAAAGGAAAAATAAGATTTTTAAATAAGAGACCAATTAATTTGCTCATGACAAAAAAAATGTGTTTGCGATATGAAAATGCCTAAGGTCTTCAAATCGTACACACTGAGACAATGAGATTCGTTCATGGAACCTAAATAAGGAAAAACATTGTTGATGCATTTAATATTTATCTGACACTGATTAATTGTATATGTAATAATAAGGTACCAAATGTAAAGTATACCATCGTCCTTTCTATCAGTCTGTTCAGAAAGTCAGTTTTAGTAAACCCCACCAAAAGCTGCTTCCTTGCTCTGCATGAAATGCACAGCAACACTAGAATTTCGCCAATGTTTTTAAGAGGCTATTCAAGACGTCCATGTGTTTGCCTTGGCAAACCTTTCAGTCCCCAGATCCAATGCAGGAAGCATCCCACACATCCCAAGAGGGCAGGGTGGCAAACAGAAAAGATCATCTGGAATGCTAGAATCTGTATGCCGTGCTTATGGTTATGACAGGATACAGGAATTGGAAGCTGCAAAGCAGCACACTCCACTCCCCCATGAAGCAATAAATCAGTTATATTACGATCGTAATGACACTAACACAACCAATTCAGTTTTAATGGTTGGGAAGCGACTCAGAGAAATACTTCCGGTACAGTGCTGGACTATGAGGATGGGTTTCCTGAACTTGGATTCACGGCTTAACCTTACCCTGCAGTGTGCCCCGCTAAGGCAAAGCCGCGAGTTGAACCGTTGGACCACCGGCGTCAGAATGACCCCGCGTAACGCTTCGCACCCTCACGTCCAGCACAGTCAACTGGGCAGCCGTCACCATCTGGGACCTCTGGGAGCACTCTTAATTTCATGCAATCAAACTACCCCCCCCCCCTCCCCCCCCCCCCTCCTCCTCCCCCGCGTCAAAAATTTACGGGGAATAAATAATTAAGATCCAATTTGTGAATTAATTATTTAATGAATCAAAAGGTTCAGATTTTGTCTCGCGGCCCGCCGCCATTCGTCATCCGCCTCAATGGCTTCATTACGGATCAATGTGGAGCCGTCTCCGTCGAGAGTCGCACTGTCATCGTCGAGATTAATCAAGATGTAGCCTGCATAGCTAATGGGCCCGCGGAGACGTCACTATGGTAACTCTGGAGCACCCGTCAAGAGAAGCTTGTTTGCACTGAGTTCAAGATGATGTAAAGACAGGGAGAGCGCTGATGTCTTTTTGCTGCACACTGTCTACACACACTGTGTATTTCCCTGATAACGTCTTCGGGAGTGTGTGTAAGACAAGTCATGGTTTTGAACTCCTTTTTGGTCTCCGGTCAAAGAAATTGTGACCTTGTTGATGGCTGTGGGTTTGAGTAAAGGCTTATGCTATGATATACTGTACTATCCCTTAAAGACTTAACGGAACAGGCAATGTTTAACTTCGAAAGACCCTGTGTGTGTGTGCGTGTGTGTGTGCGCGCATGTGTGTGTGTGGCGTGTGTGTGTAATTTCACAGATTGAGAGAACGAGAGACAGAAGGAGACCGTCAAAACGTAACGGCAAGGGAACGTCAGAATAAACGAGAGAGAGAGAGAGAGGGATTCCAGCGAGGGGAATCTAATTGCTCGTCTATTTGTTTGATTCATTTTGCGAGGCGGATCGCCGTTAACCTGGATCTGTCACACCTCTCCTTCACTGGGGTTTATTTTAGCAGGCTGCTAAGTGGCCCCATAATGTCACCGTAATACTGGGTCATGCTTTTGGAATAGAGGGATGGGACGGAAAGGAGGGGGGAAAGTGGGGGATGAGAAAGAAAAGGAGGAGAAGTGGGAAAGGGTCCCTCGTTCATCTTCCAAGAGCGGGTGTTAAAATAACACCTGGCCATATACTGGATGCACCATGGGTGTCCTGCAGATCTGCACATCTAGCTTACATGAATTGTCAGTGGAGACATGCACACACACCTACACACACACACACACACACACACACACACACACACACACACAGACACGGACTCTCTCTCTCATTCGCTCTCTCTCTCTCTCTGGTTTTCTGTTTCCCTCTCTCTGTCTGGTCGGCCTCCAGCGTTCAGCCCTTTCTATGGCGGTCCGTGGCAAACAAAACACTGTGAACCTGCAACCCTTCATCTGTCAACACAGACAAGGTTGTAAGTGGTGCAATAATGTACAACACACGACCAGATCGGTCGGGCCGAGTGCGTGCGTGCACGCGTCCGCTCCCAACTCCGCGGGCGACTCGGGGGGGGGGGTAACCATGACAACCGAGGCAGACTAAGGGGAAAGGGAGCCGAGGGGCGAGCGGAGGAGAGGATCTTGCATATTCAACGCTCTGTGGCGCGGCTGTCACCGGCCGACTGACTGGCGCAGAGATAGAGAAGCAGTCAAATTACCGGCTGGCCAATTCCATCCCGTCGTCTGACAAGTCTGTCACAGATGGGATTTAATCTCTTTATAACGAACAGGACCGGAGACAGACTTCTTTTCTATTTTCCTCCTCACATCTCTCTCATCTCCATTTTTTTCCCCCTCATCTTCTTCTTCTTCTCTCTAAACCGGCCCTTGTACGCGTCTGCTCCTGTCTGCTTATCAAATGCTTATCAGACGGAGAAATATCCATGTCTGGATTTCTTAAAATGTCTATCCGTCTCCTCCCTTCTCGCTCTGTCTCTCTCTCTCTCTCTCTCTCTCTCTCTCTCCCTCTCTCCATCTCTTCATCTGTAATGCGAGCTGCTTGCGGTGGGTTGTGATTGATCAGGGCCTTGGCGTCCAGTGGCAGATCTCTGTCCAACGGTGGAGATGAAGGGGAATCAGATGCGGCTCAGCCATGAAGCTGCGCGCTGAGTTATTGGCGACATGAATGACGAGCGGCGGGTAAAAGGCGCCTCGCTCAGACACACCCCCCCTCGGAAGTTGGAGCCCTCGGAGGGCCGACTTTGTTGCCAAACACTGTGCTCACTTTACATTAGCGACTCTCCCGGCTCTGCTTGCACCGTCGAGAGGTGACATTTGAACTCCCGGGGGGTTAACGTCCTCGACTCTGGCGCTGCATGGTGACAAGCGGGGGCCGCTTGGCTGCGTGCGTGTCGGAGGAGGGGCGAGGGGGAAAACGATCAGACATGTTGTTAACAGTGGGGGCAACACCAGACCTAACATAGTTGCGCGCCCTAACACTATTACGTGCCCCCCCCATCTCGACCCTCCCAACTGTAAAAAACGCAAAATGATTGGTCCCTTGATTCCTCAGCAGTAACACGAGTGGTCCATTCCCCCTTCCGTCGTTCCCAGAGGATCCTGTCCCCTCCCAGCTCATGTGATTAATGCCTCAGGAAAAGAAAGTGTTGTCGGGACAACGTCGGAACGTCTCAGCCACACATGTTCCAACGGTTGGAATGCTTTGGTTCTGAAGCCCCAGCTCTTTAGCTAATTAGCTAAATCAGCTCACAGGGGCTTAATTAGGAGCAGCTCACAGCCCCACCCACGCCCGGGGGCTCCTTAATTACCCTCAGGTTTGTTAGGAGAGAAGGGCCCGGGACTCTAATTAACTGGAGGTGTGTGCGCGCTTGTTTGTGCGCCTGCGTTTGTGTGTGTCTGTATGTGTGTGTGTTTGTGTGTATGTGTGGGTGTGTGTGTCTGTCTGTGTGTGTGTGTGTGTGTGCGTGTGTGTGTGTGTGTGTGTGTGTGTGTGTGTGTGTGTGTGTCTGTGTGTTTGAGACCTAGTCACGTGAGCTACAAAATATGCAAGGGAATTATAAATTGGTTAAAGATCCACAAGGATCTTTTAATATTAATACGTTAACATCTTGTTAGAGAAGACTGCAAACGTGCAAAAACCTCAATAGGAGGTAAAGAAAGACTCGGCGGGTGAGAAAGAGAAAAGAGAAGGAGAGGCCCAGACAGACAGTGAGTTTGTTAATGAAGGGAGGATGAAAAGAGGAAAAACTCTCTGAGGGAAGCGAGAAGAGAGTGAGAGAGAGACGGATGGGTATAGAGAGTAGCCTCAAGATAAAGACAGGGTGAACAGAGAGAGTGGTGTGAATGGGAGTGAGAAGAGGGCAGGGTGGAGAAGGGAAATAAAAAAAAATGTTTAAAGAGAGAGCGAGAGAGAGACAGAGAGAGAGAGAGAGAGACAGAGAGAGACAGAGAGAGAGAGAGATGGTTAAAGAGAAAAGAGTGATGTGGGATGAGTTCCCCGTTTGCCGTGGAGATAGTGAGTGGCAGCGTGCTGCAGGGAGCTGTGGAGACATATACGTGAGCAATAGAGGCAGACAAAGTGAAAGAGTTTAAGGAATGAGAGCGATGGGCAGGGCGATGAAGATGGAAGGAGAGCGCTGACGATGGACTCTCCTTCATGCAGAGTCCTGTTATCGGCTCCTTAATGTTGTCAGACAGAGCAGACACGCTTTCAACCCTTGTTTAACAAACTACTATAATGGATGCAGGGGTAAAGGAGCTGATAGAAAATGTACGTAGACACAAACAAAAGCATCGAAACCACACATATGAAATAGCTTGACAGACAAAGTCGACTAAACAATTGTTAAATCGCAAGTTCATACGCTTCTATTTCACAGGACACGCACAAAAACACGTAGGACTCTAATCCTATATTTTCAGACACCGGTGAAAGATTGATTGACAATTGCCAATGTTATTTATTTTTTTGTGTCTTTGTTGCTCCTCACTGAGGGCTGTGCCAGGGCTCCGTCAGGGCTGACCGGGCCTGAGCCATGGATTCATTGATTGACAAGCTGACTAATGCTGATGGCCTGAAGGATTGAGTGGAGCAGACGGAGGTGTCCTTGACTCCACGCACAGATTGGAGTGACAGGCCGTGCAACGGCACGCTATCAAAACGCAACGTCGATACCGTTGTTAGTAAAGTGGCGCGCACCAGCGGTGATGGGAATGCCAATGCAGCGGAGGTGATGACAAAGATGACGATGATGATGATAACGACGAAGGCGACGACTCTGATGAAGATGATGAAAAGGATGACGACGACTGATCATTTTATTTACAGTTTTGATAATCCAACCAAAGTCTGGGGGAGCAATCACCTTCCATGTTAATGTGATGTACATGCAAACTGTGGATCCCCCAGCACAGTCTGAAACGTCTGTCTGACACACGCACACACACAGACACACACACACACACATACACATACACACACACACACACACACACACACACACACACACACACACACACACACACACACACACACACACCGACACGAATACACGTGCACACACACTCGTACACACACGCGAACACCTCCGCTGCCGCGTGGTAGCCTGACAGTCGTCTCTCTCCCCCCCGACTGTAGCGACGGCACCTTCAACCATTCATCAGTGTCACCCTGTCGCCGTCGGTTACGGCCCGGAGCCCGTCGCGTCTTCATTACAGTCCGAATAAATCTGAAATAAAACCGCCGATGATTTATTAGCTTCCGATCGGGCCGCGCTGGTTAGCGGGCACGCTCGCAATGGTCCACCGGCGGACAGCTCTCCGGATAGATTCCAGACACGAGTAGAGGATATCCGATCTGACAAGGGGGTTTCGTTTGTGATGGTATCAACCTGAGATCTCTAGGTGGGTCTGATGAGGGAGAGGGATTAAAGGCAGCAGGCGTCCTCAACGCCCCAAAGGATGTGCGTTTAATATCTGTATTTGTCAGGTGGGCTCAGTGTTAATGTTGGTGCTGGTTTGCCACGGTTCTGGGAGTAGTAAATCCCCTCTATGAAACTTTACGAAGCCTTTCTATGCACCATAAACGAACAGAAAAGTCCATCTGGGATTTACACACCACTGCCAATCTAAGAGGAGGTGAGCTTTGGACAGAGCTCATAAGAATGTAATGGGCAACAAATGCTCTCCTCACGCTCCATATGGCATCCACCTCTGTGCGGTCAGTAGTGAGGGGCAGTTGTCGGGACGCGGGAAGGGTAGGCCGAGCCTGGATCTGTGCCATGGGGAGCGTCCAGTTCAAGCGGGCCCGGTCCATCTGACTCTGGGCCAGGTAACCGAGGTCCAGCGCACCGGAGAGCAGCACCAGCTGAGACCTGCAGGTGTCACATTGTCCTGGTTGTCACTAACCCAGTTACAGTGGGAGCACTGAGGGGAACGGCCGACTGTCATTTGCACACACATGCACACATGCACACACACGCACGCACGCACGCACGCACGCACACACGCACACACACACACACACACACACACTCAGAATCGCAGATTATATGGACAAGCATTATTGAAACTCAAACAAATTTTCTCACTCTCTCTCTAGCACACACACATACACACACACTATTAAAACACCAGGGAAATTAAAAAGAGGTACAATATGCAAACAATACATTCTTTTCAGAAAATCTGAAAAACAACCATGTAAAGATTGATGGCAAAAGACATTACGCAATGCCTCTTTATTTCTCACTGGTTTACCGCTCAGTGGCTCTCCGTTTTCCCTGCTGTTGCTCTCTTTTTCTCTCCCTTCTTACACTCAACCGTACCCTTCCATTGCTCCATCTCTGGCCCTCTCCAGTCCTCCCTCGTTCAGCTCAGACCCATCTGTCTGGCAGTCTGTCTTCTCCAGCTCTCTTCTCTAATCGTGTGTGTGTGTGTGTGTGTGTGTGTGTGTGTGTGTGTGTGTGTGTGTGTGTGTGCGTGCGTGTGTGTGTGTGTGCGTGTGTGTGTGTGTGTGTGTGTGTGTGTGTGTGTGTGTGTGTGCGTGTGCGTTCTTGCGCGTGTGTGTGCGTGTGTGTGTGTGTGTGTGTGTGTGTGCGCTCTAATGGTGTTTAATGCCCACACTAATGGTTCCAGCAGGGAATCCTTGTGCAGTGCTGGAGTCCAGACCTGGGCCACAGAGTGGGCTGATCGCTGGCAGGACAATCCCTCATCCTGAGCCCGCGCGGGGAAGAGAGCCGAGGGACACACACACACACACACACACACACACACACACACACGCACACTCACTCACCCTCAGTCTGTTTGTGAGACAGTCTCTATACTAATGCACTCCCCCTGTCTCTACCTCTTGTTCTGGGTCTGTGAGGGGCATAGACAGCGTCTCAGAGAAGGCTCCTCAGTGAGCTCTGCCTCACATACCCTCTCTCCTGTAACCTTCTCTCCTGATCCCCTCCATCCGCATACACCTGCCCGAGGCCGACAAAGCCTCTAGTAGCTACGCGTCCCCCCTTCTGTTTGTGTCCGGGGGGCCTTCGTCCCCCTGCCTGTCCCTGGGCCTACTCATCTCTCTCCTGGCTTTGACCGGGCTCCCCTCGCTCGCCTCGCCGCACGCTTCATTTGGATCACCGATGCCGGACTGACTCCACGTCTGCTCAGCCCATAATCTCTTTCTCCAGTTACCTCCTCCCATCCACTCTAGACCCACGTCTCCAGTTTCTCTCCGTCTTCTCCGTCGCCATCTTTGTCTCAGAAATCACCCTGTCAGTGGGGTTGGAGCTGCTCTAGTAGATGGAAGGAAAGAGAGATAGAGAGAGGGAACACAAGGAGATGGAGAACCACATGGTTGGTAATTTAGAATCAGTACAATTAGGAAAAACCACCGGGTCCTATTTAAGAGTGAAGGAGTGTGGTGGAGTGCAGGAATGGAAAGTGGAATGCCTGTGTGTGTTCGTTTGTGTAGGGAGAGCGGGGGGGGGGGGGGGGGGGGGGGGGGGGGGGGAGAGTAGTGTGTGTGTGTGTCTGAGTGTGCTGATCTGGGGAGACAGGTGATGGTTGAGATATATTTGGCAGCGCTGTGCTAGGGGGTAGGTTAGGCAGCTGAAGCGGAGCGTACAGAGATGGAATGAAAGGGCTAGCTTAATCAAATAGGCATCACACAGTAATGCTGTGGTGCTTTAGCACTGTAGCACAGCAGAGCTTTAGCCCTGTAGCATTGTCACGATGTAGCACAGAACTTTAGCGCCGTAGCACTGTAGCATTATAGCACTGTATAACTTTAGCACTGTAGCATTATAGCACTGTATAACTTTAGCGCTGTAGCACTGTAGCGATGTAGCCATGTAGCACTGTAGCACCGTAGCACTGCAGAACTTTAGCGCTTTAGCAGTGTACAATTGGTCAGGGCTGGCGATGGGGCCCAGGCAAGAGGGGAGCGCTGGGCCCACACTGGTTGGGGGAGATCAGCTCACGGTAGGGGGTCAAAGGTACGGGGAGGGGAGGGGAGTGGGAGGGGAGGGGAGCCGTGGTTCGTTGGGGAGCCAAGCAGTGGGGCCAGGGGGTGTGTCAGTACAGACGCTCTGTGACCGGGTGTCACCGCTCGGGCCAAGAAGCTGAATCCAGCGATTAATCACCTAACCCCTCAGCTTGTAATCAAACGGGCTGCAGCCATGATATATGGGCCGTGTCAAAATCACTGACTCACACACACACACACAGACACACACACACACACACACACACACACACACACACGCACGCAGTCACACTTACAAAATAACCTCTGTGCACTGTAGGATTATGGCTGGGAGTATAGCTCCACAGCCGGAGGCCACTGGGTCATACTTCAAAGACGCTATCATAAACATCCTCCCAGGCCGACACATTATGATCTTAGTCAGCAACGCGGCGGTGAGGGGGAGACAAAGCCTGTAACTAATGAGGAAAGTCAGGGGGAACAGGAAAAGCCCGGAATGAAGGGGCAACGAAGACAGTGGTTAAGATAAAACCGTAAAAAGCAATAGGATGAGGGATGATGTAAAGAGGAAAAGAATGAGAGGCAGAGAGAGGGGGGGTGAAAGAGAGAGAGTGAAGGAGAGAGAGGGGAAGAGAGAGAGAGCGAGAGGATGAGAGGGAAGGAGAAGCGGGACAGAAGAGAGGAAGCGAGGGAAAGGATAGATCAGGGAATCCATGGGGATGGAGGTAAAGCTCGTGGTCAGCTGTTTCCACGACGATGGTCGACAGGCAGGCTGACAGGATGAATAATTTAGGACGAGGTGTGGACATCGATCCCACAATGCACTTCTGCTTGGCCACACTGACTGAAGTACAGATGCCGAGACACACACACACACACACATTACACAGACACACATTGACTTTCTTTCTTTGCAAAATCCTCACTGTTAAATAATGGAACCTTTAAAAGTTTTTCTTACTTAAAAATATCCTTGTCATTAGTCTAAATAAGCTTGTTTGACTGTATGATTTCTCCCTGATGTGCCTCAAAATGTGTAAATTCCACCTGGTAGACAAGCTCTGAGTCTTAATCCATGTTGAATTAAAATGACCAAAGAAAGATCTGATAAGGAAGAAAATGCATTTTCAATCTAAACACATACCGTTTTTTTTGACAAATTATTAGGGATTTTTCAGGATAAACGTGCATAGCTCTACACATACAAACACACACACACACACACACACACAAACACACACACAAACACAGACACATTTTTGGATGGTGCTGACAGAATAGGAGGAGTGTTCATCTGGAAGGCTCTCAGTAGCCTCCTCTGAGAAATGTCCTTCCTGTTTGATATGTTGACTTCCTGTCTATTCAATGCTGATACTTCCTGCTTGAGTCAGATGTCTTTGACCTTTCGGTCTTGTGTCCAAACCAAACACAGCAGGCTGCAGCTTCCCCAACCGGAGAGGAAAAAGAGAGCCTTTGACTCCTCTCTCTCTCTCCCTCCATTTCAACAAAGTCCTTAACATTTCAGAGAAAAAAAAAATCCAAAGCTAATTAAATATTTTGATTTGTTTGTGAGTGCAATAAATAATTAAGCATGGTTATTTATATAAGCTATTACCGTTTCCAGATGATAACCTAGTGGCTTCTATCACGTTGGAGAAAAAACGATCCCTGTAGACGCAACAATGTATCTCCAGAAACACTCAGGCTTTGCAGCCACCTCTCCTTTTCATTCATCACACAGCCTGAACGTGTGACCGGGAAATGAACCCTACACACACACACGCAGGCAGACAGGCACACACACAAATACCGTGCACAATCACCAGACAAACACACCCACACACACACACAGGCGCGACTCACACAAAAGCCCGATACATTTTTCACTTGCATGAAGGATGGATAAAAACACAACACAACACACACACACACACACACACACACACACACACACACACACACACACATACACACAGAATATCCAACCCAAGAACAAACCATTTGTCACATACAGCCACGCAGAATATCTACACGCACACACAAACACACACACACACGAATACAAACGCACACAGGCGTGCACACACAAACGTGGCCGCTCCTATCACATCCGTTACAGATGGTTTCTCCTCCTCCTCCTCAGTCCTAAATGAATATAAATATGTCTGTTTGACATCATTCATCTGCCAGGGACCATATTTACCCCATGCAGCCTAGAGAGGCAGTGTTACTCTCTCCACACAGCAGAGCTGAGAGACAGTGTATAGGAGGGAAGGTGTAAAGGAGGGGAAGACGAGCTGAAGGAGAAAGAGGAGGGTGTGAACGGGCGAGAGGGGAAACATCGATGGACTCCACAGATAAGTGCGATCCAATAGCATCTAGTAGTCGTTCTAGAGCAGTGCAATAAATGGAAGAGATAAGGGCCGTGCACGCACACACACACACACACACACACAGACACACACACAGACACACACACACACACACAAACACAACATTTTATCACCTAGAAAATATTACCATCTTTATAATAATTATTTGTATTCTTCCATCATCAGATACATCAAATTAGATCATATCTCCAGTCAAGAGAAAGGGTCTTTTCACAATATACAGTCAAACAGTTCCAGGCTCACAATACTGCAGTCATATCAGGCATGAGAATCAGGGAGCCAGCCGACAACTGTCATCAGAATAGACCGGAGCTCGCTGAGAAGACAAATACATCAGTGATAGGAACAAATGAAAACAAATATATATATATATATATATATATATATATATATATATATATATATATATATATAGTATATATAGATATATATATATATATATATATATATATATATATATATATATATATATATATATATATATATATATATATATATATATATAAATATATATATATATATACTGTATATTTACATATTGATTATACAAGTATAGCTGAATATTGAAAAATCACATCTCCGGTACCAAAGGCATAACAGAGAAATCAACCGACATTTATATTATATATATATTATATATATATATATATATATATATATATATATATATATATATATATATATATATATATATATATATATATATATATATATATATATATATATATATATATATATATATATATATATTACAAAATATAAAAAAGAAAAGCAGAGTGTTCGTGAGGAGGGTTGACCAACTAATGTGTAGAACTCTTAAAAATGACAGTTATTGTGCTTTCAAATGCAGATTTATTGGATTTGGAGTACTTGAATAAGGAGGGGATGAAAAGGAAAAGGGGGAAATACAATGCTTTGCGTTATGGCCCAGTGCAAATCATAGCCTGGAAAGTTGTTAGTGCGTGCAGTCCTCTACTAATCTTTGCGGACATTGTTCCACACGCTGAGCCCTGTAGGAGGCGGTAGTGGTCTCGCAGTGGGCTGCACTCCACTCCAGTTTGTGTTCCATGTGTCTCTGAAGACCAAAGGGAGGGACCACGACCATCAAGCGCTAACATTAGCCATGCTTTGCATCTGGCAGATAATGTAGCGTTTTTGGCACTACCTCGTTTTGTTCTTCCTAGTGTTGGTTTGCACGTTTTTCTGCCTCTCTCTCTCTTTCAACCTCTCTCCCTCTCTCTCCATTACTGGTCAGCTCCTACTACTGGCCCCTTCACTGCCATTTCGTATGCCACTTCTTTGTCTTTCCCTCTGCTCTTCTGTCATGTGTTTCTGCATCGAGCCAGCGATTAGGGGGCATCTCTCAAAAGGAACATGCCAATCTATGCTAATTCAATGAACAAACCATGCTCACGCACACAGTATTTCAATGGTTTACTACTCCCTTGCTGTCTAGCTTATTTATCAATACCAAAAATACAATGTGCATACTATTTTTTTTTGTGGGATGTGTATTTTGTATTTCCCCGGTGCGTTACCCGAATGAATCCGGGACCCACCATTACAGACACCAGGAAACCAATGGAAATGGCACCTAAAGGTCAGATGGAGGTCAGCGTGGAATGTCGTGCTGCTCAACCCCCCTCCCTCCTCCCCCGTCCATTCCATGACAAAGAGAGCCCGTTTGGTTACCAAGGAAACAGGCTTTTTCCATGCTGATGTTGGAGCACGTAGAAAAGGGCAGGGCGGCTTTGTTTCAGCGGAGATGAGGGACTCTGACCATGCATGTTTTACCGCTAGAGTTATGGTCCTCGAGACAACCACAGCTGACTGAGTCCAGCGGAGCCACGGACACTGTCACGGGATGGTTTTGCCTCACAGCTCCCAGCTCCCAACAGCTGAGACCACAGAGATGGCACACACGGCCGCTCAGAATAAACAAATACGCTGGTGCACACACCAAAACACACGGCCGCTCAGAAGAAACAAAAACGCTGGTGCACACACCAAAACACACGGCCGCTCAGAAGAAACAAAAACGCTGGTGCACACACCAAAACACACGAGCACACAATGCTTGTTGTCTTTGTCCCTCATCTTGTGTCTCTGCACCCATCCACCACTGTTTGACTTAGGGCGCGCAACACACACACAAAAAATGGTTGATCACCATGGCAACCATGTGTGCCGTTCTGCTTCAGCTGTGATGTATGTGGTGACACTTTTGACCTTCTGGTGAACTCTTTAAGGCAGGAGTCGGACAGGGTCCAGATTGACTCTACTGATTGTGTTTGCTCTGTCTATCGTCCCTCTATGTGGAATAGGTCTTGCTAGATTGGCTCAGTTTACACGTCATGGCAACCACAGCTTAGCAAAACTACAAGCAAGAGCAAACTAGAATCACCTTTTTTATGCATGCAATAGTAACAAATCTAAATCCAAAATCAAACAAAAATATGCTTAAAACAGGGGCAAAGAGTTGCACGCACTGAAGAGAAAAGATTTGTTCTTTGTTCATTTCCTGTATAGGACCCTTCCATAAGTTCTACACAATTTAAACACAATACCTTTAGCAAAAATTTAAACATTTAATCATAAATGTATATGACCAGTCACTTTGTTGATATATACGTATTAAAAAATATATACAGTAGATATATATATATATATATATATATATATATATATATATATATATATATATATATATTTCTGATATATTTCTATTCACTCTTTTTTTGTTGTACTTCAATTATTCAATTATTCATCCTACACGAGGTCAAACTTGCTTGATAGTATACAGTCAAGGTGAGTTTTCTTGTCCGACTGTAAATATTTTATACACAACACCAGCAATGTCTTCATGTATGGTATCATCAGTGTGGAGTGTAGGCAGAGGAAGAGCCATCAAAGCAAAAGTTGAGCGTGTACACATGTCTATAATGTGGCATATCCTTGTTTCAACTCAAAACAACCACATGATTTGTAGTCAGAATATATAGGTCAGCGAAAGGCAATGGTTCGTTTGGGAATATGGAAGGGACTCGGTGTTTGTTTGGCCCCCATGTCTTTAGTTTGCAGCTCACTCGCCTTTCAGTTGTGTCCACAGGCACCACTGTGATACACTTCCTCTGGCACTGTGTTCGGTCAGCAGCTCCAGTGACATTTAGAGACACGACATTACACACTCCATGGAGAGGTCAAACACTCCACCCTACAAATACACACACACACACACACACACACATTCACAAGCATACACATACCCACAGACATTCTTGCACACCCACACACTCAAACACACACAAACACACACTCTCACACACCCACACAAACACGCACACCCACACACACTGACAGACAACCAATAAAGCAAATCCTAGAGCCCAACAAACACATTGTGTCCCAGAATAAATGTGGATGCACTTCTGTGATTCCGCCACTAGAAGTGCTGCAGCTCTGTACAAGTGTTGCCCTGGGTTCCAGTCTGCCTGGCAGCTGCTTGGCTGGAGAGGACAGCAACCTGACAGTCACAGACACGGTCACCCTTAAAGCAATTCACTTCTCACATGTAGAATCTTTCCGTTTGAGTCATTAATAAATACATTAAATATATACACATGCATATATTAAATACATGCATAACAGATTAACACACAATGAATATAGCCAACAATGACAATGCCTTTTAGTAATAACGCTACAAGACTGTTACCTGTCAACTGAAAAGTTTTAAAATATGAATACAACTATAACAGCATTAAACATTCTATTCTCAGTTCAGTTCACAGCTCCTGACGTTTGTCTAGGTAAACACACAAGGCACACTGTGAAGGTTTTGTACACTCGCCTGACGTGCAGTGCAGGGTATCAAATCACCCTGCAGACAGACACAAAGAGACAGCAGGAGAGAGAAAAAGAGAGAGAGAGAGAGAGAGAGAGAGAGAGAGAGAGAGAGAGAGAGAGAGAGAGAGAGAGAGAGAGAGAGAGAGAGAGAGAGAGAGAGAGAGAGAGAGAGAGAGAGAGAGAGAGAGAGAGAGAGAGAGAGAGAGAGATGGCCCGGAACATGAAACAGCACGGCTGTCCACGGTCACTTCATGTAAAAGCAACGTCAACAACCGCAAAGCCACAGTGTGACCTTCAAATATTGACAGTGTGCACGTCTCAGTCTGTGGCACGGTGAGTGTGTTTGAGTGTGCCATTCACGCGTGTGTCTTTATGAGTGGCATCCAGACCTTGCCACATGCAGTTCTCATCCACATTGGGGACAAGACCCCGCATCCCACCCCGCCTCCATTCGCTCCTGCCACTGATGTTAAGTGGGTGACCTTTTCTCCCGGCTAATCCACACCAAAAAGCCCTAATTACTGTTGCCGCTCCACCCGCCTCCCCTGGCCCAATAATCAATGCATCCGATCAGCCCCCGGATCAGCCCGTCAGACAATCACTGACGCAAGGGCCAGTGTGACCGTCTCTGTGAGTGTGCCCGTGCGAGCGCATGCGGAGGTGTGTTTGTGTGTGTGTGTGTGTGTGTGTGTGTGTGTGTTCTTAAGATGTGTCGTGAAACAACGAGAGACGGTGGGTGTGTGTTTGGCGTGTGGATGTGTTGTGAATGCACAGAAGTGGCGGTGCTTTGACGATGTGGGCCATGTTGTGTGAAAGGCCCCCGTGAGCAAACGGGAGACAAACGCGCGCTGAGAGAGACGGGCCGACAGTGAGTGGTCAAGAGACACAGAGCCTGAGCAGATAGTGACCCCCCCCCCACTTCTCGTCCCTTCCTTTCCTGAATGTTGTGACACCAGTTGACCTTATTGAGCTTCTGTTGTATAAAGAGTCCCTGATTAGAATATCTTCCCTTTAACCTTTAGCAGAGTGACACGGCACGCAAAAGAGGGGGGAATAAAACTATTGGTTTATGCAGACGAGGTAAATTAATTCGGTCTTCATCAAGTTTAACAGCGTCATTTACCTAAACTTCCCAGTTGATTTCGTAAATACAATGGCCCTCTTTCGCTTGTTTTGAAGTCAGTGCAGGTGCGAGCTTTAGGGCAAAGTAGGCTACTGTTTGAAGAGCTGACATAGCAAGAAATGCCCTGAGCTCCTCTACTACTATCATTACATTTCTTCACCTGCTGCTGTGTGTGTATGTGTGTGTGTGTGTGTGTGTGTGTGTGTGTGTGTGTGTGTGTGTGTGTGTGTGTGTGTGTGTGTGTGTGTGTGTGTGTGTGTGGGAGGAGGGGGGGGGTGCATGTGTGTGTCAGCCCACCAACTCAGGCCCCATTGACAGTGTTGGGTTTTAGATTATGGAATCTTTTTACAAAAATGAAGTATTTTTGTTTGGTTTATGTTTGCGTAATCTGTTTACAGTTAAATCTTTATCCCTCCTTATCAGGATAATTTCATCAAACAGAATACAAAACTGTGCCAAATTAATGGAAGACTCCATAATAACTCATGTTACAATGACGTTGCTGTAAATGCCTAATGAGCAAACCTTGTGCAATTAAAAATAAAATACTTTTATCAATATCCCCCCAAAAATATGTGTTGATCAAGTGCTGCGCAATAGAATAGAATCCAAAGGTAATACTTTTTCTCATACCAAAATAATTACATCTTTGTATCTTTATCAGAACCTGCTTACATTTTCGAACTAATTAGACAGTGCTTCCCATTGCATGTGCTAGCTTGTGGCAGTGTGTAAAACGCTCCAGGTTACAGTTGCTTCACCAAACCGACATCCAGACTGCTATCAGAAATCAAAAGCATGGGGAGGGGGGGGCGGTGACACTCCTTTATTTTATTTCTCTCTCTCTCTCTCTCTCTCTCTGGCTGACAAGCTTTGATGTCACGGACGGGCCAAACGAAAAGCAGCACTGAAGCAATGACTCTGGCACTTTGACGGGAGGCCACACCTGCCTGTGTGCATGTCTCCACATTCCATTCGAGCAAGGGAGCCAACCCAGTCAACGTGATGAGGTGTGTGAGACTCTGCTTTAAAGCCATAGGACAAAGCTCTACCTTTAGGACACAATCCCTTCGGCACCACAAGAATACTGTTAACAGCTAACGTCAATTCCCACGATGTACAGGCGGCTGCACTGCAGAGCATAAGTCTGCCATGCACAGAGAAAACACTTCATAACTGGCTTGTGCTACTGTTACTGCGATAGTCTCCCATTATGTGATTGGACCACTGCTTAACACATTCTCTTCTAGTCATGAAACCTCCCGTTGTCAAGACGACGTGCATGGTGTTTGACCAGGCCCAGCTTTGCTCAATAGCGGTCATCACCTGTATTGATACAATGTGCCGGGGACTGAATGATATGACCTGGTGTCAGTTCTGGATAATTTATTGATTCCTCATTTCGATGACCCAGTCAACAATGGTCAAGAACCTATCGAAACAGAAAAGGGTCTTCTGTTTCCCTGCTATCATGACACAATTAGCCTTGATTAACCTTGTGGGAATGTGACAGCGAGATCCACCCATATCCGCTCTTGGATTCCGCTCTTGGGAAGTGTCACTTGTGTCAAGGCCACACCTACAAGTTAGGGAATCACTATGGCAGTGTTTGGGGTTACAATATTTGTGATGTTGTGAGTGTGACTTTCTGTTACCTGATTATACATGTACAGTATGTGTTGGAAGATAGAAATGTTACAAGAGTGATATTGTATTTAATTTATGTACATAATACGAGAACATGAATAAACATGTTCCACCTAACCTCTACTGTACCCAAAGATCAAGACAACATGTAGCAGGTTACATTGCTAGTTCGATAATCCTTTGGATAATTCCTGAATTAGACATGTTTGTTCTTGGATGCACAACATGCAGATATATTGTGTCTCGGAGAAATTTGTATTGGGCTTGATAATATAATTGTATCAGTTTAAAGCTCGTATTTCAGACCGGACTGCTAAAGGAATCAAATACCTTTTAATTAGCCAAAAAGTCAGGAACCTGGTGACTGAAAAGAAAAACTTGGTTTGGTACCAATAGTCCATGATCAATAGTCCATTCCACAAAGTGTGCGCAGTGTTGACTAGAGAAGTCCTCCATCAAGCAGCAGTCAGAAGTTTGATTTCCTAATTACAATTATATGGTTCAACACCCTGGAACACCTAAACGCCACATGAGACAGACTACAATTACTACATGAACATTAGACATGTGTTATAAAAAAATACAGTAACAAAGCCCACTGTAAATTAAAACGGAATGCCAGACAGCGCTAAAGCCCATATCGAAGCTAACTCAGCAAAAGTATGCTACTTCTACACCAGTGTGTGAGCAAATAAGTACGCCACAGTGAAGTCAAGTTTTGTACTTTTGCAATACATGCAGCATGTCTATGGCGACCTGGCCTAGACGTCTCAGAGCTCGCTGGCCGGTGTGTGTGTGTGTGTGTGTGTGTGTGTGTGTGTGTGTGTGTGTGTGTGTGTGTGTGTGTGTGTGTGTGTGTGTGTGTGTGTGTGTGTGTGTGTGCATATGAGAGTGAGCTGTGTGAGCGTGTGAACACGGGCCGCGGACACACCGCCCCAGAGAGCTGCCCCAGTCAGCCGGCCCGCTGAGTGAAAAGCGGTGGTAATGTTTGGTTTGTGGGGGTGTGGGAAGGTGACGAGGACGCGGGGAAAGCAAGATGGGGCAGGGCCGGAGGGAGGTGGGGGGTGGGGTAGAACGGGGGGAGAGTGTGAAGGAAATAAAGGTTAGGGGGGGTAGAGGCTCCTCAAGGAGGGGAGTGACAGGACACCAGACGCCGGAGGGGTCAGCGCGGAGTGAGGAAGACTGACAGAGCGAGGGGAAGAGCAAGAAGAAGAAGAAGAAGAAGAAGAAGGATGAAAGGCCCCAAGTGGGGCGGAGGAGAAGGGGAGGCTCTGCTCCTTCTCGTCAAGTCTCCCTCTGACACCTGAACCTCCGCTGACCGGGTCGTGGCTGCCTCCCCGGAGCAGGACAAACCACGGGGGGAGGTCTGACCTTTGACCTTTCAACCCCTCGTCACCACCGCCATATACCTCACCACCTCGCCGCCCCGTTTTCCCCTCCACTCTGGCTCGCACCCTTTTGTCTGTGAGTCGTCCGTAAGAAGAAACTCTCAATTTAAACTGCAAGAAACATGCAATCTTGTTCAAACTGTTGTAACAATGTTGTATTTGTTGAATTTTGAGTAAGACAATTTATGGATGAAGCAAAAAGATTATTTAGCACTCTCCATATAAATGGATTACACTGTGCCAATATTGATCGAGTAGGCTTCGTGCCTCTTTGAGAATGAGGCTTGGACTAGCAGGTTTACTCAGTGAGGACAACACACACCGCTGCTCATACACACCTCCCCTGAGAGTTGGACTTAATCCCAGGTTTACACTGTTAAGACAAGAGGGCTAATCCTTCTAACAGGGTGTTTATCTAAAAGCTGCAACCACTCGCCGACACACACCCCATTAGAGAAATACAAGAAGAGGCAGGCATTAGAGAGTAAAAGTGTACGAAAGAGAAAGTAACATGAGTAGGATTGAAAGGCTAAAGGAGGTAGAGAGAAAAGAGGGAAAGACAGAGGCTATGGCGAGACGAGAGGTAGAGGAAGATGTCACAAATCCATATGGTCAGGAGTAAGTGTGTGTGTGTGTGTGTGTGTGTGTGTGTGTGTGTGTGTGTGTGTGTGTGTTTGTGTGTGTGTATGTGCGTGTGTGTATGTGCGTGCATGCGTGCGTGTGTGCGTGCGGGCGTGCGTGCGTGTGTGTGTGTGTGTGTTAAGTTTGTGCTGCTACAGCAGACCCAGGCCGTCCTATCATACTAAGCAAACTCTAATCAACATAGCATGGATGGCTGAGCCACGTGTCGAGCTGAAGTCGAAAGTATTTAGAACGCAGAGTTAAACTAAAGTTACTGTGCGGGTGCATTGCTGCACACTACACCATAAGATCGTGAAGGAGCAAGTTCGCTTGTTTTCATTGCAGGGCTAGCTGGGGCCTGCCCTGCATGGTGAGTTTAGGAGAACATGACAGAAAGACTTTTTTAATGCCCGTATAGTGCACATAAAATGCACATGAGTTGATAGAACACCAAATATCGAATGATTAAATCAAAAAGTGTAGTACTTGTTGATCCAACGTGCAAGGGTAAACCATTGACCTCTGACTGTCTAAATCATTGCCGGTCTCTGTCAAAGTTCAACACAAAGCGTAAGCACACACACACACACACACACACACACACACACACACACACACACACACACACACACACACACATTGCTGTCTCCATTCCTAGGGGAGCACTAACTTCAGTGGCTAACTGCCACTGTACTATTGGCCTGTCCCTGGCGCTGCCTGTCTGAATATTGCGCCGGCTGGCGTAAACTTCCCGATGGGGGATATCGGCTGTGGTGGCCTTTAGCATGCACGTCAGGCCCGGGGGCTTGGGACGCGCTCCGAGCCAAATGCCAGTCTATAGATTGGAGAGCGGACTAAAGATCACATCATCGTCCACCCCGACACGGGTGACAACGGACAACGGACGAGGGGGCGGGGGCCGGAGTGGGGGGGGGGGTCCGAATGATCCCTGCCCGGACGTGCCTTTATAGACAGCCACTGTCATTACAATACACACACGTACACACACATACGTACACACACACACACACACACTCAGCTACTGACGACGAAGTTATAGACAAGCGGTGTCATTAGTCCGGTCCCCGTGGAGCTCAAAAGATAACGAGCAGGGAGGGGGAGGGGGAAGTGGAAGAAGAGAGAGATGGAGGGATGGAGCATGGGAAAGAGTGACCCTCCAGCTGTTTGCAGGTAAGTGCGTGGGCGTCGACTACCCTTACTTGCACACACACACACACACACACACACACACACACACACACACACACACACACACACACACACACACACACACACAAGCCCTTCAAGCAATCTCACACAGCATGAAAGAGAACCTAACAATCTGCACACATGCGCGTAGTTCAGTGTAGCTTTACAGTGATAGGGGTTGGAGAAGCATGTCTTGACTACTCTTTGCCTGGAGAGACAAGCCAGCTATCAGTGCATAGTTTCGCTTGCGCTCTCACAGTGCTTTGTGCTCCAGGCGTCTGACAAATGCCAGGCTTAGAGTTACACTAAAGCTTACGTCTGTCACTAAAACATCTCCCCAAACAGTGATTAGTCTTTGCCAGTGACGGCACTCTCCACAGCATTGTCTTCTATTGTGCAAATGGGACTGAGTTTATGTGTGTCCACACCATGGACCCGGCCAAGTACTGATTTTTCGAAACGGCACAATATTGGCTTTCTGAATTTCAATTTGGGAAATTGTTAAGGACTTCCATGGCCACGACCACAAGCCCTCAGCTTCCTAACTGCTCCCCGTCTACTTGTTCCAGTAGGTTACTACTTCAACAGCAACACCGCTTACTGTCCGCCCAGGACCCCTGACTTCCCCTAGGTCCACCAAGGCGGCCCTGACAGCGACAGTAAACCATCACAGATCAGGGCCGTGGAGTGTGTCAGCCAACACACAAATTGCTCCCTAATCCCTCACAGATTGTGTTCCCATCGCTCCTCTGTCACGAGGCACGTGAGCGGCGCTCCTCTCCTCCCCAGACAGAGTGACAGGCCAGGCACAGTGGCAGTTCTCAGGTAAGAATGGTGTCAGGTCAGCTCAAACGATCTGACGATCCACTGCCGTGCGGCCCCAGGCAGAATGAAACAGTCAAACCGCTTTGCCTGACATGGAGACGTTTAATCTGAGGTGTTGAAACCCGCACTCTGTG
>JAPMUY010004362.1:65000-227500 GCA_026901105.3 Galaxias olidus
ATGCAAGTTTATTCCTGTGCGTCTGGTATGTTAAACATCGGACACTATCCTCGTCAAGGATCACTAAACCACAAACACGATTAGGTCCAACCTTTTCCGAAACAGTATCGATTACACTACCTTGAATCAAGCTAAAGAGAAAAAGAGAAACCTGCCTGTAGCTAAAAAAAACGGCTCCGTGTTGCAAACTATATTAAGCAGAGTATGTTTTTACACCTAAAAGAGACCAAAGAATACGGTAAATTCATTAAAAATGGTTTTGCATGAAGATGCAGACATATTTTCGGAAATGTTAAATTAATGGAATGTGATCATGTTCTTAAATCATGTCAGCCTAATCTTATATTGTTTAATTCTGTCCAAATATGCTTGCACGCATTTTCCGTTTATAATAACAAAATTGCATAGCTTTCCAAATGTAATACAAATATTTATAAATTTTTTACTTCAATAGAGTGGAGTTAACTAAAACTTTCTCTCTCTCTCTCTCTCTCTCTCTCTCTCTCTCTCTCTCTCTCTCTCTCTCTCTCTCTCTCTCTCTCTCTCTCGATATATATATATATATATATATATATATATATATATATATATATATATATATATATATATATATATATATATATATATATATATATGTACCAGGCCATAGTGTGCCACTAAAATATTTTTGTCACAACTTAGACTGAAGTATAAATGAAGTGTTTTACTATTGTTGTGCGCATGTACACCATCCAGAGTGGGCTAAGCCAAAATACATTCCCCATATTAAATTAATTAGATAAACAATTATGAAATAGATATAATCATATGAACTGGCCACCTTATTCAGTTACTAAGTGTTGTCCTTTACCAGCCTGTCGACACAACTTTATATACTGTATACTGCAGCCTAATTGGGGGGAAATATATTTGTGTGGCAGACTGCTTAAGCATCTAGTAAAGGCAATCATCTTTTTATTTTTGCACACCGTCCTCTGTTGCAAAAAAAGAAAGAAAAAAAATTGAGTTCTGCGTCACTTTTTTAAGTGAAACGTTTTTAGCCTCCTTTACTGCTTCGAAAAACCCTAATGGTTAATGTCACACATCCGTCAGTCATCCCTGTTTATCTGCAGCGCTAATGGGAACCACATAGACTGAATAAAACGAGACTATGTCGGTAAGGAGTGTTTTCATAGACCTCAACAATATGACTATGTCATTTTTGAGTTATGGAAGTATTTTGCTTATACAGACCATTGCTGTTAGACTGTGATAAGGACGGGAATATTTGCCAAGTGTGGTCTGTAAACTGTTGTTGAAGTTTGGCCATGCTGTGACAACAAACTCAGCAGGGAACAGTGACCGGAATATGACCCCAAGATTCCCTTTGAGAGTGCTACGTTTCTGATTCAAAATGGGTTCTACATGGAATGTGGTTATTGTTAAGGGGCTATGGAGACTTTTTATGTTAGACTTTTTATGTGATGGTTTGACCAAGGTTTAGCAAATTTATAGGCAAATCTAGTCTAGACAGTGACAGTGAAAATATGTATCTTGAAGCAAATTACTATGTGATTTTCGTTGATATGCGCTATACTTCATGCTATATTTTAGTGTGCTTAAATTGTTATTGATTAGCAGATCTCTTGTTAAAAAACGAAAAAATTACAATTCGCTATTTCGGAATAACTTCGAAAAAAAGTGGGATCATGGCATGTGCAGGCCTAAATCATTAGTGCCTCCTCTAATAACCTGTGCATTTTTTTCAATTCAATTTAAATTTCAAATTAAACATGCATTAAAATTCTAATAACTTCATTTAGAAAGGGTTTACATTTTGATGAGATGTGTTTGTCCTAAATCTTAAATCCCTGTGTGCTTGTACTCTAATGCAGGGTAATACTGAGTATAATCGAAATAAATTGAATAGATTTAACCAGTGTTTACGATTCGTAGAACTTGATTTGCTGATTTACACAAACATATTTTGTTAACATATATTCAAAAGATGTACCTTTTATCTTGTTCTGTTTCATTTTGTTTAATGGTCATTTTGATCCAAACAATTCCTACTCGAACACGCAACCTCCACACCAACGTTTGAATCGCACACTGTAATTTGAGAAAAACCTGTTGCTTATCATGAAGCAACCAATTGAAGGTATTTTTACAGTTTAAAAAATAGACAACATTTAAAGCCAAGAAATCGGAATTATTCGGCATGCAGTGTTAATTAATTTAAAGAAAATCATGAAAATATATTGTGCCCACTTTTCGTACCCGAACACATATTTGAGATGGTGGTGTCTTTAGGGTTACAACTGATACAACTTACCAGTGAGAATGGTGTCTTTAGAGTCCTTATGTCAGTTGTCGGTCCTACAATACCCACCTACAAGGGTTATGCAACAAATCGTTAATCTGGCCAGGCCAGTGGAATATATACAAAACAACCGCCTATATTTTTGTACTTACCAAGGTCTGTGTATGTTTTTATATGTGGAATGCTTGTCGTTTATGGCTGCAGCATGGGTGAAAAGCCAAGTCAAATGTTGCCAATTTGTGGGACAATAAATGTAATCTTGAATCTTGAATCCGCTTCAAATAGAAAACGAATAGCTTAATCGCAGCAATAGTGTTATTTACACTGCTCATTGGGAGCGGCCTGCTCAAGTTTACAATAACAAATTAAGTATATTGATTGCAGGAAAAGTTAACGTATGTTCATTAAAATTGACTTTATTTTAGCCGTCCGCTTAATTTGGTCGGATTGACACGCATACTGCACACCAGAAATTAAAACATCAAAAGTAAGAACAGTGAGGTTTAGTAAAACTGCATCCAAATTCCAGGATTTAGTAACAACTTGCCTAACACGATCGTCAATTGTGTATTTTTTTTACAAGTAATTAAAAGTACTTTATTGTACAACTAAATTTAGTCAAAGTAGGCCTATAATCAACCCAAATGAATTGGTCTCGTTTCCTAACTTTGAGGAATTTAAACGTACCAATTATATTGCATTGGTAAACATAAACAGCTGGTGCTTAAATCTGAGAACTGCGTGTCCCACTGTTAGTCTTCTCACAGGATGGTGATGATGACGGATCATGTTAAGTTAAGGAGCCTGAAAAGGAGACATTGACTGCTTCGAAGGGGGCACTTCCTTGTCAATAGCCAATTGCCCCTAGTTTTAATCAATCCCATTTCTTTTTCATTGTCAATGAGCCAGTAGTTCAATAAGATTGTCATCGCAAGTGATGTTAACGTCCTCGGTCTTATCGTCTCCGTGGATAAACATGCCTTTCTTATGTCAATAATATTTTACCCCCGGGAGGAGAACGCGCGCGGGTGCATATATTGAGAGTGCTAATCGTGCTACTCGGGTAGGGGGCATATGCTCTTGCAGAATTGGTTTATTGCACCTGCGGCACAACTTGAAACATACTAAATAAGTTAACCAGCTCTGTTGATCACGGGGAAATGTGTGTGCACTGTACGCATACATGGTTCAATTTACCCTTTATGTCTGAGGTCTATACTGTAATTCACAAAATCCAGTAAACCAATTAATTAATTTCAAATTATAAAAGATGAACAAATATGTTGTTTGAGGTGAAGCACTTTAATACACACGAATTGACCCGTAAACATTGCGCTGAAAAACACTTACACGTACTTGACTCAATTAGATACAACAGACAGACGCCTATCACCCAGGTCATACGCCGTCCCCAAACTGATAAAACTCAGCATCTAATCAGGTAGTAGGCCTACGTAAAAGCTATGTGCATCATGCAAACCTCAGACGATAATTTGAGATTGACACCTGCGACATAAAACACTGGGGGGTACAAGATTTTAAGGTACATTAAACGAAGTATATGAGATAAAATCTCATCTCACTGATTGTATTGTAATGTGTAAAACACTGTATCTTTTGCACACCCAACCGTAACAATATTGTACAGTTAGTACACTTATTGTGAAACACAAGGTACTTGCTTTTTTGTGCAACTCATCACAGTTATACTATAGCACATTAAGCAGCATCAAAACTTGCAAATGAATCCTTGTCTAATAAGACAATTAACGTTAGAAAGAATATACAAACAGGGCCACAGTCGATGGATTTTCAGATAAATTTGCTTTGATCAAATAAAAACAATACATCGCAGAACTTGTCCATTGTATTCAACTAAATGTTTCAAGTATTGCATTTGCGCAATTGTCCACTTGCTGTAACCTCGTCACAAATGATCACCATGCCACTGAGAACTTGGTGCTTTAACTCGAAGAATATGGGTCAGCCCCCGAAGAAGACAATGTTGACGAGGTGGGAGAGGGGGTGGAGGGAGCAGAGATAGACTTCTTAGAAGCAACGTCGTCAGTTTTCTGCTGCCCGCTGTCTCCTGGGTCTGGAGTGGGAGCTTTGGATGGAAGCAATCCTTCCTTCTCGCGCTTCTTTTGTTTCATCCGCCTATTCTGAAACCAGATCTTTACTTGAGTCTCGTTCAACTGCAAAGCCGCAGCTATTTCAACCCGCCGGGCCCTGGTCAAGTACTTGTTGAAGTGGAACTCCTTCTCAAGCTCGGTCAGCTGTTTAGTGGTGAAGTTGGTTCGGACTGTGTTCGGCTGTCCCCCAAAACCATACTCCCCAGACCTTCCTATGGGATGAGATATGATAGTCTTTTATGAATTTAATAACTATCATATAACACAAGGATATTTATTTTGGTTACATTATGTCCTAAACTTCACGAGAACACACATTTTGGAAAACAACCTGTGGACATGGGAACAGTTTACTCTTGACTGATACTGCTTTTTACCTGATCAATAAAGTCACCCATTCTATTCAGATATCTAGTAAGACTGATAGGCTCCTTATAAGCATGATTTTGGCTGCAATTTGCCAACTGATGAATAGCCTACTTTTTGCATTCACAAATGCCATTCTCATTGTATCCAATCATGTGCCAATCATCTATCAAATCAAAACGCTTCTGGAAAATTTTACAATTCGGAACCTTTTCATAAGCTGTTTGAGGTTGGGGCAAGTTGCCTTTATTTAAAGAGTTTAGGGTTTGAACATTGTGATTTTACAAGTACTTTGTCACACAAAACCCATAAGACATCATAGCCCTAGAACTACCTTCAATATACAATACCAACCTGTCTTGGGTGGGTTCCGTTTGACTTTCATCCAGTCGAAAGTCTGTGCCGAAGAGACGCCCTCGGACAGTGGCGAACAGCATCCATCAAGGTGTGCTGCGTGAAGGGGTGACAGCGGATTTGAACAATTGGAAAACGGCGGCAGATTAGCCTGCTCGTGCCCGGCGCCGTAAGGGTACTGAAGCTGACCAATTGGCGCGCCCCCGTAACCTTGGCGATGCTGCTGAACCATGGATGAAGAAATGTTTCCGGAATAAACCAACGGGGCACACTGCGAGAACCCCGTCGCCGAGTCTACTTCCTGGTTGAGCGCGTAATGGTTATAGGTAGTACAGAAACCCTGGGAAGGATAGCCCGACCCACAAGCCGGGTGGGCCCCGTAAGTGATACCCAAAGGGCCCACCGTGGACTGATAGGGCCCAGGCTGGTGAGCAATGCCATCTGGGGAAGCTCTGCTTGGTAGGAATCGATCATCTGTTCCGCAATTGTTAACAGTTACAGCACATGACTGGAAAGTTGTAATCCCGTGGTCCGAATGGAAAGCCCTGACAGAGCACGAGCCACCTTCACCGCTCATCACAGAGTAATCTAAGAAACTGCTCATTGTGGCATCGTTTTA
The DNA here is from genome assembly GCA_026901105.3 of Galaxias olidus. Lineage (NCBI taxonomy): Eukaryota > Metazoa > Chordata > Actinopteri > Galaxiiformes > Galaxiidae > Galaxias > Galaxias olidus. Next base: position 70,774 of record JAPMUY010004362.1, read on the forward strand.
GCTAGACTAAGGGACCATTCACCACAGGCCCCTTCAGCACACTCTCCCTTCTCTCTCGCCCTGGGTGACCGTGCCAACCTTTACATACTCTCCTGTTATCAGGGATATGGGAAGGGGGTAAGGACGGGTCGATATCAATGAACGGTAGCAATCACGTGGACCGGGTCAGCCAGTGAGGTGTTTGTCCTTATCCATTGAGCGGTGACAGATTGGTGTTTGAGTGGGTATTTAAATTCCAAGCGCTCGTCGATCAAGGTGACGCGCTTCGGCTAATGTATTGGCCGAACAAACAATGAGCTGGGAGGCAGACGACAGTGGACAGGTCCGGGGTCGTATGTAGAGAGCGGAGCAGTTAACACTGCATCTTCCAACCCCAGTGGGGTTTCTAAAGGGAAAAAGTAACGTTTTACCATGTCCATCTTCCAACAAGGACGACCAATCACTATGACCCTCAGGTAAAGTGATATTTTTGGAATGTAAAATGTTGACATTTTGGTGCGTGTGCGCGCATGTGTTTGAGATGTGTTTGTGATTGCAATTAAGTCACGTAAATTGGAGTTACATTATTCAGAGGGAAACAACAGTTGGAACAAAACAGAGGCTTTGTTTGTATAGGCTATACCGGGTTGCATATAGGCGATACAGCATTTGTGATTTGACACCTTAGGACCGAGGGTAACATTATTATTTCAAACGCAGCATTTCACACTGACAGTGCACGCTCATTGAAAGTGTTTCATTGATCCACTTACTGTCTATTCAAAGTTAAACTAGATTGCTCAGCGAGCGGTTTATATAGGCAGATGACTGCACTTAGGATTGTATTCCACATTACATATTAAAACCATACATTACAATTTACTGCAAGCTACTATTTGACATTTTCTGCATACTGGTTTGCATAACATATAGGCTGTATAGCCTTGTATGTATTCATAAGAAAAGTCACTTTCAGTTAAAACGGTTTAAATGAAATAGTTGCTATGCACTGTTAATAGACAGGCCAAAGCCTACAGAGCCTGTGTCTGCATTATCTTTCTGGACGATCGTTTTCTCCCAAAAACGACATATTTTGCCAACAGATGTCTTGCTATAGACGTTTATCGCTTGCTCTGCTTACCTATGTGCAGAAAATTAGGCTGCTGACTCTGTAGGCCGCATGCCTTATAAATCCAAACAATAAAAAAGGGCGGGGATAACTTCGGCTAAGACAAAACAAGGAAATGGATTTGCGCCCCTGCTGGACATGTTTGCACTAAACCGGTGACTAAGACATCCAAGTCTATAAAGGGTAAACTCTGATTAATGCACAGGAATGCTTCAATATATACCTACTGTGCCTCTGATTTGTGGTCGATACACCATCTTAAATGTTTAGGCAAAGAACATGTGAATGAAAATGTGTTTGTCCAAACACAGCTGGAGCTTTCTGGTTCAGACCAGTCATCAACTGTTAAAGTCTAAATTTCATTTATAAATCAGTTATTAACAAGCTAATGTGTTGCTCTATTACCAAATACATATGGGCTACAGATTCTTGGCTTATTATCTGAATGTTTTACAGCATTTCTGAAACAAAATATTTATGTCAAAAGATGGCTATCCTCCCTCAAAACCCTTCCTTTCGCAACAACTTCCTTGGTCCCATTGCTATTAAGAACCATGCGTGGGCGCAGAGAATCGCTGTCTGTCCAAATTTCTCCCGACCTGGCATTCCTTTAGATTACAGCCTATATACTTCTGGCGAAGGCGGAACAGCAAAAAAGGCGCATTGTGAAGATTCTGTTACTCTTGTTTTAAAAGTAAGCTGGTGTAGTCATCTAGGTTGCATGCGCCAGTTCACAACATTCAAGCTCTGCAGTGTGCAATTCAAAAAAAATCAAACCAATATGCCTGCTTGTGTTCTAAAGGTCAAAGGATAGTCTGCACCTTCCATCCCCGCTAACCACTGTAATAACAGCCGATGCCGGGTATGAATTGATAAATCGATTGTCTTATGTCGAGTTCGCAACTAGTGGTTTGCTAGCCCCCCCCCCCCCCCCTCTCTCTCTCTCCCTCTCTCTCTCTCTCTCTCTCTCTCTCTCTCTCTCTCTCTCTCTCTCTCTCTCTCTCTCTCTCTCAGAGCTCCATCTGCACGCACAGACTCAGACAATCGCAAAGGAATGGAACAATTAGATTCAGCATGCAACGAAAAATATAAAATTATGCGTTAACTATAGCATGCACAAACACCTTTCTTTTAAGTGTAATTGCTGATCATAATACCATATATGCAAATACATTTGTTTTATGTCAATATATGATCAAGGTTTAAAGTGTTGCTCTCTGCTATTTACTGTGATCTATCAGACATATTTCACCAAACAACATTATGGGCATGTTAAAAATTCTAAAAAGTGTTTAATTATTGACCTGAAACACTTTTTATTTTCTTGTAGGGTGAAGCCTTCAGTCTGTGCTCAATTAGACATGTTTTGAGTGATGTGCCGAGGGTGCTAGTATTTGTAGCTTGGCTGCTGCTGCAGCAAAGCTTTTACGGCGCCTATTCAGGTTTTTTAAAAATGCAACAATCATATATTTGTATAAAGTGATTGCACCGCTTTATATAGGTCATGGTCTGTCAGTAGACTCAGTAAGATTATGAAATATTGGGTCTGTTATTTTTTTGTAACCTACACTTGGTGTTGTCGTTTTCTTTTAATTTATGGTAAGGATTGATTTGTTATGAGAAAGAAAGTGTTCATTCAAATACAACTCTTGCGACTTTTTTTTGCCGATTATAAATTATTGAAGTAAAACAAAAGCAAATACTTTAAAATAAAGAGTAAAGTTTGCAAGGTCGTATCATTTTTTCTGCTTATAGTGGTGGCGGTTTAATTCCTAATTTGTTTAGAGCAGCAATGTAAATGGAAAATGATAAACAATGATACACTGAGGTTCATTTCTTAATACACAGGATATTTTTTAAATGAACCTCAATGTTTCATCTAACATTCTTCTGAGACTATTGGCATGTCCAGGTTTTCAAATACAATATGCCCTTTATTTCCTATTACCTACACCTAAATCTACTGTGCTTTTTCGCAGAATAGGCTATCTGATTAACAATAAAAGAAGAATAAAACAGCATCGAAATATCAGGTAATTATAACAAGTTAAATGTATTTAAAAAAAAATATTCTGGACAGTGTAAACAATACAAAAATAAAATAGACATGGTCCATAATAACATAGGCTATTTTCAACCACACATTTTACCCAAAAGTTCATTGCAATATATCAATAAATTGATAATTTCGACCGACATAGTAAAATGCTTTTCATAATTACAGGGCTAAGATTAATCCTTACCTTGAATTAGTTGGAAGGTACATTTGTAATACTATTCAATCATATGTAGCAAAAATCGACCATAAAATTCACTTCAAATGTACTGTAAGAACTGTAGCCAAATATTTAATGTTCCACACAAAACAATTATTCAATAGTTCAAATGTTGCAAGTCAATTGTAGTCAGAGACTCCGAGAAAAAGTAAAAGCTGTCTGTAGATATGTCCACGGAACTTTCAAGAGTTTCTGACAAGCTAGGCGAGGCGGCATCGGAGAAGTGAAGGCAAGAATCCGAAGAGAATGCTTGAAAATCGTGTATGGAAACGTCGAGGGCTGGGGGACTATCTCCATTGTCAGGGCCAGATGCGGACCCGGGGCCTATTGTTGACACGCAGCCTATAACAGTGGGTGATAGGTTGGGAAAATGTTTAAGATTTTTGTCATTGCTGTCCAGTGGCGAAACAATATAATGCATGGTCTCGCCATTGTGGTGGCCGACATTCTGGAGCTGCTGTGCGGTGCTGACTGAGTTTTTCTGAAAGGAGCAGGTTTCTTTTTCCAACAAGGCCCCGGTCCCCGTGTTGATACTCTGCTCGAACATAGACCCCTCGTCCTCCTCGTCCTCGCTGTGGAGTCCGTCTTCTGCGTCTGTCCCCTTTCCCTCGCCGTTGTGGTTCTCTTTGCTCTGAGTCTGTCGTTTGTGCTTCATTCTACGGTTCTGAAACCATACTTTGACCTGTCTCTCAGTTAGGTCAAGCAGGGCCGCTATCTCCACCCGCCTTGGGCGGCATAGATACTTGTTGAAGTGGAATTCTTTCTCCAGCTCCAGGAGCTGGGTGTTTGTGTATGCTGTCCTCAGTCTACGGGAGCCCCCTCCTACTCCACTCTCCACGATCTCAGGCGAACCTTAAAAGAAGAAGAAATGTTCAATATTACAAAGCGATCCATGGATAGGCTACACGATAAAACACCAAGCATTTCACACATGTCAGTATACAACAAGTAGGGTGACTGGAGCAAAATGGCCGCTTAAATACAACCTAGGCTTCTTTGCTATTTAGCAATAGGCCTATATTTTCCAAACAGATAACGTATGAAGTTGAATATATTCAACCACAAAGAGAGCAGAAAGCTTTAATAGCAATGGCATCAAGATATAGGTTACTGTGCGTTAGAAAGGCACTAATGAACGCACCAGCTGCCGTTCTCGGCAATGGTGCTCCATCACTCTTCATTACTGTCACACATCAAACCTCTGGCAGTACAAGACGTGAAAGGGCATAGTAGAAATCAAAAACATCATTTAGTATTAAAAACTTTTTACAACTTTTTTTAACGAGCATGACCAAAGTCATGGTAAAAACAATGTTTTAACCCTACTTTGTTTAGATATATAGATATGTTTTGTTTGGAGTGTGTTAACAAAACTTCATCTACTTGTTAAATTTTTTTAGAAAATGCACTCACCTTTTGGTGAGAGGCAAACAGGTCCACTAGCTATCGTGGCGGTGGAAGTTGGCAAGTGATTCTTCTTTGAGGCTTTTTTCTCCCGCATCCAGGGATACTCCGGGGGTAGAGAGGCGGTGGGCAGCGGGCTGCATCCATCGGGGCTATGTCTGGGTCGGCTGTGCCGCGGATGGCTGCCCGGGTTAAGGCAGGGGATGGTCTGCTCAAAAGGAGGAGGAATCAGTGTCGAGCGTGAAAGCGTCGAGCTCTTGATTGATGAACTTTGAAATGAATCACCGACAGGGGGGAAAGATGTCAGGCACTCAGCAAGCGACGGCTGGCTATTGATAAAACCGCTCTCTCGCTCGAATTCGTAATTCATCTCCGCTCCCTGAGAGCCGAGGAAAGTTTGCACACGTATTTTTATAATGTTGCGGCTCAGTGAGAAAATCAAAGAAATAAATCATTAAAAAATCTTCCGGTGATATTGTTTTTTTCTATATCACTGATTACAGCCGTATGGGGACCAAGCCACTATTAAACTATTGAATTCATGGAGACAAGGTTGAAATTGGACCGAATTGCCTGTCACATGATTGCTTCTACCCAATGACAATTTGGGGTTTAATCAAAAGAAGCCACAGTCTGTGTGATTGATCCAAAAGCTCCCGAAAAGATGCCTCACTCAGTAATGACGTCTGTTTTATTTACATATTTGTCCGTTCAGTTTATCTTGCCCTTGCCTCCCAATCAAGATTAAGCTTAAGAATGATTTTGGAATGGTCGGCGCTCAATATGACAGGGAAGTAAGTTGCTAGCCTTCAACGCTCGGGCTCTCCCTCTCTTTCGTAGGCCTATTGTTTGAGAATGTCAGTAAAGAACGCCCCCAGTAACCCATATGCAGTAGCTCCAAACTATGTCTATGGTCATTAGCTTAGTTGCCAATTCATACCCTATCAAGCAATACTCGACCAGAAAAGAACAACACTCCATATATGATATGGAAATATCTTAATGGCAACCAGGGTCCTAAATCTGCATGATGAAATATCCTTCAAAAGTGTAGTTAAATTAGAAAATTTGAGAATGAGAGAATTAGAACCTTCGGTAAAGTATAACCTCAAATATGCATGTTTACAAACAGAACAAGGATGTTGCGAAGATTCACAGAATGTATCTTATCGACAGCTCTGGAGGAACTTCCCTTTTACAAAAAGCTTATTGAATTCGAAGAACGTGTTGATATCCACTTACATGATGAAGATATGTGTGCAAAGTACATATTGAACACAAACGAACAGACAAACACACGCACACAAGCATATGCACGCACACACACTTACAAGAATGACATGTTTTCTATTATAATACATTTTCTTCGAAATGGTAATTAAGTGGCAATACGAAATGCCGGAATTAGTAAATGTAGGCACAGCCTAAACATCATAAAAAATCCCCGTTGGTCATTTTCGAAAATTTGCAGTTATGCCTAATTAAATTACACTACAACATAATAGCACAAAATCATATTTAATGTAAACCCCAAAATGTAAATATTTCATTGTTTGTTTGTTTGTTTGTTGTTCCAGGATTAGGCACAGAACAAGAATCAGCTTTTGTAATTCAACTGAAATGTTTTCAAGGTGTTATGAAGTTTTTAATTTCAATGGAGGTCACAGCAAGCGACTGTAAGCCGAGGAAACATTTGAAATAAATGTTATTTTTGTTTACTACCGCACACGAAACAACTGAGCTATGATGCTACAATATTTAATTTACAACGGATCCATTACAAAAAATGTTTAAGGAGCAATAGGTTATCCTCGAGACCTCTCACGTTGTTTGGTTTAAAGTAGGCCCACGTCGCTGCAAAATCGACAATTGCACATGCTACCAATATGCAATAGTCTTTTTTTAGCTGGATTTTGTCGAACATGATGTATTCCCCCCAAAAATTGTAATAGTGTGAGAGAGAGCAGGGAAAGAAGAGCTAGTCCTTGCAACGTTTATTGCTTATATACCAAACAAAGAGTCCTGGAAGCCTGTGCGCGATCAATCTTACTCGCCAAAAGGTCTGACAGCTCGGTGCCCTCAGAACACATTTAAGGCTTCTAACTCTCCACCAGATCAAATACATGCAGGAAGCAGCAAGAAACATTGGCCACTCAGATTAGAACTAGTTTCTGTTAGCAGTTGAAACTTTGCTGTCGCTTAAGGGATGTTATATTGACAAATAAGAATCGAACAATAACGAGAAATATTCCATGTGAGCCAAAAATGCGTAATGGTGAGTAGCATAAGCCAGAGATACAGTAATCTTTACATTAGAATGTTTTCAAACTAAATGTTTTTCGTTTTGTCATAAACCCATCTCTTAGCAGAACTGCGGAATTTGAGGTATGGGACATAGGTCTATTCGAAAAAGATGGATGCGTTTTGTACAATTAGGCTCAGGCTTTGTGCGTAGAGGGAGTGGGTGGCGGCATTCTGTTAACCACAGTCAGTCTGTCCTACACACTTTCATTTTCTTTAGAGGATTGATTTAGGGGCCACTTTCCCACGGATGGATATAGCGTGAAATGCAAAACTTTTTAACCACAACTAAAATACTTGATTGTACGTTTTAGCATGTATGGCTAGTCTAATTACTGCGTGTGTTAGCGTGTGAGTGTGTATATGCCCATGTGTTGGACCCTATGCTCTGTCCATGAACCTTTACACATCACGTTTTAATTGTTCTAGGTTCCCCTGCTAGCCATATGTTCGGGGCAATAATGTCCTTGCCCTGTAAAATCAATCATACTCACATTACAATTATTTGAAAGTACTTCGTCCAAAATAAGTTTGTTTAATAATAAGAAGACTGAGGTTACGGTTTTAACAGTTCAATCTGGAATTTATAATGGGCAGGTTCAAACAGCAGATCCATTATGATTTTATGGATGGGCTATAAAAGTGTGTCAACATGGATTATACATATGAAGCGTAAAACGATGTGAACGATTTTTAGACGGCTAATAGGCCATTGTTTTTTATATTATTTGTAATTTATTTATTTTTAGAAAAAGACTATAGCCTGAATCGACAATTGAATAAGGCATTCATTCTATCAAAGCAAAAATATATTTCCATAAACATTTTTGAAGGGTTTATTATTAAGTCTCTGGTAGGCTACGCCGGGTGAGCCATAACTGTTAGCCTAGGTGTATATGTTTGATCTGACCTGCAGTAAGCCGAGCTTTTTGTCATTTTGGCACATTTAAATTGAATGATAATCCGAATAGGTCACGTTATTTGCTATTTATTTGTGGCGTGTTGACTCATTTTGAGTGACTGAATATATCAGCGAATTATTTGCCAACGATTTCTCACTTAGCCTCTTCTCTTTTTTTGCAGGTACTCCAGAAGGCCCTCATGACAGGTTTATCATTATAAATGTGCCGAAGCCGATGAGAGGAAAGAGATGGCCACCAAGCCGTTCATCGTATATGGCAAAGACTTCCTCTCGGTCTTCTTCAAATTCAGTAGCAACATTTTCATCGTTGCTACCTCGTTTTCACATTTATAAATCACTACAATAAAAACCTTAGATTTTGATATCAACGCTGCACATAAGCATAGTTTATACAATAGGACTGACTTCATGAAGATAGCCCGTGAAGGCATGTAATAATATCGATAATCATAAATAAGGCTTAAATTCTTCAGTAGCTGCATTACATATAGTACCCATGTGTCATATCCCTGAAATTCTAAACAATCACAGGCTAATGTTGAGGAATAAGTTGTCTATATTCCAATTAATGTATTTATTTATAGGAACTGGAGCAGCATGGAATGTATGACACGGGATGAGGGCGTTGTTTAAAAATGTTTTCAGTAAAAAACGTAAATAAAAGCAAAAAATGTCTGTCATTCTTTCAAAACGTATTGCATGGTTGGTTGCTTTAAAATTTGAAAAAATGAAAATGATTCACCATGGTGATAGAATATGCATATCGGGTAAAAAATAATAACATAACAACAGTTTCCTGATAAGGATTTTGCAGGTAAAGGCTCAGGAAGCTGGTTTTAAACTTCTCCCCACAGCACAGAGGGGTGTCAAATAATACTTTCGGATTATTTTTTTTACCAAATAAAAAATAAATAACAAAGAAAGTCCTTAAGAACAACACAAAACGGGAAGCTTGTGTACACCCGCATTACTAAAATGTATTTTCCAATGTTCCTAGCTTGTGGTTCTTGAAGATACTTTCAGAAGTGCAACAAAATGCAAAACAATTCTTCAAATACGGATAAATAAAACCATACTTAAAATTTCACATTCAAATAATACCATTTGTTCAAAATACCCTGTTGATTTTTCTTTTTAAAACAATATTGTAAATAATCTAAACATAGGCTATGCATAATGTGGCACCCGAGCTTAAACCTCTACAGCCCACATAAAGGTCTTAATGGGTCGATAACAAATGAGGAAATAGAATATTCCAGCCAGTATGATTATTTTCTATTATCGGGCTACTTAACCCACCAAACTATGGAAAAGTATAAGGAAAGAGAAAGTCGAAGTCATAAGTATAAGACACAAAGCAACATGGATCAGGAGGTACAACAATGGGCGGAGTGATCCGAGGTGTGCCACTGCTACAGATGCGTCAATTTGGGCGCTTCCTGAATTCTTCCCTGAGAGTAGTGCGGCGTAAGGTCTGTATATGTGTTCGGATCACACACTCCGTGATGGGGATTATTACCCATAGTAATTGCTCCATTGTAGTCCATGCTTGTGGACGGTGGATGTGGGAGATGGGTCAAGCCGAAAACGGAGGGCCCGGAGTTGGGCATAGAATCGATGTAGCCTCCGCCAACGTAAACTGGGCTGCCCTGAATGTGCGTCCCATAATTGCCATTGCCTTGGAGAGGATGCGCGTCATACTCAGGCGTGGCTGAGTCTGTCACAGGATATCTTTTCTGTGAGGGCGGGCAAGTGTTGAGGGAACTGTTTAAAGGAGGAGGATATGACGTAGGCATTCCGTATGCATTTTGATGAGACTTGTAAGCCGTTGGCGACTGGGGCTCAAAAGGTACAGTGTTTACAAGAGAATGCATAGAGTTTAGGTATCCTCCACCACCACCAGAGGCTGGGCCGAGGGGGCTCCTAGGGGATTGGCCCCCGGGAGATGGTATCATACCAACGCCTTTCTGATCCTTCTTGTACTTCATTCTACGGTTTTGAAACCATATTTTTATCTGCCTCTCCGTTAGGTTGAGCAGGTTAGCCATCTCCACCCTACGTGGCCGGCAGAGATAACGGTTGAAATGGAACTCTTTCTCCAGTTCAACGAGCTGGGCGCTAGTGTAAGCTGTCCGTGCACGTTTTGAAGCTGCTGATCCGGGTGGACTCTTCTCTCCGGAACAACACTCAACTGCGTAGGATTGAAAGGAGAGAATGGCAGTAATCAGTAACTCATTCCGTGAACCCTTTGTCTCCCTCTCTTTCTCTTGTTCCTCTTTCCCTCAAAAGCATCCAATTTAAAAACAAATATAGGCCTGTATCCCCTGTTGTCTCTTACCACTATCGCCAGCCTTCATAAACTTCTATAGCCATGGGCAATGCACAAGCTTTAGGCTAGTTGTTTGTTTTCAAATACATTGAGTGTCTTTAATAGCCTGTGATACGTACTTCGGCATAAATATGGTTCAAAGGTTATCAAAATGTGCATTAACAACAAATAAACAATTTGTATTAAACTGCTATGGAAAACACAACCATAACATGTCAGTGCGTATTAACACAATTAGTATCAACATTATGCATCACTATATGCTGACCTACTGCAAGGATATAGCTTTTTTTAAAAGGCTTGTGTGGCGTTGGCCCAGCTACATATTTAGCCGACTATAACATATTTTACCATGCAGCGCGAACGCTTGCTACACATATCGAAAGAGACGTGATATCAGATAACGGTTGAAATTACAGATAGACATATCACATCATGAGCCTTGTAGGCCTATGATTCGCAAACAGTGCAACCAGCACGTTTTCAGAAAGTACATTATCAATTCCAAAAAGCATATAGTGCCTAATACACTAAATATATATTTTTTGTAATGAAGTCGGGAATTTAATTTATGGTAGCCTATTTAGTAGGCTAGCCTGTCGCAGGTCGTTGTATCTGGAAACTTTTGTTGAACCTATACTGTTTTTGTTAACAACTATGCCATGCACCACTACAATCAGGGCTGATCTCTAATCAAAACAAAGGGACAAATTGGAACATTCGTTTTGCTTGTTTGTTTGCTGTCTTTCAGGGAACAATGTGTGATCAGGGCCAATGCATGTTTACATTAACTCAAAGTAAATATTGGGTAAACGTTAGGACAGTGCAAAGTATGTGGCCTATACGAATTTATGCCTTAAGCAATTCAAACAACTTCTCAGAATTGTGCAGTTTGAGAAGAGGAGACAGAGAGTAGAGTAGAGTAGAGTAGAGTAGAGAAGAGAAGAGAAGAGAAGAGTAAATGGTTACAAGTATACCTGAACTGGAGCTATTAGTGTTTTTCTGCTTGGTGTTCTGACGAGACTCTTTCATCCAGGGGAATATGTGCTTGCGCGTGGACGTTGGAGAGCCGTTCTTGGCATGGGACTGGTTGGACCCGTTACTCGTGTTTTGGGTAAGAGTGTCAGGTGATTGGGGAAGAGGGAGTGGGCCCAATATTGGCACCTGCGGTTGATTGCTTTCTGGAGGAACCGTGGGCTGCGCTGCCTGAGTGGCCGTGCTCCTGTCGCGGCTCTCCGCCATCTCACCAGGCTTCTGAAGGACGACGGAACCGTCAGGGGACTGCAAGGAGCAGGCAGGTCGATGGTACTCACTTTCCACATGAGAGGCTCGGGGATATTGGATCTGATTGGCATCATAACTGAAGCCATTTGCGCTTTGATATGGGTAGCCACTGTAAATTGGGGAGCTGTCGTAGTAGGTTTCCTTTTGCATCTCGCCGTTTCCCAATATTTATTTCAGAAACTGACAGGGTCTTGACACCTTTGTAGAATAACATTGGCACCCTTTGGTCACGTGACGCCTCTCCGCCAATGGCCTCCTCGATTAAACCTAGGGTTACAAGAAGCACTGTGAGGGGAAGAAATGGTGGCGATCCATCTTACTTTTCAATACAGGGCTGACACGTGAAACTATGGAGACGATAGGGGCAAATGTCCTGTAGACTGTTACCGTTTACCTTATGGCTTACACAGGACATAAAGACATGCATGAACACTGAATCCAAACAAGACCCATAGCAAAAATTCAAATACGGCATGGTCTAAACAGAAAAAACATGGTCTTTCCCAAAGAATATAGGTTAAGGAGAGTTTTAAATTCGTATTTGGCAAAAAAAATAAATAAGGCCCACTGCTATTCTTGTCTGAAGTTCTACACATTTTTCACATAATTATGTGTAGATGGATAGTAGGTTCGCAAGGAAACCTGAAATTCCGGACTGGCATGCACCTTCATGAGCATGGCGTGAACTTAGCTTGCAGACCCATAATATTGGCTGCTGTTGGTTCTGTCGGCGCGGCCGCACGTCGCGGTAATGTATTGGGGGCAGTGGACCGGGACGGCGCGTATAGGCTACCAGGCTTGGGGTTCAACCGGACAGAAATCCGAGCTGCCTAACTAGCTTTTCTCTGCCATTACTCAATGAGTTAACAATGGGGATCACATGCGAGTGAACCATTACAGTAAAATATAAATGTTTGCATTATGACCCTACTATTTAAAGGATTAAGGCACATGACACACTTTTTACCTCAACATTGTTCACATAATAGTATATTTAATTGCTCAAAAGATATAAGGGCTAACAAACAATGCCAACAGCTGAATATCCAATTGTCAAACTTCTATAATATCCACATTATTTTGGCTTTATATGTGTGCTGAATTGATATATTTGCACATATGCTATATCAGTATGCATTTAATGTAGGTCTACATTTCTTATAATTTTAATATAATAACTTGGTTCAACCTTTCTGAAAATATAATAGGCCTATATGTCAACGTAAAAAGTATTTTTATATTTTGAGTCTGCAGACAGAGCTAACGAATTTATTGCCTCAGTAAAAAATGAGGCCGAAAAAAGCGAATTAATCAATCACAATATATCTTATATAGTCACTGTAACTTGTAGGCAAGAATTCAAAGTGATTTCTAAGATATGATTTAAATTAGAAAAAATCCTGCCTCTTGTAATTTTCCAAACAAAGTTTCTTTCAACGCCATACAACTGCAGACTAAAACTAAATCGGATCACCGCTTGTCGTAATAAAAGGCACAAATAATTCAATGCTGTGAATAATCAGATTACGTTTTGTGCATATCACAAAAATAATAGCCTTCGACTACGGCCATTTAAGACACAGAGTGAAGACACAAACTCGGGAATTTAACGCTCAGAGAGTTCTAACCCATGGCTGCCTGTGTGTGTGAACTCTTCCTGAACCGAGCTGCAAGTCATACGGTGATAAATCACCGAGCGACACACAAACTACGCAATTTACAACCGAGGGAGCCTATTTCTGGCCTTCTTACCTTATCCTCTGACGACGAATGCACAGCACGGCGCAATATTTTCTCATTCAGCGACGAAATCGATAAAATCAGCAATCCAGAGAAAACTTTAGGCAATGCGAACTGTGCGGCAGCGAAAGACAGCGTCTTGTATTTAGTAATAAGCACCAACAAATGAAAGGGAGCGAGTGACTCTGCAGAAGAAACTAAATTCCCTTTTCTCTATTTGACGTGGATATGGTAAACTGAGATACAAAAGCAGGCGCGAGCACTCAACTTGCCCAGATAAGAGCTATCGGCCCTTTCTTTTGAACTTATCACATTCTACAGTAATGCCCAGACTTTATACCAATATAGGTTGTGCCTAACGAGGGCTACATGCTGGACTATGTGTTCCAGCACAAGTAGGCTACTATTGCAGACAACAGTGAACTCCCCCGAACCATAGCGTCACCATAGACAAGAAAAATTATGCAAATGAAGTATAGCGCCTTGGAAAACCAGTTCAAGTCAAGTGGCTCACCTCCCCCCAATGAAATGAAGAAGCCTCCAGTTTATGAAATTAAATAACATTACTAGTATACGAACGCCAATAGTCCACTTCTTACAATTATGTGTTTTACTTACTATTGGGTAGCCTGCAGAAAATTGTTGATTTTACCGGTGTTTGGAACATAAATTGTACTTCATGATGCAAGTACATTCACATAGCAATCCCTGAAAAAGGGATTCTATCCAACGGTTAATCATTTACTGACTTTTCCAGGAATGCGTTAACCATTTAGTTTGCAAATAATTAAATATTTTATTCTTACAATCCAGGTAACATATCACCACCTTCAAATATAACGAGTGTATAAAAAGGACAAATCCTAGTTTACAATTATAATCTAAACTGTAAGGACTCCGTTGATTTAAGCTTGTTTGATGTGGACCAAAGGAAAGACCCCCATCGGGAAAAGGGTGAGAAATGTAAAGAAGTTTTATCACCAAAAGGCAAGCACGAGGAAAGGCAGCAAGAAGCATGGAATACCGGGAGCTGGGGGAATCCCCTAAGGGTCTGATTTGCGGCAAAAGAGAAAATATGTCTTCGTGCATATTAGTAACATCCACTTATGTTTAAGAATTTTTAGAAGAAAATGGAAAATGAAGGTAATTGAAAAGGTACGATACGGGCGTGGGAGGATGAGTGGGGGGTAAATTCACATGAGGACTTGTTTTTTTTTGTGTGTTTTTGCTAACGTTGCTTTTCTTTTTTTTCCCCAAAAAAAGAAAAGAGCTTGTGTAATAATTGACTCCTTTGTGTTACTAAATGCTGACTTTATATATTATTTAGTTTGTTACTAACTAGAGGGTTAAATGTGAACAAGATGTGAACGAGAAGATTAGGGGACGCCGTTGGTTTTGGTGTAGGCCAACTCCGTGCAGCCAAAAACATTGTGACACAGGCTAAATAAAAAATAAAAAATAAACTTCAGAAAAGTCAATTATTAGTCTGGGCCAGGCAGATAGTTGTCAGATAAAGTGGTTTTTGAATGGAGTACGGCACCAGTCCAAGAGGTGTAATACTCCTCGTCACTTTTATACTGACAAATTACACTGTAAGATGTGTTAGATAACGAATTATTGCTCTTCACCTTGTCATAGCTCTTGAGAGAAAAACGCCAGTGGCTGCGATTATCTTAGTGAGGGTTTTAGTTTATTGTCTTTCTTAGTACAAAATAAGGATATGATCTTAGAGCATTAACAGTAGTAAATTATGGACTTTTACCTACCGAAGGTAAAAGAGGGTCTTTCGATGACTGTATTTAAGCCAGAAATTACTTGGCTTCAATTCTGAAAAAATAAAGAAAACAGTATTAGTTAATTTTATCAATTACCATACATATTGTACAGAATTTGTGATAGGCTTTTATGTGTTATATTAATGGATGAGCTAAACCTAGTAGACAATAAACATAAATATAAGGACTTGAATTGTTGTTAAACATAAGTCATCATCAATTATATTTATAAAAGTCACTGTAAATTAAACTAAATCCAGCCTAATTCTGTTTACCAAAGAGAAAGTGTCCAAAGGCCTATGGTGAAATATTTTTCTTATTTGGCTAGTAAGCTTGCTATTTAGAGAATAGAAGAGACTGCACGCGAGCGACAACTATACATCAAATGCAAAACCTTGCCTTCTAAAAAGCCTATATGAACCATAAATACATATTGGTTTTATTTTTTTCCTTGTAAATCAAGAGAAAAAGGAAGAGGCTAAAATTAGAAATGATTATAGTTGCGCTTTTGTTCTTTGTGGATTTTCTCCACCTCTGGAATTGGATCGAATAGTAATTAGGTCTCGCGCAACGGCTGCCCCAAGTCCCCATCCCCATAAATCACACACCAGCGGCGTGACCTTAACTCAGCCGCGCGATTCTTGATGGCACTCCGTCTTCCTTTATTCTATAGTTTTCTTAACGGATCCTCTAAATAACACATATTTAGAATTTTTGTATAAGCTTCACCTTATCCTACATTTTTATCAATTTAAAATAAAAGCCAGGTATAAGTAGATGCACATGTCCGTTTGGACCGCAGGACATGTACACCTGCTTTGTTTATTTGTTTGTTTGTTGGTTGGTTGGTTGGTTGGTTTTTTGCAAGCAGACATTTAGATGTATGGATTTAACATTGTGTCGGCTATAGTAGGCTATAGCAATCATATGTTATTTAAAAAAACTGATCTTTACGATTAGTCGTGCTTTATAATTTTTACTTGAAACACTTAGAATATCTATCAATACATACGGCACGCTATTTTCCAGTCTGTAACGACGGCCTGTTTTTACTGACCTCTGATTTGCAGGGTAAAATCTCACGACAGTAATGAACAATCGGCGGAAATACCTCGGAATAAAATCCATCCTTCCAAAGCATGGCCCCAGACTATATGTCCGCGTGGAAAAACATATCCGTCCGTTGCAGCGGTTTAATGCCATCCACAAAAAAAGAGACTCACTTCGATATTCTCTCCATTAATTTCCTAAAAAATTATTTAAAGCATACACCACTCATCAAAAGTAAGTGTTGGCTAAAGTGTCTATAATCAGTATAGTATTGCTAGACCCGGGCTCCAGTTTTCTTCCCGGTGCCATTACAGCGCTCTGTATTATGCGCACCACTCACGTGACTCAACGTCAACTTAAATCCCTATTATTTGAGTCTGTGAATCATTAATGGAGTCGCTCATTATCTCAGAGGAGGAACGGACAAGTTGGAAAGAAAAAAATAGGACTAAATTACTCAAAAATGTATGTGTGGACAAAAGACGGGCTATCAGAAGGCAGTTACTTTTTCCAAAATAAAGTGCACAGTCAATTTAGTATGTTATGCATTTTGGGCACATGTACGCTAAGACACTTTTGTAATGAACCCCCACTATGCTGTAATTCAAATAGTAGGCCTACATATTAAGCTCTAACCCATGCATGTGTTTGGGGACGTGTTTTGCATTTAAGTGAGAAAATTCCCAAAGAGAGATTTATACCTCGAGGAATTCCCTTGTGAGCATTCGTTCATTGCTTACACACGAGTCACCCCTTCATTCATGCTAACCGTAGTGCATGGCTAAAGCCCTTATGTGCTTAATATTACAATACTGTACATTTACGTGGTCAGTTAGCAGACTAAACTTCTTATGCCAAATTAATGATACTGATGGCCTAATGAAAATCTTGCATCTCCTAAAGCCTAGGTATACCTGTCTGACAGAAGGCAATGTGTGTATATAGTGATCGTTAAAGGGATCTCAATGAAAGCAGAAGTGTATGTGTCTTGACCGCCCTGGTCAACCAAAGGACCCCATATATACGCGTTTCTTACCAACCGAGTGAATGGTGCTTGAAATAGTGCAAATTATATCAAGATGGCTCTAAAATAGTTGGTAGAGAATTAGATGGTTTTAGGGTCAGACCCAGTTAATGCATTTACTTTGACTTATAAGCGTAGAGAGAAGAAAGAAAACGGCAATATAGTCGTGATTAACCCTATAACGCCGAGAAAAGAACCTGCAGGTTATAATCTACTGGTAGATTGCTGAAGACAATTGCTGGTAGGCCTTTTGCCAAACCCCTGACTGGAAGAGTTTCTCGCACCGTTTGGCGCTTGTTTTCTATCAGTACTGAGAGGCAGGCTCTTGACTATTAATCACTCAAAGCGGACTTTGACCGCATCCCAGTCACTTCTTACATTCTTAAAAGTAAAAAAAAAAAATGTCGTAGGCTATTGTAAACTAACATTTGGTCAAGAAGATTCAAATTTACAGTGATTCTAACCGTATAAGACAGTATGCCCATGCATATATTAACAAAATATTATTAATAATATATTATTTTGTATTATATATATAATACAATATATATATAATATATATTACACATATACACAATATTCTGTGCTATACTTTGGCATACTCTTTGTTTTTTTAAGAAAGGAATTCATTATATATTTTTTCTTCACTACCAGAATTTTGTAATTTGGCCTGTAAAGCTGTGATGGCCTGGGCACGTGCTACGTTGGAAAAGGTTTCAGGGTTCAAGCGGCTGTCGACTGAAAGCAGACACTGTCCCTCGCAACCTTTCGCCGCCATACCTGAACTTTTCCCTGACCCAAGTTTGATTTTGACCAACAACGAAAAGGATGGTAAAAGAGCCAAGAGCTAAAGGCATTAAACTTAAACATGAACATAAAGCTATATGTAGCCTATCGATA
The DNA here is from genome assembly GCA_026901105.3 of Galaxias olidus. Lineage (NCBI taxonomy): Eukaryota > Metazoa > Chordata > Actinopteri > Galaxiiformes > Galaxiidae > Galaxias > Galaxias olidus. The sequence goes on from JAPMUY010004362.1 coordinate 88,887, forward strand.
ATCCAAGAAACATAATACGTGTTCTATCTTTTTATTTTTCAGATAACATCATCCACTTTTTCCGAGTTTTTGTTTGCAAAATAATGTGGAACAAAAAAGTAGAAAAAGTATTTTCACAAATTGTTCTTTGGAAATTAATCACAGGATGGTAGCCTAGATGTTTTCATACAGTTCACATTTGGAGCTCTTAACAGCTGGGCTTGAGTTACCAAAGTCAGATAAGTGTAAGTATTATGCAAAGGTTTACGTCGTCCAACATCAAGGCTATAAAAAAAAGTAATCCTTTAAATTGGCTTGGCACCCGCTCTTATGAATGTAAGGCCAATGAAGTTATGTTTTGTTACCTTAAGACAGTAGGCCTATTGTGGCTGTGATAAAGTCTAAAGTTAATAAATACGTTTCTTAATCAATAGTAATTACCTGTAGAATTCAATAATCCTTTCAAGAGACATCTAAGTTCAACGTTTGTAAATTAGAGATACAGGTTGGAGAAAAATACACTTGTAAAACAAGTTTTATTTTCAAATGAAGTCTTAAGCCCTGTTTATTGAATGGTATCCTATTATGGAAATTACTGTATACCCGAATATAACGCAAACTTTGAAATGACATAAGTGTCAAACTTGATTAAAGCATTCTCTTTAGATACCGTTCAAATGGTTGGTAATATCCCAAGATTCAGGCCAACCATATAGAGGCTGGGTACATCAGCAGTTTTCATTTCAACTAATTCATTTTTAAATGTTAGAGATTTCTATAAATATAGGCTGGAAGTACCATTTGTCAACTCATGAGGACATTCTACTTACAATGTACGTGGTATTATAATTTACAACTTGAAACTTGTTCATTCTTACAATAAACCATATATTCAACCAAGCCCCCTGTCATAGAGCTTATTATTTTCAAGGCTACACATAGGCTAGCATAATGAAAAAGTAGAAAAGAATGTTACCAACTATACTCACAAAAAACATGCTGGCTGAAGGACACCAGGGACCGAAGGAACAAAGGAAAACTTTGTCAGAGAAACGAGAATGGTATGAGCCTGGCTGAGGATAGATCCTAATGCAACTAAAGATGGTCACATCCATATCTGGACCCAAGATAATTCATAATTTAGTAAGTCACGTGCACGAGCAAATTAAAATTTCAATATTAGGTCTACTTAGAAATCACTTCTATTCATGAGTCAAATGAGATGACAGACCAATTTGTAATCTAACGTGTCAGACATATTGAAAGGCTGAGTTTAACTTCTGCCCATCTGGGGAAATGACTTTACTAAAGTTATGGCAAGAACAATTTTAAGAAAAATATCAATATAGCACTGGGTATTCGTCGCATTTGTTATCATATTTGTAGATATATGCAAAAAAATAATAATATTCAGTGCACCAACCATGCACCCAAAATTAGGCACCTCAAGATAAATGAAATTGGAATTATTAAATAACATCTTATCATGGACAGCATTCATTTTAGCGCACAAAATGTGCTTATACCTGGGTCAAATTGTGACAGTTATCAGAAAATATATTTATTTTAAGAATTTCTATATCAACTATGCTCATCTCACATGCGGTTTTGTTTATGTATTGACTCATAGGCAAATAAAAACCATAATAAAGCCATGGAAGTCTGCAATGATCTATGATGTGGTTTTTGTGAGTGGCGTAAGGTCAGGGGTCACATAGAGTACTCCTGGTCAATGATTGGTCAGAGGTTTCCATGCCCTCTTGGTGAACCCGCAATTGTTTGGATGTAGCAGGTAGTGACCAACACTCACACGCTAGTGTATACGTTAGCAGAGATCATTATAATTATAACAGAAGAAGCCGATTAGACAAACACCATTACAGGGTTTCTTGCCACCTACTTTTATAGCAATTGTCTATTACCACTGTTGTAGTGGCACTACAGTGACGATAACATGGTTTTCATTATTGAAAATAAGTTTTGCAACGCACATGCGTCGTGAATGGCTACAACAATTTATTTGAGTTGTGAATTGGACAATGGCTTATTTGGCCCAGCGTTCCCGTGCCGAAAACTGGACAAGAAATGGAAACAAAACTAGCTGCTGTATTTCGTGATGAAGAACACCTTAATTAGACTGTAATAATTACTTGGAAGATATATCTTTAAATGTATTCTATGTTATTATTTGCATTAAACAGTTCCTTCACCTTAAACTGTAAATGGCTAAATAATTTAATGAAAAATATTTCATAAGCTTATAAGCTCATAAGTTATGTTACTGATAAACCCATGATAAAAGTTTGAAATGAACAAACCCAATGGGATCACGAAAATTCTATGAAAAGGTGCATGTCATAGTAAAAAAAATTTAATTTGTTGAACTTGAATTATATGACAGCATAAAAGTTCAGATTTTATCCAAATCGTTTCAGTCACTTACTTGAATTACATATTTATTTCACAAGAACAGCGTTTATCTAATATAACCTACATTACAACGATCAATAATTAGACAACACATACAAAGATTCACAGTTTAGATAACACCACAATTTAGGACGCAACATCACAAATAAAACTATAGCGTGCTGCACGAACAAACATTTCTAGTTGATAAAACGGTTTCCTTTTGTGCCTTCACTATTATTTGTCTATATACATTAGGAGTGAAAGTCACTTGGACGACATTCAACAGTGAACCAACTCACATACATAAGCTACATTATTACTCTGCAGGATACCGAACTGGACTCAACATCTGACTGGTTTCAAATGGGCACCAATCATCCCTAAATAGTCTGTTTTTCAAGTATATTAGAACTTTCCATTGATAAACAAAAACATTTAATATAATACATAGAAAACGAGTTCCCACTTCACATCTCACCTCATGTACTTTGTGATACATAATCCCAAGTCTCACGATTCAATGTGCGTTATCCTTTTCATACATTATAAACAGATACACTTTAGTTGTCATCTTGATCATGTATGGTTAATTCTCACTCAGATAGGGAGGAAAGAACGAACTGAGTGATAAATGTTGCAAGGGAAGGGGTTGAAGGGACTCCAAAGGCCCCGAGCCCAGGGCACGCGGAAAGAGTTGGCTAACACCATATGACAGGTACAGTCGAGAATAAGTCCCTAAAATTCCACTTGTGTTAATTGCCATTTTCAGTCTGTGCTGTTGTGGGCGGCTTTGCGCTAGTTTGTGTAATCACTATAGGCTCGCACTGCATGGCGTGGGAACGAGCTGCTGCCCTGTTTTGATTTGCTGCGGCTGGGCTCCAGAGGAGGACGTGGCCGAGCTGGAGCGAATCTTAGTGTTTGGCAGCTTGTGATCCTTCTTCCATTTCATCCGGCGGTTCTGGAACCAAATCTTCACCTGTCGTTCCGACAAACACATTGTGTGCGCAATCTCGACACGCCTGCGACGAGTCAGATAGCGGTTGAAGTGGAATTCTTTTTCGAGCTCAAGAGCCTGCTGGCGGGTGTAGGCAGTGCGAGATCTCTTGGGCACTCCTCCATTGTAACTGGCATTGACTGGAGAAAAAAAATACACACATGCAAGCAGGTGTTAGGCGACTTTAAGCGTGCCATACATGCGTTTCTCAACTGAGCCCGTTAAATTTCTTTAAACTCCTTACTTCGTGTGTAATTATAGTTTGCCTATATTTCGTTTTCCCGCTTCCTTTTCTGTTGCGTAAAACACTTTAATTTGGAGATGCAATGCGCACAAATCAATGCGACAATAAAGGTTAAAATCTGTTGTATATGTTTCCAAAACGGTAACATCAAACATTACGCTACAGTTGAGTTGAGTTCAAGCATTAATGTAGCCTTAGATTGAGTTAAAAAGCAACAAAGACACATGGACCCGGCAGACGAACACTGGCAATAAAATTTACGAGGTCCTTAATTACCGACCCTGCTGCTCGACGGTCGTAAATTGCTGTTGTATGGGGTGCTACTAGTGCTGCCTCAATGGGCGTGCATACGTCCCAGTGGTTGTTTCTTGGTGGTTTTGGTATTTAACCGTGACTATAACTCACCGGTGTTACAGTGGACCTTCTTCATCCAGGGGTAGACCACCGGCTCCTTGCCCTTTGGTGCGCCAGGATATGCATCACTAGCAAGACTGCAGTCTTTGCTAGGGTTCGCCCCTGCGCCACTGTCTGGGACTGTATTGAGGCGGGGACCGTGGTTCTGTGGAACGGGTTGTGGTTGTGCGTGATGTCCATCGGTGAAATCGTCAAGCCCGTTGGTGGGAACATTACCGTAATCGTAGTTCGGTTCTGTGTAGTTTGACCTCGGATAAGATGCCTCGTCGTGATGGGGAAAACCCGTATCTTTTGGCCGTTCGTAATATTCAGCTGGGGTAGGGATGTATCCGCTCTGTTGATATTCGTCGCATGGCGGAAAGGAAGGTTCGATATAGTTCGAGTTTATCAAGTAGGAACTCATGGTCATTAATTTGTGAAGTGCAACAATACTAATTTTTATCGTGCTGTCGTTTTTCTGATCTCTACAAAACCCTCCTACTCTCTGTCAAATGTACAAAGTTGTCCAGTCACGTGTAAACCACCACCAATCACCGTGTCTCCTGTGGGCATCATGTAAACATGAACCAATGGAAAGCATGACATTGGCACAACGAAAATTACTCGGACAAGCTTACGTTGGTGTTTTCCTTATTAGAATAAATAAAGGAGAAATATAAGGGAATTTGTTTACAGCATTAACTAAACTAAAGTAAGCGTGGCAATTGTTCAAATACAATATTCACATTTCCTAAAAAGTCGCAAAATTCCAATTCAAAAACTCTGCACTAAGCCCGAGCCTTGACTCCATATGGCTTTGGTGCTATGTATTACATTTCAGCCTGAGACAGATTTTTCGACAGTAAAACATACGTTCACAAAACAGTCGCAATGACACAAATATATACGCTTCATAAAATAAAATAGTTATGGTGACCTGATGACAAAACTAACAAATGTTAACCGTGAGTGCTCAGGCCATCAAACCAGCCAGGTAAGACGGCTATGTCTAATAGATTGCTTTGTTTTCCAGATTTTCAAGAGAGAAAAAAAATATTTAAACAATTATTCCGTATAGGACCAAGGCACCCTATCACACTAACATAATATAATTAAATAACACCATATAGTTTCGCCCAAATTCAAAAAGTGACATTGAGATCTACTCCAAAACTATAACATACACTCCAGGTTATACATTATTTAGAATATGGATTCAGTTTATAACGAAATACTTTATGTGACCTAAACTTTATGTAGACCATGTAATGGAAAATCAAGGCCTCATGTGAGCAAGGACCATGTTTGGTCGAGCATTACGTTCAGGATTTTCACAGCAGTACACATGCTCACCCTGAAACATTTACATTCACAGATGTCATAGCCTTACGCAGCATGGCGGCAAGCGTGCCCAAAAAGATAGTGTTGAGCAAAAATTATAGAATTAGTACTTTGTATTCATATTAAATTAGCATTGATTCAAATTCGAAAATCTTTTTTCACTTCCCACACACACATCCATTTTAGACTACGATTTTAACACATAAAATAATGTCTGTTTGTTTACACAACAGTGCGTAAAATAGTGTTACTCGTTAATTACACCAAAAACATGAATAACCTGGACTGGCTAGGCTATGTGACGTTATTTCACAATCGCATTTCTTAAACCAACACACACGTTCACACATTAAACACAACCTGACCGTGTTCCTTATTGATAAGCAAGGCCTCGTAAACTGCCATCATTACTTGTTTGTCTTCCAGGTCAATGTATTCCTTTTGTACAAATCTAAAGTGTAATCAAAGTTTCAGCCTCTCAGACTGCATGAGCAACCGTGTACCGTGAAGGTACACTTCTAAAAATGTCCCCTGCATCCCGTTAGAACTAAACTTTAGAAATTACCACATCAGCTGTCTTTTTTCCTTTTCACTCCACATTTCTATTCGTTCCCCTAAACTAAGATAACTTCTTTTTGACCTCTTAGTGACATCGTTTCCATTTTGTGTCTGATTAATCTTCTAAACTGACAGTCTTTGTTAAACAACAAGGCGTTCCCTTTTCCAAAGAAGCGACATTTTCATATTTGTTAGACGTGGTGACCTAAGGTTCACCCCGGACTTGGACTTCGGTTGCCAGGGTCCATTATAGTAGGCATATGGTTCAACACAACCCAATATAACCCACCCAATATATATAAAAAGCTGAATCCATAGATTGGGTCTTATTTGTCGTCTCCTTATATTTGACTCAGCCTAACTGACAGTTACACATAATGCTGTTGAGTATTGATGAGAGTGAGCGTGCCGAGGCCTTGGCATACCAAAACCAAAATATTTTAAGGGGGCAGAAGTGAAAACGCATATATTCCAAACCCTTACTTAATATCCTTCAAAACGGTACAAATTAAAAATAATACTATACTAAGGATAGCCAACATTAAGCTATAGTCTACAACCAGGAAATCATCATGATCATAATATGAGACCAATCGATAGCGGTTAGATCATGTTAGTACACTTCACATACAATCTAGATGTACAATCAAGTCCCTGTATTTCGGAAATCTTCTGATGAATTCTCTTCGAATGCTCTATTAAATATTGGACTAAAAGAATCTTCTCAAAATACATAGCCTAGCTTTGTAATCAATACTGTTTTAAATGTAGATACCGGAATTAGGACTAGAAAGAAATAGGCATATAAACAACTATCAAATAAAACAATAAAATAGTCACACCATTCGATTCAGTTGTGGATCTACCCGGAAAAAAAAGTTTATTTTGACTTAAATTGTTTGATTTAAAGCTATACCCGCAAAACACGTGTGAAAGTAATATCATTGGGGTTGAAAAATGTCCTAACATTTGGCCCTGCATGCATATTGCTTACTAATGTGTTGAAAGGTAGGCCTTGTGTTTGTGTCTTGTAATCTATTATTCATAGCAGATTGTTTAAAAGTACCTTTATAATTAAAAATATGTAATGTTTCATGAGAACTGATTTGCATGTCTATATAGCAAGCTTTCCTAAAATATCTATAAATGAATATTTGAGTATATTTGAATATATCTTCATGGGATAAATGTTTGCTAAACCACTTCCAAATAAAAACAAAACAAACCCATAAAGGCAAACTTTCCTACAGGTTATTGTCCAATAACAGAAATTAGATTAAGTGCAAAATATGATATAAGCAATTCACTTGAACGTCAGAAATTCAGCACAGGCCTTTAAAAATTCAAGAGATTTTTCAAATGTATTCCTAATATCAATAAAGTTCAAATACAGCTAAACGATTCAACCTAAACTACAATAGCATATGTTTTTCTTTAGGATATAACTAGTCCTATATTTAACACATAACAATTCAGCCTACACATGCAATGGAGGGTTATAGGCTTAAAAGGCCCAATTTAGTTGGATACGTGTGGTAGTGCTATTGGGTAGTCAATTAAAATGTTTGGTATTGGCATCGAAATAAAAATGTGATTAAGCATCAAATAACAATGATGAAGTAATTCATTTAAACAGTTTAAATTTGACCAATCTCTAAAACTGAATCTGTATCCAGGCCTCAAAACTTAAACATTTTAAATTATGTTACTTAAAGTGCTCAGTTTCTAACGATATGTTATTTGCCTTAATGGTGAAGAATTGTTTTAAGAAATAATAGGATCACTATTAGTTTTCTTCTCTCTCAATTTACAAAGATCCAGGACAAAGAAAAATAAATAGATATCTGAAGTATTTACACCCATGATATTCACCGTAAAATTATAAAATCTGCAAGCATAGAACAATATGTTTTAGAGTTGAACAATGTAAAGTTAACGTAAAATACGTTTTTATTATCCATAAATATTTCCAATAAAGCTCAACCACATTGCGTGCATTTGCTTTCTTTTTGAAAGCAGTGGCTCAAAATATTCTTCCTCAGATGAGGAGCGAGGCTAAATGTTTTTTAAGGAGTCTGGGGGCTCCATTTAAGCGCACTGGTATACATTACCCTGTGACCGGGTCGCGATGTATCAATCCTCAAAATGCAAATTTTGTACTAGTACCTAATCATATGAATTTCAATTTATTCAAAGGAAATCAACCACCCAATAAAATGCAAGCCACTCAATCTTTGCATGGGGACGGGTGGGGGTCCCGTTCCTATGGTCCCTAAGTTGGGGTCACCCCGCATACAGGGTTCACCTGGAGTGCACCAAACAACATATGTATTTCAAAGCTATTCTTTCTTTTGTGCTGAGAGCCAAGATTGCCATTATAGCTCGGCATCAAGCCCTGGTTGAACAGATGACTGAGACTTGTTCAGGGCATAAACTTTTGACCCCAAATGTTCATCTCGCTCTCATCAGTCCCACATGACTAAAGCGGCTGAGTGTTCCCCAAAACTAAAGTTTTACCTGAACTAATAGCCTAAAACACTTTCAGGCATTTTGCAGGTGAAATGTCTTAGTCAAGTTAGTCGTCGAAATGAAATATGGTTAGGCCTATGTTAACAACGTTTTAGCCTTTATTTCTATTAGGCTATATTTCAAAAATAGACCTTTCATAGCCAAATTACTATGTTAAAGTATGCGTTATTGAAAATTGTTTTATGTTAAATATAATATAGCCCTACCTATGTAATAGCCAAACAATTATTATATTAACAATCATTTTTTTCCCTCAAAATCTCCAGCTGAGTGTTTCGTTTCATTACTCTATTTTCCACCTCCGGCATTACATTAGGGTACAAGTTCTCCTAAACAGAATAGCAAATACGGTAAACAAAACGTAAAGTAAAGCACAAGAAAGCGTCCACTGATCAGATGAGGTGTAGGCTACTTTTAATGGAGTAGCCTATTGTCTTATCGCTATAAACAGACCAAAGAGGCAAAAGAGAGTGACGGTGAACTTGGCCTAAAGCGAGCTCTGCTGGTGGCTCCGCGAGGATGCAGATTTATCTTTATGCTGGTTGACCTCGCTGTGAACCTCACACATGTAGGACGGCTTCTTAATTTCAGGCTCCCATTAGCCTATCTACAGCTGTTCTTCTGCAACCCATGCAGCAGATTGGTTTTGATTTGAAGCTTAACTTTAATATGATTGTTGAGGAATGCATTTGCATATAACAGTAAAATTAAGCACAATTTGGCAGACTCAAGGTATTCCAGGCTTTGGGTTCTATACCAAGTAACTATCGGAAAAAGTAACTTTTCCGAATCCTTCGAAACCTGTTTTAAACGTCCTGTGTGTGGGCCAACACAATGTAAGCTGCATACGTGTTATTTTTAATGAAAAGGTAGGCGTATATAGCAAATATAAAGCTAAATATTATATTTTTTTACTGGCATAAAACATTACTGAGGTCCACGTTTCAACATAGCCAGTTACATTTCAATTATCAAATGAAATCGTTCATACCAGTGGATTATGTCTGAGAACAACTTCAATTAACCAGCAGTGATACCCATAAAAAAATGTGATCAGTAAAAAATAATAAACAGATAAATTATTTATCTAGACACATAAATCAACAGATGAGCAAAATCCAAATAAAATCTGCATATTGAGCCTACAAAGTACAGTGCCACTTTAAACCCATATTTTTAAAATAGAGAGAGGGATGGGGGCGGGGAAGGAATGATAAAGAAACTAGGAGAGAATGTTGTAAACTGTGATTTATTCCATTTAATACATTTTTGAGAAATATTATTGGTTGCTATGTTCACCTTATCTAATCTCTTAGGCCTACGCAAATATTAATACAAGAAGTCAGCACTAAGTGAAAGCGAATACTCACTCAGAGGTTATCCAAACTTTACAAACACAAAACACAAAATGACTTGGCTGACACAAAACGGAATTCCTTTTCAAGCGTAGCCCTGCTGTGTTTTCCCCTCATGTTCTGTTTAAACTCGGCTGTGTGTTTATGACTTAAGCCAATCATAAAACCATTAGAATACCAACGCCTACAACAGATGATCCCTTGACATAACAACATGATATTTAAAACCTAAAGTTTAAGTCGAGTTAACCGGAGTTGTGTCCACAACTTCAACACATCCACATTTGGAAAACATCGGTCCTTAACTATCAATTGCCCTATAGCCTATAAAGAGCACAACGAAAAATACAAATTTACAAAAATTAGTGGGAGTAGGAAGTTGACAGATGAGTAATTATGAAACAGAAATTGATTATAAGTTTCACCACAGATGGATAGAACCAAGTTACATGGGGAAGGAAGCAATTAAATGTCCATAAGCCGGACCCAGCACTGCCCAACATCTGCCGAGAACACGATTCAACAAAGCACAAATGACGAATTAACGTAATTGGCTAATATGGACAGATAGAGGGAGCGAGCACTGTCATAAGGCTGTTTAGCGCAGACTTAGAAACGTAAAAAGTAGGCCACAGTAGAGACTGCGAGGGCAAATTACCTCGAGACTTTGACTCTGTCCTGTAGTTTGTCCTGTCCATCTTTAGGCAGTCTGAGCGTGGGACGGTACTTGTAACGGTCAAGTAGGATCACTTCCAGCCTGCAAGGAGAGAGTAAGACGAAGCCTCGCGTCAGTGCGATTATATGTTATGTGCAATAGCCTACTGTCAACTCCCCAAAACCATAAAACTTACTTTAATGGCCACCACGTGACCGTTTATGGCCAGTGAGCCTATCTGGCCGCTCTCGGATGATTTTTACGAGCTAATTCATAGACAAAACTCCTATTCATTTTCCAACCAAATGTCAGAGAACCAGAACCGGCCTATTAAAGTTTAGCAAATATAGTAAAGTCGAATGAGAGGCCAACAGACATTAGTACAAGGACGCACAGACCATACACTTTGCAGGGACAAGGCAGGCGCCGAGGTGAGTGAAACATTTAAACCCGATAGGCTTAGCAACATGTTGACAACTTCATATAGATGAAGTTCAGAAAGTTACATTTAAAGTTAAAAAGTGAAGGTTTTGCAGACTTGAATAAGCAATCTTTAAATAATCTTCTAAATTGATATAGTGTAAAAACGCATTAGGCCTACATTAGCACATCATCATAAACAATGGACGATACGGTTCGTTTTCTGAATAAATATGCCTCAAAACCAAATGTTTTCCAGTAGAAAGTTTAATATAATTGCCATCATTATTATAGCATATCCTTAAATTCCAGTCATGTAAAAACAGTTACAATCGCATATTACAATGGCGCTATATCCTTCCGTTTATTGAGTCCCTGCTTTAAAATATATAACAGCTAAAACAAATACTAACATGTCTTACCATGTTGTGTCAGTCGAACGACTAAACAGCTCGTGCAGAAGAATACAGATATACAGGCAACAGCAATAAGCACCGGTTGGAGCCTTAATCCCACAACTGTTTACAAAGCACAACAATCAAACAAGGTATATGAATAGGTATACATTTAAAATCGATTGACAGTTTGGAACTATACAATAAATAAATAGGCTGGCATATATGCCTAAAACATCTATACACAAACAAAGAGCAACATTTTACCATCTCATTCATTATGTTTGAGAGCATATCATCACATATTAGTGAGCATTTTTGAATGCATTAAAGCATGAAATGAACAAGACATGTACACGTTGGCCAACAGTTTCATTTGTTTTTGCTTTATCTAGACGGATAAACATAGTGCACATTGTGTTACATACACAAATGAGACTGTTGAAATTAAAATAGAAAATAATAGACTTTAAATCTCTGATATGCAAGTGGACACCTGTGATATTTTGTGACTCCAGCTCAACGTCTTTAGCGTATTGAGGGGGCAAACTATCCCACTTATTGTAAGTGCTTTTCAAAACAAAGTATCACGGCCGGTATCCCCCGCTTGCTGCTGCCATGCTCATAGTCTTTAACTTATTGTCCTTCTTCCACTTCATCCTGCGGTTTTGGAACCAAATCTTGATCTGACGTTCTGATAGGCAGAGCACGTGTGCGATCTCAATCCTACGTCTGCGGGTCAGATAGCGGTTGAAGTGGAACTCTTTTTCCAGTTCCAGGGTCTGGTAGCGTGTATATGCTGTCCTCGCCCTCTTACCCTCCGATCCAGCAGATTCTGAAAGTAACAGGGAATTCCACATACACATCAGTGCATGCACATAAATGCATTCAACTTTTAGGTGCATGTTTTTGTTTTAGTTCATTTGTAGATTGTTCTATTAACATTCCAAACATGCACTAAATATGCAAATAAGCAAGACATTGATAAGCGATTATCTTATATTATTCAAACACATGGGTCTGATACGTAACATAAACATGGGAAAATATAAGCCCTGAATTATATGTCTTTTCTACATTGTTATTGGAATTAAACTGACTTAAACTACGTATTACGCTTCACTTCTTAGTCTATTAACATTTATATTCATGTTAATACAGGCTATAAAATGTGAACAGGTGTTCAGTGTAAGAAATGCCTCGCACTTTAATCAAATCACTGATCCTGCTTCAACAGAATAGTTTAATAGTGGTATTTATTTATTTATTTACACACAAGCCAGCCCAAACATACATCTCTAATCCAATAATTAGTTTATTCAAAATGAAATAAAGATTACCATGATTGATATGTAGTTTCCTCATCCACGGATATATTTGAGGTTGTGCAGAGTCAGATTGGGAGCTCTGACTGCTTCCCGCGGGCTTTTCGTCCTCGAGGAGAGAGCCTTTGGACAAGCTTTCCCGATTCAGCAACACACTTCCGTTCAAATTTGGGGTCGAGCAGGGGTTCGCAAACGAGTCTTTTATTGCTCGATGTTGAGGTTGCGACTTGGTGACCGGAGACGAGCTTGCAACAGAGGAGCAAGAGAGTGGGTCAGGTGGAGGAGAAAGAGACTGTGTCCGCGTTGCGCTAGTGGCCTGAGTGTACCTGGCTGGCTCGACAGTGGACGTCGTTGCAACAGAGTTGCTTGGAGAGTATGCCTGCTGCTGTACGTTGCCCACAAAGTGTCCGGCACCGCCCCGACCGACAGTGAGGTCCATCCCGTTGTAGCCATAAGTGTACCTGCTGGAATGCATGGAAGTAGAGTCCCTGAATTGCTCATTTGCCGAACCTTGGTCTCCATAATTATGTAACGGGAAGTCCGCGCCATTGGGATAGCGACCGCAAAATGAGTTCACAAAATAGGAGCTCATTTGTTGGCAATTCCAAATATTGTTCCTTATAGGTATTGTTTTTATTTAAGGGGTAAATAAGTTGTGGGCTTGATTTGTGTCTCTTGATGGTTTGCGCGTTCTATTGCACCCTTGCACAATTTATGATGAATTATGGAAATGAGCAGAGCATGTACTTGATTCGCTCTTACGTAGCCACCCAAATATGGGGTAAGGCTGAGAATCACGTGCCTTTGTTGACCAGTCGTAAATCCTGTTTGATGACCTCCAGAGGTAAACTCGTGCACAGAGCAAATCTGGGTGGGATGTCGGCGGTGCGCGCGGCAGTGTTCCTGAGCACGGCGCTCTACAGGCCTGGACAAAACCTATTTTATTGTCCTTGTGCGCCATCCTCTGGTTTTGGTCTTGAACTGCTTATGTGTCAACTATATAGGCGTATACTCCAAATGGGGTCGTTCAGAGGTTAATGACCATTGCGGCAAAATAGATTAGTTCCCAAACAATACAACAAGAGACGCCCGAAAATGCAATCCCTCCACGCAGCTTGTGTACATAAAAAATGGACAGATACTCAAATAATTCCAAATAAAAGTATGTGCAGATGACTACAGCACATAAAGCCCTCCAGCACTGTGTAATTAAATAAAAAATAAAACATGAAATTTGATATAAACCGTGCAGGCGGGTTCTTAGTAAAAAAAAAAATGTTTTAAAGAAACAAAGAAACTGTGGAAATGTGTAAGGATTATCGGTGGTAACCTGTCACAACAAACCATTAAAAAACAAATAAGAACCAAAGCATCAAATGCACTAACACACAGCTTGCCAGCTTTTCTTTGCCATCGGTATGCATATAAACGTAGGCATTTGCACCAAGAAAAGGGTTATTTTCATTTTCGATTACATTCAATAGATGTTTTGCACTCTAGAAAAAAACAAGAACATGGTTTGAATGTATAGCTACTTATGTTCTCAAATTGAATTAATCTTAAACTATTGTGTGCAGATTTGATTTACCGCTCACTGCAATATCCAGTTTTCCTTTTAGTATTCCAGAATAAACTGTTGACATAATATGGACTTTTTATTATTAATAAAGTATTGAGCCATATTTCCAAAACGCCTTTAACTCAAGTAGCAATGTAGGCTATTACATGGATGTCAATACTGCTAAGAGTAAATCCACTGTATTCCTTTTGTATTGCTGTGAATAGCAGCTTTTTGAAACACAATCCACAAACACCATGCACTCCCATTGGCAATGACAATTCACCGTTGTTTTTTCAGTGGAAATACAAAGATATGCCTGAAGGAAACAATTTGGCATCTGAGTTCCTTGGTGTAATGAATAGCTAATTTAAAAATATATATATTAGACATTCAGAAGAACATGTTCTCATTCCATTAATCAGGAGTGCAATATAAACAGAAAAATACGGGAAATTGTTCATATTATTTGCAATACACAAAAGATAGAGGTGATCATAACCAGAAGCTTGCATCCTGCGTCAGCGGGCAGTGCATAACAGACACAACGTCAGAATGAAAGAGAGGGTGAAATCATCCATGTTCTGTTTGTTACACAGGAAAACAGATGCGCATAAACAACATAAGGGATGTGTATTTTTAGGAATCTGCCAATTACCGCAAACAGGATCACTGTTACGAAACGTAAAGTAACCTAAAAAGTGAATAGTATTATGCATCGGTTAGGCATGCAGTTACATAAATAAATGTGGTATTACAAATAATACTCCACACACTCAACAACGAATCACTTGACACATAAGAACAAAAATAGGAAGAAAATAGGACATTTCAATCAAGCAGTGCTTTGGTCAAGCTTTACTGAAACGCACCATAAACGCAATTAATTCAGGAACAATGATTACCGGTTTAAATCCGCTTACATGAGCTATTTACCAGGTTACGAGCGCATGGTGAATTACATGTTGTGTGAAAATATAAATAAAACGCATCTCCATGTGTAATCTTGACAATATAGCCAACTTTAAATGACGCGAATGTTACAATCTAATCAGTGAGAATGAACGGAAGCCGCAAGGAAGCAATAGAAAACCAAAACAAAGGGCAGAGAGACTCAGAAATGAAGGCAAAGGAGAAGCACATGTTGCAACCAATGGGATAATCTTTCCCACAGGAGGGCGACAAGGAGCACGTATGTAATTGCCACAGTCTGCAAGCACGTCTGCAATTTCCAACAACTGATTAAAAATTATAAGTTATTATAAAATAAATCTATCCCAAATAGCTCACTTCTAGCCTGGAAAACATACAGACTATAGGTTATAAACAACCACGAAAAGGCTTTTAAAATTAACTATCAATATAAAGACAACATGGATAACCAATCATGCATTCTGAAAGCGTCAACACGCAGATTTCAATATTATTCAATAACACTAAATACCTTAAAAAAATACATCTGTATTTTCAACTTTGTTAGTTCAATTCTCTATGTAAATCCCTGGCAAGTAGCATGTGCACATACCGAATGCAGGCATGCCAATAATCTTACCTTATTTGACTGGATGCGTTCGTTCAGATTTTTCCCAGGTAGATGAGAAGGCACGGGCAGGTGGACGCTAAGCGATCGAAGAGGATATGATCTCACAAAGCCTCTGTTGATTCTCCAGATTAATTTATTAATTCAGGGTAAGCAGCGCGTCGCTCATCTCGTCCAACCCCCTGGAGAATGCCCAGAATCCAGGCTCTGCACCTTATATGTAATAAAAAAAAGAACTCGAAAACAAATGTTAAGGGGGGGGGGGGGGGGGGGGCAAAGTTAAAACAAGAATGGGTCCCTGAGAGGGCATTTAAAGAAGTGTTGCTCTATTCTGGAATGCACACACATATATTTATACATAGGCTATTCAAAAAAGTTAATGTCCACGACTCCATGCCATGTGACTATATGTGGCCAATAGCAAGCCAAGATACATCGTAAAGTTGTATTGCCATGTTGTAAATTGTCATGAACCACAACGGATTTATGACCCTGAGGGCGAAGAATGGTAATAGTCTAAAGAGGAGGGGTGTGGTACGTCACACCGAGACGCCATCTTACCCAGAAAAGAGAAGTGCACAGCCGAGTTCCATAGTTATTTCCTCTGTGGCCTACTCGTATATTCTCAGTCATTTTCTCCTACCAAATTCTTTTTATTAATTTTCCTTGACCTTGTCCTATATGCAGCCGTTATTTGTAACTATAGTTGTTTTAATATATTGAAAGCCCAGAACAGCAGATTTATGGTTCATTACCCACGTACTTTTGATAATCATATTCGGATCTGAAGTAGACCAAATGCACATGTTAATTACAGGATAGGCAGACAAAAGTACACAAAAAATAATATTAAAATGCATGGCTTGTATAAACGGCATGATTTATAATCGACCTTTCATCACGACTGAGGTAGAACAAGCAACCGAGCTATGTTAAAAATAATTATCTAATTAGTCACTAATTATGCCAGCAAATTGGATATTTTCACTTCTTCACAGAAATAACCAATTAAACAGAAGCAGACAAGGAGCAATGATCATGTACAATTTTATTAATGAGTACAGGTAGCAAGTCTGTACACAGAGGAAGAGGTATCAACACAAAAAACGAAGAACATGTTTAGACTATCCTATCCAACAGCAAAAGTCACGGTAGTGAAATATTTTCAGTTAATTTGAAATACGGAGAACTCCTCCTGAAAATTTAATCGGATATTTGCAATGCAGTAGGCCTACCTACACCTTAGCCTAGTTCAATCTTGTTTAAAATTTCACTGAATCTGGAAATATTGTAAATTTGCAGTTTGCATCGGAAACAAGTGACAATTTTGTCAGTATAGGAATGTTCAGCAGGAGACAGCTCTAGTGGTTTAAGCATAGTAAAACGGATATTTCAATGAATACAATAGAAAAGTCTACTGTTGAAATATTCATTTTAAACATAACTTTACAGCTCATCCAAAATGTTGATAGTATTGGTTTCCTTTTATATGTAAAAGTCAAACGTTGTCTGCTTCGACAAGGTACCAAGCTCATGACATTGACCATGTTTATTGATTGGATGTCAGAATGGTCTTTGAGCATGCTTTACAAATATTTATAGAGTATTTATTGTATTGATAGAGTCAATGTCTTCGCCTTCTTTCTTTTTAGGGGAATGTGCGGGGATGACTGTGGAAGAAGAATCTTCAACACTCTCGACGTACTCAGACTGTCTTTCATCAGACCTAGCCTCACAGTCACCACGGGCATTTTCGTCAGTCGCAGCTAGAAAAGAAGCAGGTTCATCCTTATGATCCTTCTTCCATTTCATCCTCCGATTCTGGAACCAGATCTTGATTTGACGCTCAGTGAGGCAAAGTGCATGAGCGATCTCCACACGCCTACGGCGCGTCAGGTATCGGTTGAAGTGGAACTCTTTCTCTAGTTCCAGAGTCTGGTACCGGGAGTATGTCTGCCGTCCACGTTTTCTGTTTAGGTCTGTAGGGGAGGTTACATAATGCAGAATCTATGGATATTTCTGTACCCACAGCTGATGTTGTAAGTAGGAATACTAATATAAAAATAAATCCTTACTTTTGGTATTGGCAAATATGTGTCTACGCCTAAATACTATTGTTAATAAAGACAACCCGTTTTTGGTTTGTTTATGGTCGACAGGACTTTAAAAAGAATTGCATTTCTTATTTAAGCCAATCAGTATAGTATATTTTTCAATGTGCGTCCGTTTTCACCATCCTCCACAGGCAAAATATTGCTATTTTGGGGGGAAATTGTATGTCAGAATATTATCGCCTGACGTCCGTACATGTTTTTAATAAAAACAAGCTGCATATATTAGGCTATATTGTGTTATTTTTTATGCGATGAATAGTAGTTGCACGGGAACTAATTCCTACAATTTCGACTCATTCTGAATTAGATGGATTCTGCCGCAAAGAGGGGGGGAAAGAGCCAACAGGGCTACGAATATAAAGAAGCCCCTAGCAGCGATGTCACTGCACGCATTGAATCGTGCTGAAGCGAGGGAATAATGCATGTATGGTCAGTTAACCCATTACTCCATCAAAAAAAGTTGTATGATTTTTTCAATAGGCCTACAATACCAAGGGCTATCCGGCATTAGGTATAACCAATATTGGCTTGATGTTAGAACTACCGTTTTCTCTTTGACGTTGTTTTAAAAGAGAAGCATGCTTGAACCATACCTGATGTTCTCATCCATGGGTACATCCGGTAGTGTTTGTCTTCTATTGAGGTGAGGGGGCCAAGCCCCGTCTGGACGCAGCTGTTGCTTAAAAAACGTCCCTGATCGAAAGAGCTGCAGTGCAGAGTGTGCATGTCTGGTTCCTGGTCATAACCCGATGTAAATATCGAGTGGCTCTGGTAAATACTATTATTGTGGCTGTAAACCCCCGACAAAGATGGTGGATAGGCAAAGCCTGCAGTGCTGTGGACTGTTCCATGTTCTTCTCCATTTGGTCCAAGAGCGCAAGACCCTCGGTCAGCGTGTGTGAAGAACGTAGCAGTCGTTGGATATTTGCTAAAAATACCATCCAAATAATAAGAACTCATGTTTTATTTCTCTCTGATTTGTTGGTCCAGAATCTTCAGTGTCGTTTTTACGAGGTAGTGTGATATATGACAGCAATACACTCTAGATTTACACCAAGCCTCATTTTCGGGACTAAGTCACCCATGTGATTCAACACATACCGCAGTAGCCAATCAACATTTAGACAGAGATTTCGTTATGGTGCAGACTGCAGAGCGGGATTTATTCCAGATACAATGCAATACTACTCTCTTGCTCTCCTTCTTTCTTCTTCTATGACTCTTTTAACGCACACAATTAACTGCATTAGCACTAAAACACACGTTCTGATTGTCTCTATACCTAAAATAAGAGAGAATAGGAGAATATTTTAACTCATTGTTTAAGACATATTATTAAGTCATTTCACAGCATAAAGTCAAGTTGCTAAACAAAAAATTACAGATAATGAAATAATTACCGTCAGCAAAACATGGGTAATCTGAGTCAACTCAATGCCATTACTGAATTTTAACGTTACCTACAAATCTTTAAATGACAACAGCGTGCTGGGATAAAAGTAGGCCTATTATGCAAAATAAAGAGGAACATTTCACCTTTACATCTTAGGGAAGGCTATTTACGGTGTATTGGCATTTGAGCTTTTGGCATTTTCCTACAACGTCTATATTCAAACAGGCATACATGTAGCCTACTTTATTCAAAAGTTAGAACGATAAATTCGATAAAAACTGAGACAATCACATAAATATTTACAAGAAGTGTCAATGTCTATACTAAAGGTTGTTTGCAAAACATGGTATTGTAAACCATTTGCTTATTTTCTCTTTTAAACTGTATATGCAGGCAAATGCAAATTTGAATCAATATTTTTTTTAAAAGGCCTGCTTACATATAAAGGTTTAAATTAGCTTCAAATATGTTTCAGCTGTTTAGATATTTAGTGTATTTGAATTCGGTTTTTTATAATAGCCCACTATATTTTGTGACATACCAATTATATAATAATGCGTAATGTGTAATAAATTTTTTTATTCAAATCCATATGTGTATGAGCTATTTGTGTTAATTTTGGATTGCTAATAGTTTAAAAATGAAAATACAAGTGTATGTTTTGTGAATAACAAAATAATGAGGCATTATATAAGTGAGACCAGTCTACTCAGAATGTGGCCCAAAATAGATTGTAGTTTGTCTTCTAAATGCAGAATAATGAAGAAGCACTGCATCATAGCTGAAAATGTACACAAGCTACACTTATTAAGACTACCCACTGTTATCGACGGTGTGGATATAAAGCAATTCCGAACATATACTTTTGAAATCGCACTGACAGAAGAGGCCAAATAATGGGGAAAACATTTTTGTAAACCATGACATTAAAACATGGTTGCCAAATGCTCTAATAAATTCAGGATATTATTGAACATTGTCGCCACCCTCTGGCTATTCCGAGAAGCCGAAGAAGGGAGATGGAAAGAGCAGACATTTTGATATAATCCGACAAAGATGCGGAACCGAGGGTAGCAAGAGATATTTAGGGGATGCCCCTTTGACAGCTGTTTATAAAATATGTTTGTAAATTTGGAAATAGCCTATTTTGCCTGTAACTATTATATACATGACATGAAAATAGTGCAAGTGCTTATTTGCATTAATGGTTTTTGCAAAGAAAAAGCAAAAAATAGAGTAAAGTTTCCCAGGCCAGATACAAGAGGAGGTTTGAGATGACCGTGAGTCCTTTGCACAACCGTCAGCAAGACTGCAATAAAGTTGATAATTTCCGCTGGGCCTTTTGTCCCTATAGTGCAGTCCCATAGAAAGAGGAAAAACAAATGGGTGCTGAGTTCTGGAAACAACCTAATTGTGTCTGGACAGCAATAAAGCCATTAAAAGTGGAATGCCAGACAGTATATAGCCGACCAGGCGTTTTATTGCCATGTCTCTGGTCAAGCCTTTGAAGTTAGCGTCCATCTGCACCTTCTGACGCGTCAATATAAAGGCAATCAAATACAAATATTGTATATTATATTTTGTTTCTAATAACCTATTTGTGTTTACACCCATTCCTTTAAATAAAATATATATAGGCATTTATAACAAGTATTAATAGGCTTACAATTCCTTTAATTGGTTTCATATGCCTTATTTCTTTGTCATAATATAGCCTATACGTTGTGTTATGTCCAAGGGAAGAATACTCCCACAGAGGGTAATACATAGATTAATCTATGAGAATAACTCAAATACTCAGACGTAGATATATACATCAACCTTGTAGCACGTAAAACGAAAATAAAACTATAGCACAGAGCTTCTTGATTGGGATATTAAGGATTTTAATGCGTTGCCTAAATTGACTTTTCCATGAAAAAGATGACGCTTGGATAATTTAAGCAGCTAGGTAGTAACACAATTGAACCAAATTAGCTTACGTTGGCAACATTATTTCAGACTTCATCCTTGGAGGCTATAGATGTCTTTCGCTCGCCTTTCAGTGCTTTGCACCCCATAAACTGTTATAGCGGTAATTGTCTTTTATGGCTGTATACAGCTAACAACATCCTCTGCCAAGAAGCCCATGCCTTGTACATAGTGCGAGCTGGCCTGCCTGTTTGCCCGGAATCCAGACACGTCTGAACAGAAAACGCACATACACACACAGAAAACACACACACACACACACACACACACACACACACACACACACACACACACACACACACACACACACACACACACACACACACACACACAGGCACACACACACACACACACACACACACACACACACACACACACACACACACACACACACACACACAGGCACACACACACACACACACACACACACTCACACACACACACAGGCACACACACACACACACACACAGGCACACACACACACACACACACACACACACACACACACACACACATACACACACCAACGATCACGAGCACATATAGGCCTACACTTCGCTGTAATCTGTGATCGTTTTGCAATGATTTTAACTTAATAAATGCTATTGATTATATTCTCTCAAGCTGAAAGTAATGCCTTAAAGCTTATTTTGTGCCATTACTGTTATAAAACAGAACAAAACAGAACGTAATGGTGTTAAAATTGTAATATGAATTACAAAATCAAGGGATAAGAATGACGTTATAATGCAATTTGAATGCGTCAGCATATAATTTGCTTTATTCAATAAATAAAGTACAAATTACATTTTGTGAAACAAACAAAAAATGTGTATGGTCAACAGACCATGAGGTATTTTTTAGACGACAGTGTTTTATCTCTAACTAATACTATATTCCTTTAAAATGTATCTCCCTGAAATTGAGACAAATGTTTAAGTGAAAGCATTATGACAACAAAAAGTTAAGGTACTTAGGTAATTGAAAGACATTTAGGTAGGTAGTGAAAACAAGATTCGTATATCTAGATGCGCATATTCAAAAAGCTTTCGAGGCGCATGCACTCATCTCAAAAGGCTATGTATTTACTGTTTGAATGAATAAAACTCATGGTTACCAATACTTTTAGTAACATGGTTGAATGACACAATAATTATTCACATTTACAAACTATAAACTCAGGAGAATCTGAGGCACATATTATCTACAATCCAGAAAACACACAGCTAAGAACATCCATACACAAACAAGCACAAGGATAACCTATAACGTACCATACAATGCCTCTGGAATCAATGTAACCAACAATCATCATACAAAAAAAAAAAGACTTAGCACTGTTAAAATTGTGCAATGTATAAAGGTAGTTTCATTGAAATGTACAATTGAAGCCGGGCATGCTTTTTACAAGACAAATATAGGTCTACAAAGAGCTTTCTGTAGAGGCTATATAACAATAAGACAGCGAGGTTTAAAAATCCAGTCCAATACAGCAGGGGCTCTCATTAAAAGCCCAATAATAAAACCCTAACTTTATGCATCAGTCATCTTTTGGTCCGCCATCTTTGTTAAACTTCTTCATTTTCATCCTGCGGTTTTGGAACCAGATTTTAACCTGTCTCTCTGTGAGGTTTAACAGCCTCGCTACTTCGTACCTACGGTCCCGCGTCAGGTATGAGTTAAAAAGGAACTCTTTTTCCAGCTCGAGGATTTGATGTTTGCTGTATGGGCAGCGCTTTTTTCGCGTGGCACTCGCATGAAGCCAGTTGGACACGGGGTTATCTGAAAAAAGGGTTTGCGAGACTGGTGTGAGGCCAGGTTTTGCTGGCCTAAATGTCAAAACATAACTCATAATGACTTATTATAATAACCTCACTCCCTCTCTTTTAACCATGGCAAATACATAGGTAATTAACACCTAATTGATAAAGATCAATGTTTTATACAGGTTCAACCGTCTCTTTAGTAGCCTGCCCTGTGCACAAGGCACGTAATCATCAAACATAAAATAAATTATACAAATGTGTTACGATCCAGTAAACGATTTACATCCGTCCCACACTAAACCCCACAGTTGGTCCTCCGCAGAGGGGTTCAGCACACGGAACATATATGCCAATTGCTTTTTGACCCCTTGCAAATTGTTTACAATTTGAAACGTATCGAATCCAGATATATATATATATATATATATATATATATATATATATATATATATATATATATATATATATATATATGTATCTGGTGTGAGAAATCTATAGCAAGCGCATACGCCACTCATATAAGGGGACCTTGACAGACTAGCAACCTAGAGCAGCAAATAGGCAATACCTGCAACGATGTGGCACTGCAAAAAAAAAATAGCATGACAAAGTAAAGATTTAACCGCACTTACTTGGATCAATTCCGGATTTCTCGCTTTCTCCGATCATGTCCCCGGCCTGGCCCATCATTGTGTCCTTCACCACTGGGGATGCCGTCGACAAGGTCCCGTTGGCATAATCAGATAGCAGCAACGCCGTATGGGGACCAGCTAAGGCGACGTCTCCTCGAGTGCCCAACCCCTCTGGTCTGATACCGTAGTGGTGGGTCCTAGGTAACCCAGTCAGTGGCAGAGAGCCGGAGAGAGGCTCCAGTACCCATGACTGCATGTAGCAACTATCCGTGTCCCCAGCGGGGCCTTGGGGGTGGCCGTAAGGGTGATGATAGACAGAGGACACGGCTCCTGGAAACTGGCCCGGCACATGGCTCCAGGAAGGGCTGAAGACCGAAGATTTCGTCGAGAAGGTGCATGGCCCAAGCTCACCGTGATCGCTGATTGGGGTGGTTTGTCTCACACACTGTAGCCCCCCTGGACCAGCAGAGAATCTGGGCGCTGAGAGCTCCTCGCTCTCGGGCAGAATGAGAGAGTCAACGTAGTAACTTGTCAGCGTTCCGGATGTCGACATGGCAAAATACTTTTACATTCACTTCGCAATCATTATGACACGCTAGACAGTAAAAAAAAAAAAAGGAAAAAAAGAAAAACGCGCACATACCATACACACATACACATGCACTAAACCCCCGTCACAATATAACAATCTGAAGAAATCAAGAAGCAACTTGGTTCCTCAAAGAACTACACTCGAGAGTAGTAGTAGGTACACAGGCACCCATTCTATTGGGTAATCCACACACGTGATCATAAAGGCTGAACAATAAATAATAAATCAATCCAAATGATCATTAAATGTTTGCCGATCTCTCTTATAACGTGTAGTTTCTAAGACAAATATTGAATGTGCTATATCTTTACATTTTGGAAACCTTAAGT
This sequence comes from Galaxias olidus, assembly GCA_026901105.3. Taxonomy (NCBI): domain Eukaryota; kingdom Metazoa; phylum Chordata; class Actinopteri; order Galaxiiformes; family Galaxiidae; genus Galaxias; species Galaxias olidus. The sequence goes on from JAPMUY010004362.1 coordinate 113,382, forward strand.
GAACATTGTGCAACAATAAAGCATTACAAATAGTCTCAAAACATTAAGGATATAAGATTCCTGCCTATTTGTAAGAATAGTCCTCTAAATCAGTTTGTGCAGAATACCCTTTTACAATTTAGAAGGTGGTTTATTTCCAATATATATTGTAATGGCCACAGACGGCACCATGTGGACGTCATGGAGAAAAAATGTATTAAAATGCACTTCCTCTTTCACTAAGAAAAATATTTTCTTCGTATCCATCTTCTTCTTGCGTAGTATAGGCTACTGTGACAATTATGGCCTTTCGAAATTAAGCTAGTTCACGTTGACCATAATGACTATAATGTATCACTACCAACTCGCAAAAAAGATAATTTAGTCTGTAGGCCACATACAGAAACCTGTTATATAGTCATACAATATATTCATATAATTGTTCATTAGCAAGATAAGAAAATTCAAATACATTTTTGTAAGTTCTATTTTTCAAAACAATATACATTTCTTCCGTGACAATATTTTGTTTTGGGTTATAAGAAAAAGCTTCCGTAATCATCAAAATATATTTACTGTTCCTTATGTACTAGCCTAATAAAAAAGCTGTTATTTCTGTAACTATTATTTATATATGTTATAACTATAATTTCTGAATATAGCCTCTATTGTATAATAATATAAACTGCGATATCTCAATATCACAATTTATCTAAATACAACTTTAGCCAACACACGTGGAGAAATCACCTGCTTCATTACGTTTGCGTCTTTACTTTTCAGTTTTATTCATATGGCAAAAAAGTGTGTTCCCAAACAAATGTAGTGTATGCCTATTACAGACAAAATCTACCGAAAATGGGCATGTTGAGCAAAATAACGCATATATGTTGTGTAAATAACTGCGAATACGAATTTGCAAAGGCCCTGTCACAATTGAAGTTTAACATTATACAATACATGCAAAAAAGGACATTGCCTGTGTAATTGTATACCATTTTGAAACAGCATCTGATTAATAAAGAAATACAGTTAAAAATAAATATAAACTATACGAAATGAGTAACAAACAATAGAAGATTGTGAAAAAGAGCAACAATAACGCTATTTATTTTATTTCAATTTGTAAAGAATATATGGTTAGCCTATACTTAATGGGATAGCCTAATTAATGTACCCATGTTATCAAGCATCACGAAATTACAACATTGACTATTTCATTCTATGCTGAATAAAAGGTACACCTTTAGAAGTTTAAATTACAATATAGAGCAAGGCTTAGTTAAAATTTTTTCTTTAAAACATGGCATTGCCCAGTTATAACAGCAATGGTTTCCCACAGACAACTAAACGTGCACTATTTATGACCATCAAATAAACTGAAAGCTAGGCCAACACCCCACAAGGCCACAGGCACTCCAACACTGAGCAATCATCTTCAACGCGTTTAAAACATTGATATAGCTAAGCAGTTATCCAGATTGCGCAACACTTATATATTAATTGAATCATATTGCAAAAGCAGGGAGCTTAAAATACATAAAAACAAGAAAGGAAAGTTTCGCATTTGCGTGCTAAAACATAATATAACCGTGCTATACCAGCTTCAAAAGAAAAAAAGAGATACACACAAAGCAATAGCTCTAAGGCTGTAAAGCTAAATCAGGGTGTTTTAACACGGACCTAGTTTACCGCAGGGGCCATTCAGTTCTTTTTGCCCGAAGATAACAGCCTGTCTGGAGGATCTAAATATCACCATAAAGCCTTTCCTCTCTTTTGTGTTGGCCTCTATTGCGCAGCGGAAGCATCCGGTACGTTGCCCACAGTCGCGCCACTGAGGTCGCTGTTGCCTACTCAACTTCCACTTCCCCTCCACTGCAGTGGTCGTAACCGAGGCCTTGTCTGCCGTCACTGCGTCACAACTGACAGATAGCACACTTAGGTTTACTCTTTTTCAAACCTGTACCTACATACAGTTTAGCTAAGTTAGTTCAAATATAAGGCATATGCATACCCAAAAAAAATGTAGGCACACAAAAGATAAATAAAATGCAATGATAGGGAGAAACATACCGCAGCCAAACAAAAATATGACGGTATGAGGGCATCATGTGTGGGCAGTGCATTTCTTTTTGAACCGTTACCAAATAAATTACCACCGTGTATTAACTATGCGTTATTTCCTAGATAGTTAAATGACTTGCAATGTTGATGTATTTAACTGGAATAATTCAGACAGTTTCGTGTTGCAGAGTAAGGCTATATAGATCCCAACAACATGAAACTACCTAAACCAATCGACAGTCATGTCCGAACGCATCATCCAATGTAATATAGATAATGTAGGCCTACCTTTAAATACGTTAGCTAATAGCACGTATAATATAGTACATTATATTGCTTGCACTCAAACTGCTACAACATGCAGACAAAAACAAATACTGATCTGTATTCAACAAAAATTACTCACCCATTCCTTGTGGTAATTCATAGAACAAGTATTACTTTATCCACTGCAAGATTAGGCAAAATGTCTAACTTTGTAGAATTGTCTGATGCCTCCTCTCCGTCTGTTCGGACACGAATGAAGCTACTCATTGAAGGAAGCGACAATCGTCATAGCCTATCGAGTCATAAAACTGCAATTGCCGGGAAGGCATGCAAGCCTTAGAAAGGTTATAGCCTTGCCTTTCCGTCGAGAATATTATCAGTATTATTTCCGATTGCAATTAAAGTGATCTTAAAAGACAAGTATGTACTGGTTGCCGTAGTCAAGCCAAAAAACACACAAACGGCCACTACAGAGCTGTTGGATTTCAAGAAAGGCCTCCTTTCTAGACAAAGAAAGAAAATGTAAAGCCTGCGATCTGACAAAATACGAACAAATATGATCTTCAACTGAGTTAAGGTGAACTGATAATTTATTACGGATTACACGAAACCAAAACATTATTTACATAATACTGTACAATAAAAATGCCTTATGTGTAGGTTATAGGTGTACACTACCATCAGTTCACCTCTACAGAAAAAGTCGCCAACGTGAACGATACTAATGCAGCATTTATTATAGGCTATACAGATATCTTAACTCCAAAATGGTCTATTTTCATATTTATGATTGTTACGTATAGCCTATATGTAAATTGTATTTTCGGAGGGGATCAACATAGCTAAAATGCAGGATAGGGATCTAAAATATTTAATTCCATGCAATACCAATTATATTACAATTAAAACTGGCATTTGAAATCTACATTTATGAAAAACCTATAGGCTCTCCAAACATATATATTTACATGAAATCTAAACATGAATGTCGGAGCGGTACCATTGTCAAATAGATACTTGTCGACTTCAGAATTGCAGGCCTTTGCCTCACCCAAATGGTGACATAAAGAAATGACAAACAAAAAGCTGATGGTCCTATTATTTATGTTTCTTTTTCAGTTGCCACAGAGAATGTTTGAAAGACAATTTTTGAATAAAAATAGGAACCCCTCACAATTTGCAGTTGAAATAAACTTTCATTGCACTTCATTTCATGGCGAAAATCCATAGTTTGCAGTGATCTCGCGGATTCTGTTTTCTCTTGTCATTTTCTTCAGTTTCATTCTGCGGTTCTGAAACCAAATTTTGACCTGTCTGTCAGTCAGGTGCACACTCTTACTGATCTCTAGGCGACGCTCGCGAGTCAGGTACATGTTGAAGAGAAACTCCTTCTCAAGCTCCAGAGTCTGGTGCTTCGTATAGGGACAACGTTTTTTCCTGCCGCTTTTTGCTGTCAGCCAGTTAGCCGTGCTCTCGCTTTTTGTGTCCCCTAAAGAAATAGTGGGGAAATTATTTTAGACTGGCAGCAATTAAACATGGATGCCACGTGTGTGTGTGTGTGTGTGTGTGTGTGTGTGTGTGTGTGTGTGTGTGTGTGTGTGTGTGTGTGTGTGTGTGTGTGTGTGTGTGTGTGTGTGTGTGTGTGTAAGGGGGACGGGTATATGGTTCCCTGGTAAAATAAGAAATATATGTAGCTCAATCAACTCAATCAACAACACGTGCAAGTATTTTACACATGCATGTTTCACACATTAAAAATAAATCATGAACTTGTCCTCTACCAAAAAAATAGATCAAGGTTTGGAGAAAGCATTCGAAGCCTACATATTGTTTTAATAGTATTTTTGTTAACAAGGCAAACATGGTTGCATGGGTTTTGTTGTATTAAGATATAAAAGTCAGAGGCTCACCTATAGGCCTACATGTATAATCACACGCTTTCAACTCATAACAAAAACAGTTATTTTCTTTGATCCTTGCTAAAAATTTTCATTGAAATCCCTCACATGTTTTAAATGAGACCCCCCCCCCCCACCTCCTCCAAAAAATCCTTAGGGTCCAACTCTTAAACAAAGCTTGCAATAGGCTGCAACTATTAAAAAAGTGCAACATTCGAAGAGCCGACATAGGCAGGTGCCCCCCACAACCTTTAGTGTCACAATATCTGACTCAAATTAAATTAAAATCACTATGACTGACCACACCTAATCTGATCTTGACTTACCTTTAGTGACATTTGGTCTGACTTTGTCAAGCTCCTCTTTTTCGTCAGAAAACGAGGCTTCAGCCTCAGACTCTCTCGTCCCCTCGTCCCCCGGTAGAGCGTGCTTTTGCAGGGGCACGTTTCCCGAGGAGACGCGCTCCTCGGTGTTTTCTCTGCCCTGCGTCGTGTCTGGAGCAGAGGACGTCGGGGGTGGTGGGGTGTGGAAGCGAGCTGGAGCAGAGGGGTGTAGGCCAAAGTGAGAATGGGACGGATCCGACTGGGGGCCGTTGTAAACTTTATGAGAATGTGCATGCGTCTGTGATAGGCGGAAGTAGCCCGGCACAGGCACTGAACCTACACCACTGCCTTCGGAAACCGTGCACGAGCCCGAACCAGAGCCAGAACCTAGCCTCGAGTAAGTGAAGTCTTCGGCTGTGGAGGCTTTCAGACATTTTTGCTGCTCATATAGACAGTAGGCGCTCTCTTCTTTAATACTGTGCGGGAAAGAGCAGGGCGCGACCTGCTGGGGACCTACAGACTGCTCCTGTTCCATTCTAGATGACCTCTGTGCGTCCATCCACATCTCCATACCCGACATGTAAGCGCCTGGCATGGGCATCATGGTTTGGGGACCAACCTCGTTCCTTTTTCCTACACCTGAAAAGTATCCATAATTCTGTAGTCCAAATGGCACCTCTGAGGCAGGGTTGTACACACTGCTTACTGGGTAATGGCCCCCTCCAATATCGGTCCGGGCATTGATCAGAGTGTCCACTAAAAATGCATTTCCTGCCGGGCTGTCTGAACAGGACATTATTGTGGTGTATTTTGGCGAGGAGAGGAGATAGCCCTTTCTGGCTGACATTTCTTGTCGAAAACATGCTGTATATGATTAGAAGTAACCCCATCTCCAGCATGCCAACTGCAAAGCCAATGGAAAGGCTTGTTGGTCGGCTGTCCCTCCCACCTAAAAGCTACGTAGCAGTCAAGGCAATATCCATCATGGAGCTGAGGCAGAGAATGAAAACGGCACACTAATCAGCTCTCATCTCGGTTTAATGCACCAACGGTACCCAAGAGCTAACTATCAAATTTAAACGTTTTTTTATTCAAATAAAGTTCTAACAAAATTGAAAGTTCAAAGCTATTATTAGGCTGATGGTCTGTAGAGTCTAAAACTCATGGTGCATGTTGTAACAAACAAGAGCTCGATTATTTGTTTTGCGTAATTTTAATTGTTATTCGCACATTTTCATAATTACTATAGCACGAGCTTGCTTCAAACATTGCAAATGTCTCCAGAAATGCCAACAACAGAAAATTAGGCCCATTAAATTTCAAACAAAGATGGGTCGAGCAGTGAAGTATCATGGGACCCAACGTGCAAAGCTTATTGCTTAGACTGGAACGGCCTAAAATATTTTTTAAACGATGTGAAGAACTGTTTTCAACAAATGACTTAGCACAGAAGAGTGCTTCTGTCGTTTAGCCTGTAATACCATGCGGGATAAACACGTTATAGACTACCGCATTTAAAAGTAATGTTGCCTTAAAAGCTAACGAGATATACGTTTTATAAAAATGCTGTTAAGTTATTATTGTATTATATTATTATGCAAACGCGTAAACCTGTTGTTTAAACATTTTTTGTTAGAAAATATGAATTATTCAAATAATTGTGAGTAGGCTAAGTAAATATGGTTTGATAGGCAATAGCTTAATTTTAACGAATTAAACGTGAAACAGTGAAACGCGTGTAAACGATGCTTGTTCGCTTGTTTTCTTGTCTAATTTGGAACCATAAGAATTTCTATAAAACTTCCATTTTGTTTGCCCTTGGCCATATGCACCCCACAGCTACAGGGCTAGGTTGATTCCAGCCAGCCTTGCTTATATACCAACCCCAGAATATGTTCATGGAGCCCTCAGTTGTTTCATCATGTTGTTCACCTGCTTTTTGTAGGAACTGCATTAATTACGTTTTTCACAAATTGTATGTTTTTTTCAAGTTGCCGAGTTGTCATTGCGTATTGATGGTACACCTTTTGTGATGTTCAGCTACTCTATGTAAATAGTGGACTCTTAGGTCTATCTTACTTTATATGTTTTTGGGTGCATTAGAGTTCTACCTCTACTAAAAGGTTAATTTGATGCCCTGGGATTGCCCCGGTTTGAAGGCAGGCCTACATGACAAAGTCGATGCGTGCTTGACCATTTGCGCTCTGTTCAAATTAGGCGCATGTACAATGTGTCGCTTCAAATACACATAATCAAATATTAACTATAGCCTAGTGGCAATTGTCAACCGTGCAAAACCTCGCCGGAAATATGATCCACTTCTGTGAAAATAGATCCACACGTAAAGTTGATCAGTTAGGTGCGCCGAGTTTAAAAACGATCCTCTGCACACTCCATATAGGATTGCAATGACATGCACACCTAATAATTATATGTTTCTGTAACAGTTATTAATAGCAGCTATTAAATCTAAAATCTTCACAGCCACCCAGCTATTATTTCGTCTAAATAGCTTTCTTCAGCCAGTGTCTTTGATCGAGCACATATAGTTATAGCCGATGAGGCCGTTCAAGTCGGATCATGTTCGCCATGAGTGCAGTTTTGAACAATAATGTGGTATTTTATTACAACCAGCGGAAGTATTTATTTTTCACAAGAGACAAATGAGACGGAGAGTTCACCACGTGCACGTAAAGGTTTGGAGAACCCACTTTCATGCGTGTTCTCGATTGATACTGAAACTCGGGCAGCCACACAATCCACAATCTTTTGTATCGCATTACGGACAAATTAGGCACGGAAAGAATATAATTTATTTTGGGCTTGAAACTGTAATCGATGGGCATCATAGATTTGAGGGGAACCAGTGAATTTGATGTTGCTCTATGAGCCTTAGACAATTGCATGGCTACACATTTTTAACTAACCATGGGGCTTCGGACTACACTGTACAGACCTGTAGGCCAACAGGCCTCTTTGCCATATTCTATTTTAACGATAAACTTGAGCTCAGCAAAATTAACAGCACATGGTGCACAGAGGTCTGGTCCAGATGTATCGCCTCATTAAGGCCCTCGGCAAATACTTTCTCTGCAGTCAATAGCGCATGGGCATTTGAGCCTTAAGGTAACAAGACTAGGCTTTGTCTGAAACTATAAATCTACAGAAATGCAAGACAAATTGTACGAAGTTGTTTGAAATAGATAACAATTAAGCCTAAAATTCATGCCAAAGTACGCTGTGGCATATAGGTCAACGTATTAGATGTACATTTTTCTGTTACCTTTATAGGATAACTTTCACTGGAAAAAGAAGAAAGAATAATTATTCTGATGAATTCTTGCAGACGAAAAATATCCACGGCCATGACATTGGTCCTATTAGCGCCACCCAGTGGAATGTAGCGTCTCATGTTTTTCCGAAAGTTACAGTATCAATTGAAACAACGTTGGTGGAGAGTAATCTCAAATGAAGCCGAAGCAGCCAAAGAACAGAGGCTTTTCCTTTGCGTCCTCTCTCTGTCGTAGCTTTTGCCTCCTTGGTAACAGTTAATAACCTTGGGTCTCAGACGGTTTATGACACTGCACTCCAATTGTACAAATGCTGCAGACTTTCAGACAGGTTTTATGGCCACGTTGCTGAGGCAACGGGTAGGATGTCCCGTAATTAGGGACGGAATTCCTGCGCACAGTAAAGGATGCGCGAGGCAAGGCCGAGCTGTGGCAAGGAGAAGCAACCATAAACTTCGCCTCTCTAACCCGTTTATGGCCCTTTTGACTGTCATATATGAACGCCAATGCGCTTCGGCTAGGTCTCATAAACAGAGACATAATAACAGCAAATATGGCGACCCTTACCAAGCAGAATGTTATGGAACAATGTCTCCAAATCCAATCCCTGAATAGCAGGACAAATTACACGCACAATTTTAATTCAGGAAGCAAAGCCATATGCACATTCAACATCTTAATGTTGTGTACAAGATATGTGTTGAGACAAACTGTAGAAGTTCAAATGCAAATAACTAATCAGAATTAATATCTGGGGTTATTGAGATATAGGCTTCAACAAAATATACTTCCGAGGTTTTTTTTTAGATTCCGCTCTGAAATAGACTTATAGTTTTTAACCAAAATGCTGCCCCTTACAGATCTTTTTTTCTGAAATTGTATAGTGTATTTGAATTATCAGTCAAAATGTTGGTGTGAACATAATATATTCACTTGTTTACTTTAATGCCAAGAACCAAACACGTTCTAACATTTATGTTTATTAGATTTTCTGGATCTTTCCCGTGCGTAAACCTATCAGCGTTACTGCTTGTCGATGGATGGACTGGAAAAAAAGGCGAGCACATATCAGTATTTTAGGAATTATATTTTTTATTTCGAAATATTGTATATTACAGAATATTTTGGCATACCCTTCCAATCAGTTGATTTAAAACCATGTCCCTGAACATCTTTGCCTTGACAGTAGGCCTATAGATTTCCGTCCAGATTACAAAACACTGCACAGTGGGTAATTTAAAAAAATATTTAGCAATCTGAACAAGTAGCCTAACCGGTATTGAAAGAATATGTAGCAATACAGGAAATTATCTTACCTGTGAAGGTGTGTAAGGCCTTTCTCAGTGCACTTTAACCAGTGGAACTGTAGGATAAGCTTATCGCTGGCTATGGATGTGTAATTAACAGGTCTACCAAATAAATTTCATTAATAGTCACTATAAGTTGTTAAACACGTGTAGATTTGTTGTTTAAAGCAACATTAACATTTTAAAAATTAACATTAGTCTTCATTGTAGGCCATAATTGCACGGAATATTAATTAGTTATTTTTGTGGCCCTTGATTAGCAATGCCTTGAAATAAGAGTTGCAACAAAATAAATAAGATAAACAGAAACTCTTCACATTCGCATCCAAACACAATATTTGGTCACACATATGGTTAAGTCCCAATGGTGAAATAGCATGGGGGGGGGGGGGGGGGGGGGGGTTGCCATTACATTGTATACGACTCGGTCAATAAGACTGATAGCGTTGTATGAAAAAAAGAATTCCAAGCCGGCTGTGCGTTGCAATAATATCAACAGAGGACTAGGCCTATTGTAGACCTAAAGTAGTCATTATATGAAGACAATCCACTTTAAAGTTTTCAACAGGTGAGAGTTGAGATGAAATTCATAATGTCTTAATTCATGCTCATTCTTAAATGTTTTACATCACGAGATGATGTTGTCCTCGAACTTGAAATTAACCATTGAGTAAAATGTTGCTGCTGCGGCCATGGTTGTTCTTGTCATAAGAGTGTAGTCATCCAGTCAATCAGTCTGTAAACGCAGAATTGTATTGCTATTTTCTAATCCTATAGTAAAGGATTAGAGGTATAATATTGTAATCGATCTCGGTTTAACTTTTTTTCCTTCATACGTCGATTTTGAAACCAAATCTTCACTTGTCGGTCGGTCAGGTTGAGCATTCGGGATAGCTGCAGCCGTTTCTCCTTGTTGATATACACACTAAAAAAGAATTCCCTTTCCAGCTCTCTGATCTGATATTTTGAATAAGGGCATCTCTTCTTGCGGGTTCTCTGTCCATCTGGGGAGAGACGAGCAGAGAAATCTGGTCACAGAAAATATGAACACATACTTGCATATTTTGTGACATTGCAAACATCGAGCATGCACGTTGTTCAAATGTACATTTGTTATAAATATTATCAACAATTACACTGAAGTATTCGAAAACGTTTTGTGCCTTGATAGAGACTTCGACACCAGAACAATTAGCTATATTTTCTAGTTTGCAGTGAGATTACAGTTAATGATCTGTGAGAAGTTTTAAAATAGGCCTAATCACTTAATATAATGAATAAACTATATTGTAGATCAACGATATTTTTTGTTCATATTTCAAATAAAAACAGCAAATTGTTTACACAAGGAAAACAACGAATCGCATATTATGCTACATAATTTTAAAGCCTACCGATGACAAACTTTACAACACCTTAAGTATATCTCGAACATTTAAAGTTTCCTTTAACTCAAGAAACCCTGAAACATTTATGTACACAAAATAAACAGATGCCCTGAAGTAAACAGAGACTTTCACACAAAGCCTCGCCTGTATGTGAGCAGTTGTGGAAAATTGAGAGTTAGAAAAATCACTAGGCGTGTGTGTTTCACGGCCAATTTCAATTCCAAGCACGTGATCCTGTAGTTTATAACAAAGTTTTGTTGGGGAAATCTACAGGCCCTCTATAAACCTTATATGCTTATAAAACAGCTTATAAATTTTTAACAGCAGCGCGCACGATTGCAAACTTTCTCTAATAACCGAGGCGCTGACTTAATACGTACTTCCACTGCTTGATTTCTCCTCATTGTTGCCGGAAGATGACTCTGGGCTGCTGATCTCCTCCCGCGGTTCCTTCCCTTCCAAATCTGGGCACGATGGCGCGTGGTCCACAGCTGAGCTTGGTGGCTTGCTGGCCGATTTTTCCCCTGAGAAGTCGTTAGTTGACGAGCTTTCTGACGCACTCCCATATGCCGTTTCAAAAAATTGGTCGAATGCTTGAGGCAGCACCCCGTTCCTGCCCACGTTTCCGTAAAAATTTGATGTGGATCCTGCGCCCGAGTGGTGGTGGTAAGCGGCAGCGGCAGCAGAGCTGTTTTTGACGAACATGTCCCCCATGGTAGTCTGCGCGGATAGACAGTCCCTATGCACCATGTCCTCTGTAGTTGGATAGCATTGGGGCAAATTTCCCCGATGTGGCCATTTACTGGACGCCTCAATCGCGGCATAGTCTCTGAAAGTCACCTCTCTTACGGGCTGAACTTGCGGCAGGTTAGAGGAGTAAGAGTAAGTCATGGGGCGAGCGGAATGGTTCTGTGACAGAAAAGAGGGGAGACTAGAGAAATCAGCCCCCGCCGACACGTAGTAGGTGCAACTGGGCAAATACATGTTCGATCCGACGGGAACTCGCTCGTCAAAATCCATTATTCCTATTCTAACTGGAGTTAGCCTTTAGTCGCCCTAAACATTGCTCAGGAGCGCCGTGGCTCGTGCCTCTTTGAAGCAGGTCTGCGAAGCAGAAATTTTGAGACGTAAGCTGACGTGGTGAGCCATCTCCATCCATTCCAGGGAGGCGTACGTCACGTGACAAGCACTGGAAATTGACAGATTTTTCAGTGCGTTCGCTTGTGAGTGTATGTGTGTGTGGGTTTTGAACATACTTGGTTGTAGAGTTATTCATCGAAAGAAAGAGAGAGAGCGCGCGCATGTGTGTTGGTGCGTGCGGCATGAGAGACATACTGCTGGTTGCCCTAAAGCTTAACATTGGTGCTTTATTGCAATGTCGGTTTAAAATGAATTCTCTACGCATGGGAGGACTGAGAAAGACGTACTTTTGTTTTGGTTGGTAAAATGCATGGGCAAATAACAAATGAAAATTAAACAATTAATTGGTTATAATATTTCCTGCAGCATTTTTACAATCAATCTGGTGCAAAAAATAAAATGAAAAAATTGCATCTATTTTAATTTTATAACAGTTTGTTTCGAGCATTTGATGAAAGCATGCATGCAGCCTTGCCCACAAGATTGCGGCATGAATTGATAGTCTTAGTCTTAGACGTGATCTTTTCAGACATGTCTTCACAAATAATAGTGCATGGAGTAAATACGGAAATCTACCGGTATAGCCTACGTTTGCATTTGAAATTGGTTAATTTGTTCTACAAGGTTTACAATGTACTCACTTGAGTTAAACATTTGGTACTCAGGGTCATGTTCAAGTAACGTTTGATGTTGTTCCCTGTCTGCAGTCAGGTGTTGTCTACAGAAAAACAATGACCAAACAGATTGACTGCGTAAACAACACGAAAGGTCACACTATAGAACCATTTTCTAAATAAAAACCTAGAAATCTCCCAATCGTTTAGTTTTCATATATTTAGCTATTTTGTTTGCAGAGCGTAATAAGAAGCTACAAAATCAACGGCGACCTGCACAGAAACCAGGAGGTAAAAAGACAGGCTAAGAGCATATATGGCATATTTGTGAACTACTATTTCAAAGGTGAACTCGTTTTATTGATAGAGCAGGTTTGTAGGCATATTCTATACGTTTGTGACAACGTTATGTTATTTATTATTACCGTGAGGCGCCTATATCTGGAACAACATGGGCTATCGGACATGATGTTCAAAACTGCTAAAAATTCAATTGTAATATTAATATTCTGGTATATTTGAGTAAGACGTATAGCACGATATCCCTTTTTTTCTTCTTAAAATTTTAGATTTAATATGCAATTTCTAAAATGATCATGACAGAAATTACAAACACAAGCAACAGCCTGACTAATTGTAATGTATGCCTATACATAGTAGTTTGTCATTTTAAACTCAAAATCGGGAGTTCCCATCGCTTTGCTATTGCAAGCTACTCAAAACAAATCCGAATTCTTCAATGACTGTAGTCTCATTTTCAGGAATTATATCGTCTGAATTGGTCATCCAGCTTCCTTCATATTATTTTTGCCCTTAAGTCCAGTTTTGGAAAAAGGGCCACCTTGGTTGGTGTTTTTTAAGAGGCTGCAACCTGTCTATAATGTATGGTGAATAAGAGACCTGCACGGCTTAGGTCCGCGGGAACACCCGGGCTCCGCCGCGCTTTATAAGATTAAACAGGCCTAGAGATCAAGACGAGGAAATGGTAGCCTACACATAACCCCACCTTTAAAAATCACATTAACTAAAACGATAAGTAGGCTATGAGTTAAACACCGTATGCCAAAGAAGACACATCTAAATATTTAGGTCCATCAATCTGAGTTATCCATACATCAATAACCCCTATTTGAATAAATCTAGGGACACAGACCTATACCGCTCGCTCCACCTCTTCGTCAATTCAGACAAATTCTACGACTTGTGCTGAAGCTTTCAAGTTGTAATTGAGCACAGAGGGCCCAGGAAAGCCAAAGCCAGCTCTGCACAGACTTGCGTTTTTATAGCCCCTTTAGTATTCTTCAGCAGCTTTTTTTTTTCCTCTCGGGCAGACACCACTAAACGGATCAGGCGTGATAGCAAGTCGCCACCTACAAGGACTAGCAAGTAGCAGAAGTCACCCATGGCATAGAAGAAGCCCTTAAATCTAGACAGGTAATGTATGTACTTACTTTTGTGTCTATCAAGACAAAGCTCTTACGGCAAACGCTCGTGGCAAAAAGCCTAAATAATTTGTTAAATATAGCAGCTAGCTACAAGACTCAGTAACACGCACATACAACGTTTATGTTAGAGGGACACGTATACACGAATACTTTGTATTTATGTTGACCTTGAGACGTTTTAAAGTTCGCTTTTGGTGACCAAAATTGAGACGGTATCATGCGTTAAGCCTCCAAATGCCAGCAATGGCTTTGTCTGTGCGGTCGACTTCAAGTTCGGGGGAGGGAGAAGGCCACCGCCTGTGGTGTAGGCCATTTACTGTGAAGGATCAGATTCAGACACCATAAAGGGCACGGTGTGCCCCGGATGAGGCTCCCTATACAGTCTGATTTTACATTCCCAAAACCCCTGCATGTAGATATAAGCTGAGAGTGAGGATATTGGACACTAGACATCGATCATTTTCGTCTGTTTAGTGTTGTGTCAAACATGTAGGCCTTACTCAACCATGAGATTAGTATGAACATGCATATTAGTGTGGGCCAGTAGGTATATTAGAAAATTAGTGTAGGCCAACACTTTGTATAGCCCCTCGTATTTGGTTGTCGCTTTCAAACCAAGTATACCAATACTCATAATGCTAAGAATTTTATAACACTGCATTGATTCTTACGCCGGGCTAAATAATCACGTTGCAGTTCCTACTATTGATAGCTATACAAATAACATAAAGAAACTTACGTATTAAAAAAAATAACTGTAGACCTTGATGTATTTGACAAATAAGAACATATTCCAGATTGATCAATTACAGCACAACAATAAGGTACATTCGACAAGTCAAGGGGACAACAACAATGAACCATGATATTGAGGGTTGTTCAAAAAAACAACGTGTGGTTGGTTCCTATAGCAGAAGTGTATGATAGATGTATATACTCTACAGTGCATGCATCTGATACAGTTGATTTTCATGGACACATTGTAACACACTAACATAATATTAATGTTAATGTGTCAAGATGTTTTAAAGACTATACGTCAATTGAGAGCGTTTTGCTCACATTATGAAAGCTTAAGCACATTTTACTTAAATTAGAAATTCATAATAAGCGGCACAAACTTTTTCAAAAGCAAAATGCATCTAATATTATTATTTATTATTACTATTATTATTATTATTATTATTATTATTATTATTATTATTGTTGTTGTTGTTGTTGTTGTTGTTGTTGTTGTTGTTGATTTAGCCAACAAAACCAGGCGTTTTACAAGTAGGTTAGCCATAAAATTGGAAAATACAAATCAATGTTGTTTGCCGTAAGTAATTTGGACTAATAGTAGAACTAATTGCTCAAGTGCTGTGAAGTTAGCAAAAGGAGAAATGCGAAACGAACTTTACAAGGCAAAATCCAGACGACTATATGAATACTGTTTTTGGGGAGAAGTCGCAAGCCATATAGGCTGTTAAGACAAGGACAGCAAAAACAACGTGCAAAAAAAGAGCAAGGTATATGCCTAGTTTATAAGAAGGATACCGATTTATATATAAGAAGAATACCGTAGTCATTTTTACATGGGTTTCAGTTGGATATTTGCTTGCTCACAATGATTGCACTTGTCTTTTTCAAAAGCCCAATTTTTGAATATTAAAATAAATACCTACAGCTACATAAAATGTTGTAAACCCGTTTTTTAATGGTTGGCTTTGAGTAGGCTACGGGGATCAAATTGGCTAGTCTTATCGAATGCAAAACATATGGTCAAACACAAGCATCCTATGAAAATGCTCTATATGGCCTAATAGTGTATTATGCAGGATATCAATACGCCGTCAACTGGTTTACAAACGCACATACCTTTTGATTTATTCACAGGTGACATGGATTTTGTCCAACGGTAATAGTGACGACAGAGGGCCTAAGCAAGGACCACACAAAGGACAAGCCAGCTCTGGACTCAACCGGCGAATATATGTGAAATATATTGAAAGACAAACATGATATGTTAAATATCGATGGATAATCAAGACAAATAAGCGACTCGAATTAATAGCCTTTAGGGAAATAAAAATCATTAAGTCATGGACTTTTAATTATTACGGACTCCTATTGATCATGAAGTTGCAATTGTAGTACAGACCCTTTCAGACTTAAGGATTTGAACTTGGCTGCCGCATTACATGAAACATAATTCAGGACAGGCGGATATCTTAAGCCCACAGGCCAGCATGGCACAATCTTCAAAGTTCAATTATATTTTCCCCTATTACGCACCCAGCAAACGTTTTTACAAAAGCTCCCCCCAAAAATAGTTTTGCCTGTAAATGTGCTATCAAAATCCGAATGTTCCCTATTGTTTGTTGTCAAACCAGCTTTGGCCTATAGTCTTTCATCTGATTTTATGCGTTTGACTTAAATGCTATCTAACAAAATTTAAATTAACTTTGCATAGGGCCTGTACTTTTTGTGGCATAGTCTTTATGTCAGTGATATGAAATAAAAAATGTCCTAATGTAATACTTTCCACAATTGTTAAATATACTGTTATCAACTATGTTATATATATTATATTAGTATTCATCTCATTACTACAATAAAATATTCAACGATAAGTATTATGCAATAAACTATGATGCGTGCCATTCGTTTTTAAGCCAGAGTGAATTATTGATTCGAATGCTTTCTCAGTTTACACAGCGAGACAGGGCAGACAGACAGCGAAGGTCAATGTAAAGAGCATAGTATTGGCCTCGGCTTTTCTTCAAAGCTGAGATGGCAATAGAAGCTAACGATCTATAAACGTATCTAACGAAACAAAGAATTCCTACAACAAAATACATTGAGTTATAGGCCTACATTTTCGATAATATTATATTGCTGTGCACCCATATCTACCATGACTAATCAGCCGTATAAACACATGCATTTTTAAACAAACAGTGATGACCTATCAATTAAAGACAGTTCCAAGAAATATTTTGGAATTAAATTAAAGGTTCCCTCATTGTAAGTAATCTAACATTGAAGCATTTGCTGACGCTAATGTACTTTTTGCTTCATTCGCATAATCTTTTCTTTATAAAGTTAAAACAGTAAGGCCGTTAGTAGGTTGTACGATCTCCCAACCAGATTTTCGCTAAATGCATTTATTTTGCGCAAGGCATTCACTGGCAAACTAAATTGTTTTATTTGGCTGGCTGTTGTACCAGCTTTTTCCTTTGGGTGGCAGCAGCTCCTAACTTGCCAGTGAAAACCAGTGAGTGCTGTGAGCGGTTCAGTCCAGCAGCGATTTTTCAAGCACAGTTTTGAAAGATCATCCTTGATTGCTTGCGCGTTCTCGTAAGAGTGTGTTTCGAGTGTGAAGTCGCAGAGTAGTCAGAACCACTTTATGTTACGTTTCAAATATCCTTTTTTTTATGCTTGAGGTCTATATTTGTCATCTATGCGTATATGAGCCTGTTGTTTTGCCATTATTGAGTTCTAACATCCGGTCAGTCAGGTCTAATTTCAAGCAGCTCAGTATGCTACAGATCTAAGATATATCACTACATGCACGTTGTGATGGTAATTCAGCAAATAGTTCAGATTTGACCAAACTTGCATGAAAAAAAAATATGACCTATATAATAAAATGATTGAATAGGCTGCAAATATGAAGTTGAGGATTGCATGAAGATTATGATTATCTTAAAGAGTTATCACTCTCACTTCTCGTTTCAGTTAAATCCCCTAAAAGCCAAGATTTAAGTCATATATGTATGTAAGGGATATATGTATGTCATCTGCTTTGGCAAAGCCATTTCGCGCTCGTGGTTGCCGTCTGTGGTGCAATAGTGAAAATAAACATTCCTGAATAATAATGTTCACCCGCTACCTCAGTGTTTTTATGATAAGTTAAATGTTATCTCAACTGCCCCAAGATATTAAACAAATTTGGCTTACTAATATTCTGTACAGACGAGTAGCCTTCATTGTTTTCCTTCGAATGTAAACTAAATGTATTTATATGCCTAATTATCCTGTGCCCGAAATATGTTTAAAGAAGCCCGGAATTCTCTGCGTGTAGACGCCTCAGCTTACTTTGTAATTAATTCAAATTTTTGCGTGCAATCTTAGAAAATGAATCCACCTGAATACACACTGTAGGCCATGTTCTAAAAAACACTGTGCCGATTACAATCTAGTTCTCAGTCACTGTACGTTTTCATTTGCTATCAGTATGTAACAAAACAAATTTTTCTTATCAGAAAGCATTGGTTATGGCCGATGTTGCTCGTCTATTTGTGTGCGTGTGGTGTGTGTGTGTGTGTGTGTGTGTGTGTGTGTGTGTGTGTGTGTGTGTGTGTGTGTGTGTGTGTGTGTGTGTGTGTGTGTGTGTGTGTGTGTGTGTGTGTGTGTTTGTGCGTAGGGCACAGAAAATATTCAATTGTTTCGAGTTAGTCTTCGCCTATTTCCTTAGTATAGGATAAGTATTTCAATTACGTTGAATTAGATAACGTTTCTCATACGGCAATTGCAACAAATAAATATATTTTATATATATATATATAGTATATATGAGAAACCTTATACAGCTTAATGTCAACAATATAGAGAAATGTATAGGCTATCACAATAGTATATAGGCCTATCCTTTATACATGGGATGGCCTACATATAAAATAATATTGGCCAAAAGAAAAACAATGCATTGATTAACTTTAGCGAAAGCCTATTATTCTTGATTGCATTCTATAATACCTAAATTAGTTCGAATTCTACATTTTTGTTAAAGAACTGTAATTAGTACGCCTATTAAGTCACCTAAAAGTCCCTATTCATATATAAAAATAATTATCTTTATGGATAGGATATTATTGTTTGTTATCCCTTGACTTATGAATATTGAATATATCATACTTGTAAAAATGGAACGCACAGGCCAGGCATTCTTACGAAAAGTACTTTATCGTTCTATAAATCAAACTTAATTCGTTAAGGTGTCTATAAACAGGGAACAATATACATACATTTAAGATATGTTTAAACATTCTTAATATTAAGCTATAAGCATATAGGCCTATACAGTTTAGAACATCATGGCAATGCAGACTTGCATGTCCTTTACTCGTGTGGGGTCTATTTTTAGGCAGGCAGCAAGGCCTCGATATGTAAGACTCGGATCCCTCACTAGATGGCGATATTGACTTACATTTCTACAGTTATTGAAAGGCGAATTACAGACATTTTAAAGCCATTGCATTCCCAATATATATATATATATATATATATATATATATATATATATATATATATATATATATATATATATATATATATATAAAAGACCATAAGAAAAAAAAAATCTTAAATAGACCTATAAAAAACGCTGATATTTTTTAGATGATATCTGAAAGGTTTTAAGTAGACCTATTTCAACATATCAACATGCACAATCGTCTCATGTATTCGATGGATTCTATTTCCCAATGATTAGTAGACTTTTGTTTTGTTGTTGTTTTTGTTGGGGGGGGGGGGGTAACATTGTTTCCAGCTTTTACGAATATCATAATTTTTTACAGAGCTGGTAATACAATTAATGATATAACTGAAATGTACACACTTTATTTGAACGGGCTGAAGCACCGATATATTTAACTGACAAACACTGAAACCAATATCCATGGAGTTGGGCCTACCTAAAACCACAATGCGCACACAATATAAAAGCTAGGACTCACATGAATACATATTCAGGCGACTATCTATGCATTCGTTTCCAAGAATGATGGCACCATGAATTCATGAGCAATAAGTGAATGGAACAACTGGAGAACACATCACATGATATAACTTTTGAAAGGGAGTAGAATATATGAACATTGAATGCCACATTTCAAATCCTAACGCGCTACGTTTTCACTAAACGGATTCGATTACGTTGCAAATCAAGAGAAAGTAACTAGGCCAACGTTATTATTTGCTGAACAATATGCAGGTCAAGGCCTGGGTATACGTCCTCTACGGTGTCTGTTTTCCTGAGCTGTATTTGAGCATGGAACAGTCGCATAAAATAATTTCCACTTCATATGAACTCCGCAAGCAACATCGTACAAATCGTTCCACTACATTACGATCCAAAAACGACAGGTAGCCTATACAATTCAGTTTATGAATCAATTCGATGTGGGAAAAAATGAATAGGCTCTTCCAATAGAACGTGTGTGTGTGTGTGTGTGTGTGTGTGTGTGTGTGTGTGTGTGTGTGTGTGTGTGTGTGTGTGTGTGTGTGTGTGTGTGTGTGTGTGTGTGAGAGAGAGAGAGAGAGAGAGAGAGAGAGAGAGAGAGATCGAAGCAGAACTGTGTTATTATTCCATGTCGATATAGTTCATTAAAATTAGCTTTTCACTTTGTGAACAACTTTTTTCTCCTTTACACGTCTGTTTTGAAACCATATTGTAACCTGTCGTTCGGACAAGTTTGTCTGAGCTGATATCCTCCTTCGTTTGTCCTTAGTAATAAATGTATTGGCAGCGTACTCGCGCTCAAGTTCCTTCAGTTGCACCTTGGTGTACGGAACGCGCTTCTTCCTACCCCGTCGGAAGGAACCCAAGTCTCCTCCTGAATGGGATACTGAATCTGGAAAAACGAACAAATTAGTTCTTTTAAACACTATCTCGGGCCCACTAATATGTTCAAAATATTTTTGACCCATTCAATTATTGAAAATTGAGCGATTCGACAATTAGTTGCAATAAAGCAAAAATATATCCTGAAATAATCAGACATAAAATGCATTCAATTCTTGTATACCTGGCATTGAGGATTTCCACATATGGCCAGGCTGAGGCTGTTCTTTTGTACAGTAGACCTGTCCGTTCCACCCGTTGGTGGTGAGAGTCCATGGTTGATAGCTTTCTATAGGCAGCAGGGGCTCGTGTCTGGCTTCTGTTGGCCCGCTGAGGGTCGGCACGCCAGGCACATCCAAGTAACCGGGAACTGGTTGATATGGACCCGAAGTGTAGGTTGGATAGAAAGCAAATTCCTTGGCCCTGGATGTGTAGTCTTCTCCCGAGCCAGAAGTGTCCATATATTTTTCCCCATAAGCAGAAGGGGGCTGTGTTCCGCATGCCTTTATGCCGCCGTGATGCGACATTCTACATGGGTAGTAGCCACTTCCAAAGTATCCATAGGGCAAGGACGCACTTGAAGAGCTTTGGGCAGCCGAGCAAGGGCTGCACTGTTTTGTTGGCTCGCCCATAGCGGAGGTTGTCATTTCGCTTGTTGAGTAAGCGGTGCTAGGTGCCAGGGACGCGGGGTGCGCCATAAGATTCCTACATTGATTCGCTGCAAAGTTGCCTCCAGCAAAACCCTCCATGTTCTTGCTTAATTCATCGGAACACCCGCCGTTGTCGTAGAGGAACATCACCGATGGGTCAACCCAGCGAGGACGGAGAAACAGTGACGTTGTCATAGCACGACATCCAACATTGAGGCTTCTGGCTCTTTTTTAAAAAGCTGAGAGAGTGAAAAAAGTGAGATACTGATTTCAGGAGAGTGAGCGACTCTGACGCGCTAGGGAGCACCAAGGTTGCGCCACCATTGGCCAATACACTACCACGTGATATGCAAAGAGGACCGTAAATATATCTCAGTGATAATTTAATGTAGAAAAATGCGGCGATGTAAGGTGACAGTACCTATCCTGGGATTTATCAATCTTTTGCTGCCATAAAGGTGGTGTCTGTGGGAAAATTTTGAAAGAAAAAAAGATAATCTTATCTGCATTGGCTAAGATATTGATCTATAAAAGGTTACATTTCACCGCGCCTGGGTGTAACGGTTGTTTTAAATGGCTACTGTGAGAAAGGGAGCTCTTAATTGTCAAAGCTAACGTGAATCTTACACTTACGCCTACTACCAAACACTACAGGCTATAATAGGATGTATACTTTAATCAGTTCGTTGTAGGCATTTAAGCCATTTGTTTGATAAGACTGTTATTTAAGAAGCGGGGCCTCACGCTCAGACGCTTAATCAACATTACAGTGCACATATAAAGGCTAGAAAATATACAAAATTCTGATGTACCATCATGGTTAACATGTCTTACATATATATGCAAAGGCCAAAAAAACTCTCCTCTTGGTTTTGCATGGTTTTAAATACAGACTGGACCCGGCTAGAGGCCAAGGTCAAGTTGAAAGTTGTTGTCTAGCCGACATGCCTGATGGGCTATTCAGTCTTTGAAGGGGCCGTTTGAGAGCTTGAAAAGGGCGGAAGAGGGGTGAGAATTCCTGTCCAAGCTTTGTTGTTCCTTTTTACTGTCATTTTGTTTTCTCTAATGTTGTGTTTTAAAAAAACTTAAACGTATCAGTAAATGCTCTTGTCCCAAACGCTAAAAAAATTTCATTGTTTTCATGTTGGCCTTTAGATTTGTTCATCCTAGTACGGGTGAAATTTACTTTGAAAAGTTGCATTGGAATATGTTAAAGTTTGTGTCTGTTCTGCTTGTTCGTGTTTACGACCAAGGGCTTTCCCCATAATGTGTTGGGGTAGTCGACCAATAGCTTACATAGCTTCAACTCAAAATGTTTTAATAAAGGAAAATCTGAATTTGGACTTATATCCATGCATTTAAAATAAATATAACCAAATAAGATAGAGTGCACAGACACATTTTGCAATCAGAAAATGTAGGTTTGTAGAATACTGAAAATAAGATAAATGCAGAATTGAATGTATGATTACATAGCGTGGACTAATACAATAATAACAAAGGTTGAATGTAGGTGCATCAGATGATAATGTTTAATAAAATAGAGCCATGTAGAACTATAATAAAGTCTGTCAACTTTAGTTTCCCCGTTGGTTTCATGTAGGCCTACCTTATAGCAATATTGTAGCTATGTATAGGGCAGAAGTTTGGTATACAAAACGATTAAAACTATAAATAGGTCAAAATGTTAAGGACATGGTGATATATGTTTGCCTTTAATGATATAGGTTAAATTAAGACACTGAAATAGGTGTTCTCTGTGCGGAGAAAAGGCTATTCATTTCAAACTTTTTATTATTATTATTATTATTATTATTATACATTTAAGCAAAAACTTTGAGGTACTTAACTTCAACCTCTGTCAACTAATATGTTTAATATGGTATAACAGACGAATATTCCAGGTTTCAACAACATATGTTATTAGCAGGCCATTATCCACCAAAGTGGCCACACAAGCATTGGTGCAATAAACGGATTTCTGACTGTCAACAACTTTTCCGAAATGTGCATGTGCACAAGCAAAACAAAAAATTTCACTCAATCAAACGCGTACTAAACGCTTTCTCGACGCAACACTGGTAAGCTCAACAAATGAGATCTTTCATGAATGCGGTGGTGCAAGCGAATGGGGTCTTTTTTCAGCCCACGGGTCAGACCAGACATTCTAGAATGGCTGCAAAAAGCAGACCACCGTCTTGCGTCAAAACAATGACCACACATTCCTTTCCTTGTCTGAGAGGACATTATCAAGTGATGTTTTGACTCCCTTTATCTTTGCTCAGCAAAAAAAAAGGTTTTTACTCCACATAGGCCATGTGGCACCAGTCACATTATAGAGCACATAATTGGGCTTTTCAATTATTTTTTATTTTACAAAAGCCTAGATGTAGGCCTATGTTTATAAATAAATGCGTGATTTTATTTTTGATGGTCTAATCGTATAAATTGGATCTACAAATGCCTATAGCCTTGTTCTAACAATACGTGAAAGTAAAAATTACCTAAAAGTTTGAAATTCAATTGGCTAACACATTCAGTATCCACTAACAAGACAAATAAGTCTTATATTCCCATCATATGGTCATTATTTGACTTAGAAAATTACACAAACAAAATGCTATTTGAGCCTTGAAACGCATGTAAAGAAATAAACACGTTGAATAATGTATTGCCTTGCAGAATCAGAAAAAAAATGTGTTTAATTTATATTGAACGTCTTTAGCACAACATTCAATACATTTTCCTGCAAGCTAAGTCGAAATTATTTAAATTAGTGCATTTAGAATTTTTTTTTTTTAATTCTACCGCGCAAATATTTCCAAGCCCGGTTTTCATTTACTTTTTTAAGTCAAAATTCAAAGTAGCCTAAGTCACGAGTCACGATATATGCTATTTGATTCCAATCAAAGCGGATAAAAAGATAATTCCTACAATGTTTCGCACACTATTTTCACAGAACATCCCACCACAGTTTCCTCCAACGTATTAAAAGTAGGCCTATATTTTACGGGCAAATCAAATTGCTTTCCATGATGGTGGATTAAAAAGCCAATACAATATAGTGTGTAATTCTGTTCGCATCCCTGTTAGAAAATAAAGGAAGGCTTGCAAAGCAACAAGCCATGTAGGCCTTGGTCATGGAAGGCCTCAATTTTGTCCAAATTAATGGACGATTTAAATTGGTTTTACATTTACAGTAAGTGAAAGGTTCTACAGCTATTGGTGACAAATCCAAATCATAGTTTGAAATTGTTTTAAGAGTAGATCTGTTACATTGCTTGAAAGGTTATAGGCTATTTTAAAATAGTGGCATATATAGGCAGTAGCCTAATCAAAACATTTTATTGAGGCAACATTGCCATGTTTTCCCGTTTTCATTTATATCAAGTAAGCAAGGGTACTGATACATTTTCCTAACCTTTGGTAAATATAAGTTACAATTTCATATGCTTTTCTATACTCCAAGCCAACATCGCATTCAGAGAAAGGTTGTTGTCGCTGGGCTATACCCAACAAACTCATGCGGGCTAACAAAGAAAATCTTTCGCACCATACCTGCCTAAATAAACCTCGTCTTCCTGAATTGTGTGTTAAATAGAAATGCTAGGCCTGGTTTAACTGATCGTTTGTAAAAACGGTTAGGCCTATAGGCCTAAATCACAAATTCTGATAGGATTGGACACAGCACAAACCAGTTGAATGTCTGCAGACCGACAATAATTTCTTTCTTCTTTTTATGCGGGATTATAGGTCCCCAAGTTTATGGGTATTTTCCTTTAAAACTATACGTAAACATAATATACCGCTAAGCATGCTGTTAATGTGTAAAAAATAAATATATTTATACAATAAAAATAATTATGAATTTGCACCATGAGTGTGCATTGTATACTAATACAAGGGCTTGACCTAAAGCCATCTTGAACAATAGCTTACGCTACACACACATGCTTCATATAGACCTGCTAAATGCTTAATTTCACGTCACTATTCTATGGCACCTTAACATTAACTGGCGGAGGGGTTTAAATTGGATTTAAAGCGAGATTTCAAACCAGACGCCTTCCATTTTAGACGCATGTCCAGACGTACTTCAAGGTCAAGCAGTCAAACACCGTTAGCTGCTTGCGTCATCCAGTTTCAAGGCCAGGTTGAAGCTAGGAAGACCGGAGGAGCGATGACCAGAAAATCTTACAACTTCCATCTGTTTGTATAGCCTGCACAAATGAAAGGAATACATAGCAATATAGCCATTATGCAATTGTTGTAACCAATAGTTAAGCAGCAGAAAAGTCATAATTATTCGTTTGCAGGTTTCATCAGATTTGGATTTAAACATATGGCAATGCGTAAAATAGGGTAATGCGTAAAATACCTACTGCGCAGACTCCATGGTCAAGTTCAAGTTGCGCTTTCTAGTAAAAACTAAGGGCGCATTCTACAATGTCTGCCTATGGGGGCGCTTCCCCTCTTTGATCTCCTGGTGAATTAGACACAAGAGCAAACCCACAGCGACTTAGACCAATATAAACAATTTCATTCTTTCCTCCCTTGTTGTCTTCATTCCGTTCGTTCTTTAATGCATAACCTGCAGCCATGTGGACGTAGATGTAACGACGTTTATCATTGATACAGTGGTTTTTTTTTCGTACTACCATTCTACGTTGACCTTTCTAAGATGAAAATCTCGAAGAGTAACACCATCAGCAAACTCTCCAAACCCATCCGGTGTCCTCGCCGTATCTAAAACACACATAATAAAGAGACACTACTGTAGACGAACAAGGTCAACCCATGGCTTGCGCAAAGGCCATTGTAAGTGTTATCTCCACACGGATCACAAGATTATCCGTCTTGGATGCCACCTTGCATAACTGTCAGGCCAGAAAGACCTTGAGATCTTCATCATCTATTTATAACATTATTTACTGGCGACCGCGTTTTGCAATTGGCTGCATGGGCAGCCCTACATGTTCAAGCTTGGGCTACAGATGTCGAACGTCAGTCAGTTATGGGTCTGCATTTTATACAAAGGAATTTTTTATAACACTTCATGACCTACATATCAGGCATTTACATTTTCTGTTTAATTGTATAGGTCCTCTTTGACTAAGACTTCAGGAAACATTGATCTTGAATTACAAAAGCGGTGTGCTATACTTCTCAGTTTGCACTCATTGACTTTGCATTAGTGGCAGAAGTTGGCTTAGCCTATATCAAGGCCTTAGAGGCACATTTTAGATAATGGCACACATGTATACACTAATGTATTTTATTTCAAGCTAAATTATTTGTTTAACAGCCATCCAATAATAAATTGTAAAATAATGACGGTAACAACTTTGTATATGAGATTTTTTGTTTTAGTTTTTTTAAACGTTATTTAACCAGGTAAGTATATGACCATCTTTTTATTCCCCTTCAAATAAATAAGGCTGTACAAAAACAACAAAAAACTTGACATGGTTTTGTGGATTAAGTCTAGATAGCCTTCACAATCTTAAAATTGAGCTACGACGTAATTTAGTCCTCATCAATTCAGGTTATTCATGAATAACCTCTCTTTCAGATGGCCGTTTTGTAATAATAATAATGTGCAGGCAATACAAATACTGTAATAACAGGCTAATAAGAAAACTTATAATATTAATTATCTGATTATCGGTTTTCTGAACTTCAGGTTGTTTATAGTAACATTGCTTGTAACCTTTACGTTAATCAAATGGATTAAGTAGCCTACACTTTCTTAATCAGTTGACTCAAGTATTCATTCTTTGAAAATAGAAAAATAAATTAAAAGCAGAAGTCCAAACTACACTGCGAGCTGTGATTGTCTTGCAGAGCGGGTATACAGAGGGAGGGAAAAGTTGGATAAAGAGCAAAAAGGAATTTGTCCTATACTGGTTTTCTGAAAACAATGAGGTGAATGATGTATTCCTCCATTTCGGCAGGCGAGGGCGCACAAGGACAGCGAAGGATATTGTGCCAAGACGGCGGAGGAATGCCTCATCCCTCTCCTCTTGCTGTGACCCCCTGATGAGATTTCTACTGCATCCACCCATGGTAAAATGCAATGCAAAATACCTTTTTATCTGGCGATCAACCACGATAAGAAGACCCATCACCGGAGGATATCTGGACTACAAAGTATCCTACTTCTCTGGGTCCGAAGAAAGAAAATAAAGAAAAACGTGTATAAAACGGTTGTAGGCCTCTATAAACATCTTAGGCTGTCCAAGACTAAGGGGTATATCAGGTATATATAACACATGACATAAACACGGGAAAATCCTTGCATTGAATCCTTGTTTCATGAAAAACAAGCCTTTCATTCATACTTATTCAACGTGAATATCAAGTTCAACCCAGCTTCAGCTTTAAAAGTATTCTTCTTTATCGGTATTTAGTGACTGTTTACGACTTAAGTGACATGTACTTCAAAGAGATACGAGAAATCTTCCACCCTGAAACCATGCAGATGAGCACTTTACTGCGTAGACCTGTGGGCTGCAGTCCATGCTTTAAATACCGCGGCCAAAATCCACTGTACAAATTCTTCCGTGCACTGAGGTAGAATGTGATTTTTGTCAGAAGTGTTTTACGTGGATACCCCCATATTATCAACATATCACATAGTCATCATCACGTATGGAGGTTTCCGAGTTGTTGCAAAACTGCAATGACAATACAAACACATTTAAAATGGCATGTTATCGTACAACGAATTAACCTACTTTGCTAAAGAGGGCATTTGAAGTTTGAGAAAGTATAGAGTTGTTATTGCTATGTTATTCTTTAGAAAAGTGGCAGTACACTTTTGCGGGTAAATGCATCATCTTGTTTTGATGTAAAAGGACTGCAAAACATTGTATAATGCAAACGGCAATATGATCTCCCCACTGACGTAACAGTCAGATAAGATGATTTTTCGGGTCATCAGGAACAATGTTTTTTCCTTAAAGTGCGCACAGTGTATAAGCGATGTTGATGTGTACGACTGTCACCTGATAGGAAAATAAAGTATTTTTGTGTAATAATGACCATGAACAATGATAACATGGAACAAACATTTTGTTGGATAAAATAAGGACCTAAAGATGGAATATTTAAATGTAAGAGGATCCCACAATCTCTTTTGCATCATGAAGTCTGTCACTGAAATTTGAACCAACATATTGTATTACAACATCAATCTGCACTCATTTAATATAATAATATGAATATAATTAAATTTTACATTGTATATTTTGCTATTATAAAATAACATTGAAACCCAATTGGAGTATATGACAGGCTGCATGAAACTGTTAATATTGACTCTTTGTCGATATATGTTCCTACATGCAGCCTCAGTAAGTCCCTTCGTATCAGCCCTCTAATGCAGCCCTTCATTTTAACACTGTGATTGCTCGCTGTTTATCCACATCCAATCGATGCTTGGCGTCATGAGGGGTACAATCATGACGACTGCCCTATTAAGAATGACAGCTCGAGAGAAAGGGGGCAAATGCTGATCCCTCCCAGAGCTGGTGCCGCACTCTGTAGCGCTTGCCTTTGAGGGTCAGGACGCACTGCATCCCTTAGTTCCTACTCCACGCAGCTCAAGCCAGGCTTAATCGTCACTTTCTGGCACACTTTCACTCTTCTCCAAATCGAGATTAAGCTTTTGCTGGTTATATTTCGCGCGAATTCATTCCTTCGGCAATGCAAAACCGAAAGGAGATGGTACTGCTTGTAGATGGAGGTCAACTTGGCATGACTGAAGAGAAATCTGGCTCAAATTTGTCGGAAGCAGTTGTAAGCTCCGTGAGAGAACCTCACGGGAAAAAGGGCCACGGGGAATGTCGGATTCCCGGCTCGGCACCTTACTCAAGAGAAATAGCGAACGAAGAGATGAAGAGCGCACGGAGAAGCGTGTGCGCTGATATGAGGCCGATCGTCATGTCCTCTTCGAGCGAGAGACAACGGAATGATTCCGCCACCAAAGAGGGGAGCAGTTCAGACACAGAGTCTGACTTCTATGAGGAAATTGATGTCAGCTGCACGCCTGAAAGCATGGAATATCCGAAAGGTATACATTGCTGGCACGCGCCGTTTTATAAATATTTTTGTAAATGCATGCAATTGAAAAGATTGAGCAAGGGAATTCTATGAAATGTCAGTGACAACATTATGCCAATTAACATTGCGCACCTAAGGCTGCCCGCATGTGACAGAGCTTTATATGGCAAATTGGAACGAAATTGAGGTATTCATGTTGCCTGCATAAAATATGAAAAGACAATGTGTTAGGGCTGATTTGGTAAAGATATAGGTTGGGATCGTAATCATAATCAGTAGTCACTTGGGAACAACTTGATGTATATTAGCCTATGCATTTAGGAATAGCCTATAACTTGTGAGGATTGACAAATGTGTGCCATTCATTTCTCTGTTAAAATTACACATTGTACGTGTTGTTGTTCAATGCAACGACAACTGTATTAATTCAATAAATGAAACACTTTTTTGATAGACAAATAACTATTTCAGCTGTTTATGCATCTATAATGAAAATGACATTTAGCAATAATCATATCGCCAAAAAAATCTCCAATTCTCTTCATATCCTGAAAAAGCCCTATAATTAAATCGGTTTTGAAAGGTCTTTTTGTGGTCAGGAAGTCATCATAAAAAACACATTAGACAATTTAATATAATTATACAAGGGTATCATATAAATAAAAGCCCACACAATTTAGGCTAATACGGCTAAATTGGGGCTACAGTCTTTATAACTCAGATCATATTTGAATTCAGTTTTGAATTAATTCTAGGTCGAGGTGGAGATTCACCAAGCCATTCAAGTGAGAGCACTATGGATTCTGGTAAGATTGGCTCCAGCCAGGGCTCCCTGTCTTACCAAGCAGATCAGATGCGACGATATCGCACAGCATTCACAAGAGAGCAGATTGGACGGCTGGAAAAGGAATTCTACCGAGAAAATTATGTCTCCCGACCTCGAAGATGCGAACTAGCTGCTTCCCTAAACCTGCCCGAGACAACAATCAAGGTAAGATTGACATATAGGCCTACGCTTATCTTCATCGGCAAACAAGATTATATATATATATATATATATATATATATATATATATATATATATATATATATATATATATATATATATATATATATGTGTGTGTGTGTGTGTGTGTGTGTGTGTGTGTGTGTGTGTGTATATATATATATATATATATATATATATATATATATATATATATATATATATATATATAATGGTTTAGAGTTACAAAATCTAATTCGGTGCAATGACGAGCTCTATTTCTGCTTACAAATTAATACCTATAGGCTATAATGTGATTATACTGTATAGTGTAATAATGATCCGTTTAAAGTAAACCTTCTGCATCCAATGGATTGAAAAAGGGCCCAGACTCTTGTTAATATTTGACTCCTCATGTCTGTGTTGTATAGGTGTGGTTCCAAAACCGCAGGATGAAGGACAAGCGTCAACGTCTGGCAATGACTTGGCCGCACCCTGCTGACCCAGCTTTCTATACGTACATGATGAGCCACGCAGCAGCTACAAGCAACCTGCCGTATCCCTTCCCATCTCACCTTCCCTTGCCCTACTATTCCCACCTGGGGGTTGGGGCGGGTACCGCTCCAACTGCCACCCCATTCGGCAACCCTCTAAGATCCCTCGATAGTTTCCGAATGCTATCTCACCCTTATCCGAGGCCAGAGCTGCTGTGTGCTTTCAGGCCTTCCCTCTACCCAAGTCCGACCCACGGCCTGGGACCTGGGGGTAGCCCATGTTCCTGCCTTGCCTGCCACTCCAGTCAATCAAACGGGCTGCCAACCAGGCCCCCTGGGTCAGACTTCTCGTGCTCCGCAACAAGCAGGACGGACGCTTTTCTGACATTCACGCCTTCCGTGCTCAGCAAATCTTCATCAGTGACTTTAGACCAGAGAGAAGAGGTCCCTCTCACTAGATAGAACGCAAACCTTTGTTTTTGACTGGACTGGATTGAGCAAGATTAAGAGTGACCTAAGCTTTGCCATACACTTTTAACTATCGACATGATCGGGATCTATCCAGCATGATAACCTCTCTCACCAGAAGCAATGTCTTAACAGAAGCCTTATAATTATGACATACACCTGTGTGTAACGAGGAAAACAAAAATAATCAGTGTTAGGTTGTGTCTCACACATTGAATGCGGGGTCTGACGTAAACCTCCTGACCATTGAATAAATTTTTCCAATTATTTAAACAATTTGTTGGCTAGTATAGGTAACTCACAGATGGAGTTTGAATTTCAGACATACATTTAATTATCTGTGCCACCGTGATGGATAGTGCACAACGCTTTTTTGGCAAGGCTTTGTATTTTAACATGTTCGCATACTTACATAACGTAGCCTACTGGTTGGTTTCGCACAAAAGATGCGTTGAGTCTCTATTTTTAACAAGTGCATTTGTTGTCAGACTGTATTTTCTCATCATGCCTGTCTACCGACCTTGTCGGGACATGGTTGAAATGTGCCGATGCTGTAAAATTATTAAAGGGTGTACGTTCTGATGAATTTAGAGTGTTGCATTAATGATAATACCGGGTGGCAAGCCAGCAACGGAAGGATCGTTGCTGCCAAACGGTAACAAGGCGCCAAGGGAACGGATTAGCTTGCGAAGCTTGACAGAGAAAGAAGAGAAGCGACTGGAGGGAAGAATGGGATAGAAAAATGGAATAGAAGAATGAGGGAACAAGGACTGAACTTGATGCCCATTGTCATATTTACCACCCCGGCACACACACACACACACACACACACACACACACACACACACACACACACACACACACACACACACACACACACACACACACACACACACACACAGCCACACATACATCTTTCCTCCACACAGTCCAACAGTCCAATTCCTACACGTATGATGTAACATAATTTAATTCGTTTTAACCTTCTAACCCCCTTTGCATTGTTTTTTTTTTTTTTTAACAGTTCTGTCCTTTTTTACTGCAAATCTGAGCAGATACGCGTGCCCACTGTGTGCTGATAATGTTTCTGGGTTGATCTGGACTTGCAATAAACATTTAAAACGAAATAAAATAGGGTGTTTTGCTTTTAGTTACAGCATATTTATAAAAAATATATTATTATGTATATAAACAATTATATTGCAGTTTGCCTTCTTTTTGAGCCTGCTACACATTTATGGATCCATAATTATTAGACGAGACCCTGGACTTTTTTTCGCGTATAATTTGTAACAATAGCCTAACACATTTTGCTTAACTGTGTCAAATCAAAAGTGTAGACCTTCTTTTAAGAGATACACTGACCGTGACAGTTAAGTGGTCCCAAGGCTCCATTTACAATAGAAATATTTTCCCTCTCAACATATAATAGACACGACTCAATTGCTTGTCTTGTGAGGATATTGAAATGGTTAAAGATCGATGACTCTCGAGCCCCACTAATAAGGAAGGTCTTAATTGGCAGCGTCTGACGCTCAATTTGCGCTCACAATTAGTTGCTGTTTTTTTCAGATGTGACTACGCCAATAATTTAACATTATATGGTTTTTCGGAAGATTGAATTGAGTATTTTAGTTTATATAGGCTATAATAAGTGAACCACAAGGCACCTGTCCTCTTATCGTGTTTTGATTTCGATTAAGTTGGATGCAGATGAAAATAATTTAAATAGTATAAAAATATTAACGAATTATTTTCAAGAGCACCAGTATTGCAAGGGTATTGGCTCATGTTCCGCTAAACAATCAATTAGGCATATTTTATGTTTAATATTTTGCGAGCAACTCTGACTGACGATGCAATAGGCTTTATCAAGGTAAAAGGTTCATCCTCATCAGAAAGCCCCCCACTCCCTACCCCACCCACCCAGAGGAGCGCTCCTTCGCCCCTTGCAGCTTTTGATTGATCGCCTTATTAACTGGAGTTCTTGTAAGTGTGACCAAGCTGATTAAAATGCATATGTTTGGAATAATACACCGTTTAAGCCGCCCTAGTCGAAGCGAAACCACAAGTTAGATTTATGTAAGCTATAGAGCAATATCTTTAGTCTGATAGGGGTGCGGGACGTAGAGGAAATTGTTTTTAGTTTCACATAATAAAAGAATAACATAAAATAAAGATGTGAACGAAATATGTGTAAGACATTCAAATGTATGCTAATACAAAACCTTGTTTCATTGGACATTGACATCGTAAATCTTGGAAGTTGAAAGTGAATTGATTTGCTGAGGCTTACAAAGGCTTTCAAAGTACACACCGGTCAATATTCGCAACACGTTTAACGCAGAATGGCAAAGGTGACGCAAAATATAATGGTTTGTTTCACCGATGTTATGACGCATATGGACCTCTTGTTCTACCTGAATCCTCAATAGCCTAATCCACCATCAACACGTAGTTCAATCGCTGGAAGAATAGGACCGCGCAATGGGCTACTATATTGCGCACACAACAGCAATTGCCTCGGCCTTAAAATATCCTATTAGTGAGAATTGGCTAAGGTTCCCCCGCTATACCCGACAAAGCGTTTTTGATAGGGGCGGTGTAGTGCAGCTGTCCACCCACAAAAACACCCATCGGATAAGGGGCTGCTGCTACCGCTGTTTAAATTGTATTACATCCTAATTTACAGGCCCTTGTCGTGGCGCTGGGCTGGTGGAGAGGCGTGTACGGACCAATCACAGAGTAATGATGATGAATGAGGAATTAATACACATACAAGCAAGACAATTTAAACCTTCATCTGTTTAAATAGGCTTCCAATATAGTTTGGAAACCGAGGTCACGTTAAATCAATCCGGGGACGCGTGAAAGTCATTTTCTTAGCGTCTTTATCAACGTTATTTACGGTGCAGTGGAGACGGCTTCGCACAGCTCGTTGTGGCAGCAAAGCCTGGAACGTGCTTTTGTAAAATGTTACAAAGAAAGATGGGTAGCTTGCTTTTTGACAAATTATTTTAGGCTTTTAGGCTCTACGCTAAGTCTGTAAATTAATTCGGAATGTAATGAAATAAAAAAGCATTGCCCGATAGTTGTCTATATATTGGCACTGAGTGGTAGGTCAGGCCAGCTCATTCAGACTGAGTTAGTTTAAGATTACATTTTGACTAGGCCCAGATCACGTTGGTGACTCAACACTTATTTACAGCTTCAGTCTGATCATTGGTATTTCATTTAAAACACATAAAAAAAACGTCCCCTAACCGGAGGCGTTAAACATATAGGCTATGTTCCGTTGCAGGGGCGCAGGACCAAAAACAATAAGCAGGAGTTTCTAATTGAGCCTAACAATTTCCTACCCATCTCCCCAGAATTCAATTTAGAGGGCATTGTGTGACTAGCCCAAACAACAATTGCCTCGAACTGTTTTTGAAGGATGTCAGAATATAAATATAGCCCGTATGGGATTATGGACAAGTGTATCATTTCCAGTCAGGCTGAAGGCATACAGTGGTGTAGGTAGGCTACAGTGAGAGTCAAGGCGACTCTATTGCCTATATGACAAAACAAATAAAGTAACGAGAAAAAAACAACATTGATTTGCTGTTTTGTGTTTCCTTAAATATAGTCATTGTAGCGGCAGAACAAGATGGACGCCAAGCTTTCCCTTTTCACTTTGTTGCATACTCAAGAGTTAAGGGTTGTTTGATTGTTCTGCTGCTTTCGTCATCTATTTGTGAGGAAAACAACTTATGTAATGCACCAGTTCATGCAATAGTGTTCATAAAAATGAAGGAGGTAGCGTTATAATTTTGGCCAGTGGTGCCCTACAGTACAAGTCTCTTTGAGACACCAAATTGTATTTTACGACAGTTCAACAAAGTTGATGGCCAATTGTGACATGAATACAGGCACCCACTTTCCCAGATAACTTTGAGTATTTAGCTATCTTATCAAGTCGTCAGAAAATTCCCTGCTAGAAAATAAGATAACTACCGTATTCATGCCGATATTGGTGACTTTTAGCCTCTATTCCAATGCTTGATGCAGTTCTAAAAGATGGGAATATGCTGGAAAGTGAGCCAGTGTTTTTGTTTTTTTACATGCTTAAATTTGTTTATTTCATTGTTTCATTGTTTTTAAGTAGTTTTTGCGTGTGCTTGTATCTGTGTCCACGTTTGCGTGGGCTCAATTTGCTTAAGTCCTATATATATATATAAAAGTGTATGTGTGTGTGTATGTGTGTTTGTTTGCATATGTATGTGATGGAGCACCACTGTGCTGTAGTGATGTATCCTCATTATTGCACTGTCCCGTGACCGTCACACTCGGCCTACCCCCCCATGCTGTCCAGGCTTCCACTTTCTCCACCCCACCGCCCAACCCCCCACGGTCATCCTGAACCGCTGAGTCGCTCCGACCTAGCGGTCACTCTGAATGCTGACTGCCTGCTTACCAGTGGCTGCAGTTTAGTGATATCAACACTTGTACAAAGGGACTAGCACTGGGCTTTGGAAAGTACTAGTTAGTGGGCCATTCAAGCCATCAGATTATTGTCTCCCAAACATACATAATGCTGCGGAAACTATCGTTGATGGAACTTTGTCCCGTAAACCAGTACAACACACTTCACTGTCGTTTCGATATGATGGTGTTAGGAATCCTTATTGAGTTGAAGGGAAGACAACTGAACTCGTACCAAGAGCAGAGTACCTTTATGTTGCCAAAGGTTTTGCTTTGATTTTCACTTTTGATATCTTTATAGCTAATGCCTGTGCATTTATGTGTGCGACTGAGTAAGAGAGAGTTAGGTTAAGTCCTAGTTAAAGAGGACAGGGGCTGATACCAGTGGCAGATAAAGAGAGGCATCGCGGGAAGGACTAAAAGCATGTGCTCATTGTTTTTAATAGGGGCTTTGAAAGAATATACACTGTTTGCTTTTGAGCAGACCTCCCCAATCCCATAAACCTATGGTGGCGACAGGGAAGAGACATGCGATGGGTCGTCAATATCTTGTGTGTTTGTCTTGTCAAAGTGTGAGAGCGAGGCAAACGCAGTGTTGGTTTTGTATTGTTATCACAATCACCTTCAATCCCTTCCAGTAGCAAAGTAATAGGGTCTCATTTACTGATCTGGGACATGGGACACAAAGGTCATTATTTCCAATTCACATCCAGATATTTTTTAATTAATTTACATTAGTATGTATGCATATATGTTCGATAACAATCATGTAAGCAAGTGTTTGGGAGATTGAAATAAGAAAAACAATGTGGCTCTGTTTTGCCTTTAATAATACTGGATTGCTTCAGGAAACCAGTCTTATATAAATCAATCCATTAAGTCTGATTCCCGATCCAAAGCATTTACAAACTGTGCCTACAACAAAGATGGGATAGTCACAAATTGGAAGAAAACATGCAGGGGGTAAATAGATGGATGGATGGCTTAGGAGGAGAGACATTTTTACGTTGAGATACAGACCTATGGCGTCTTCAGGTTGTGACTCACATGCCCGGTACTCAGGGTGTGTGTGTGTGTGTGTGTGTGTGTGTGTGTGTGTGTGTGTGTGTGTGTGTGTGTGTTAGGAGAGCTAAAGCAATCGTTCTTATCTAGATGTTGGCCGTACACGTTTACAACTGCTGGTATTGTGCTGTGTTATCCTGTGCTGTGCAGTGATCTAATGTTGATCTTTTTTGGGGGGGGGGGGGGGTAAGACTCTGCAAACCACTTACACGTTCTCGACTAAGGAGGATCGGGAGCAGGGTAAGGAAGGTGAGTGTTGGAAAGAAACAGACCAGAGAGAAGGTTGTAAGGTTCCTGGCGCTGCCGTTTGTGGAAGAGCGGATGATCCGGATGGAAGGACATATGCATTCCAAAAGATGAGGAACAGCATGTGGAGAGACGCCATGGTTAGGCTAAGGAGAGGGAAGAAGAAGTGAAGGGAGGGTCGGGTTTATGGGCGCGCTCTGTCTGAGATGGCTGTCTGCCGGATGAAAACAGGACCTCTTTACTCCTCATGGGTTAATGGAACTTTTATGAGTTTGTCCTGCAATCATGTGACCCCTGGTTTCTCTCTTTCCTTCTCCCTCTATCACACGGAAGATCAGAGGTGTGC
This sequence comes from Galaxias olidus, assembly GCA_026901105.3. Lineage (NCBI taxonomy): Eukaryota > Metazoa > Chordata > Actinopteri > Galaxiiformes > Galaxiidae > Galaxias > Galaxias olidus. Next base: position 150,483 of record JAPMUY010004362.1, read on the forward strand.
CACTCCCGTTCCTGTAAACACTTGGTCCTCTGGACTGGTTTATGAGAACAGAATGGAGGAAAAGTGAGGCAGCGGCCGATTCACTGGTTGAAGTTGAGTTTGAGAGCTGTTTATGAAATGGTTACTCTCCCAAGTTTATAGGATTGGGCAAAATGGCTAGTTTAGAAAAGGGTGTGTCCTGCTACAACATATTAATTGCAAGGTACATGAAACTCACAAAGGTTAGCTTTTTGTTCTCTTGACCAGTGGACAATATGGATGGTTCACTTTCCGCCGAGGGGAAACAACTGTGAACATGGGACATGCTTCTTGCCCGTCAGGCCCCCACATCAAGCCTTACGTTGTTGTACACATCACATGCCTGACAACCAACCTCGATGGCCCCGACAGTCAACTCCCACTCCTTGTCCAGGACTGAGGGTCAGGCAGAGATACTGTTTAAATCTGAGAAGGCCAGGGAGGGGAGTATCCAGAGGGAGGAGGCGACTGGACGGGTTCTCTAGGTGTGGATTGATGGGGAGGCGGGCCAGAACCGGACTCTCGTCATAAAGCAGTTTGAGGGACGAGAGGCAACTTCTAATGCCTCCCCATGACTCACGCTGGCTCTCCGTGAGGAGTTTTATTCACTTCCATCATTTGAGCGTCAATGACCATCATGAGGTCAGGCGAGGGGTATGATTGACGAGACAGGGAGAGGCATAGCGGGGGTGTGGAGTGTAGGGGAGAAGGGAACCGATTACACGTATGCCTGGACTACGTACAGCAACCTTTGAGTAAAGTGTGCAGACGTGCCTACAGCATCCTGAAGATGACTGGGTCCTTCCTTACCCGTTTACTAATTATACATTTCGGGCTCACGCCCACTTACCCTTCGGCCAGATGAATCCTTTCATATTGTTTCTTGTGTGTAGAGTTTTTTGCTGAGCCAATGCTAATTAACTCACCCACTACAGCTCACCCAGGTGGGTGCTACACATTGGCGACCAAACTGTGTGTCCCCCTTCTACAATGTAAAGTGCTTTGGGTGTCTAGAAAAAGCGCTACATCAAAATGCAATCAATTCTTCTTCTTCTTTTATATTATTATTGTTACCCCCATGTTAAGCCAGCCTCCAGTACGTCTGAGCATATTGCCTCGTAGAATGGGAGATTATTGCGTACTTCTACCTTCTTATTGATTATTCCTTAAGTTCCGTGACCTTAAGAGGCTGTGACACCCCCTACTCCTCCTACACAACCCCCTTCCTTCTCTGCAGCCTCATAAACTGGGGATGCAGTAATAATCCCCAAATAAAAAGATCCATATTTTGTCCTCCTCATCCTTTTTATGTCACTTCACACTTTCCGTCTCTCCTCCTAGCTAGACCACGGTCGGGCCAAAGACAGGCCTTTTAAAGATAATAATCAATATTGATCCGCTGATACCGTGTGTGTGTGTGTGTGTGAGAGAGAGAGAGAGAGAGAGAGAGAGAGAGAAAAGGAAAAGGGACTAAAGAAGAAGGGATGGAAGGAGAGTGCGTGAGCGAGCAGCTCTCACTCTGTCTGGCTGTGGACGAGATCAATGGGCTTTAGAGGCCAGATAATGGATAGATCCTTCTGGAGCATTACAGCCGGTGACACCTCCTGAGGAGACTACACCTCCGGGGGTCCACACACCCTCCATCTTACCCCGGGTCGCTCACTTTTCCTCTCCTCACTCTCCTCCCGTCTCTGTTCTCACTCTCCTCGTCTCCTCCACCTTGTATTTTGTGTGTGTTCATCATAAAGAGCACAAAGATTGGGTCAGTGTGTGTGTGTGTGTGTGTGTGTGTGTGTTTTGGAGTAGGGGGGATGCTGAGGATGACCTGAGATGAAACATGCCTCTCATTTTTCACACACTCCAGAGTATTGATTGGGAGGCAATAAGACGGTAATCTGCGGCGCAGTTACATTAGGAAGACATGACATACAGGCACACCTTCTCCCTCTTTACAGGCTAAGGACATTAGTGGGAAATGACCCACACACACGGGGGACTGGCCCTTTGAATTAACGCACACATGCAATGCACTTGCAATACCCCATACACTTTTATTAAACGAAATAGCAACACTGAGATGTAAAGGAAAACCTCTATGTATGGTGGACTGGATGGGGTGGGGGGAGAAAAACACAGGGGAGAAGCAATTGGCGGTGGTCCGCTCCTATTACGGCGAGCTAGCGTGGAAAAGCCATGGCCCCGTGGTGTAAGCGTTTGGGAATAACCAGGAAAAGCTGTGGGTCTCCAAGTTGAGGGGGAAAAGCAGACCCCCAATCGGTCATGCTTACTCCTGACAGCAGCCAAGCCTTTTCTATTGTAATAAAGCCTGTCCTCTCTATATTTACCTGCTTAGCACAGCCCGGTGCTCTGGGGCCAGTGTAACCTGGCTGGGAGCTGGCTTGTGAGAGACATAATGGTGACTTAGCACCTAGCCCCTGCCTGGATATGGAGATTCAGCGAATATAGAACACCTCAATTGGCAGCGCAGGAGGTGTGCAGAGGGGTGCAGATGAGGTGCAAAAGTGTTTGTGAGTGGACTGTGCAAGGTGTGCGTGTGTGTGTGTGTGTGTGTGTGTGTGTGTGTTTTGTGGCAGTCGAAAGTAGAGGGAGGGGCGGAGACAGCTGAAGATTCAGCTCCGTGGATGAGAGTGCAGGATTAGAGATGACAACAGGGGCTACAGTATCCCATCATTCCATGTCCAGGGAGTGCTCCATTCACCTCCTGACACGGGCCCCTGGGGGGGAGGGACAGTTCCGCCCTGTCAGGGGGTCTTATGACCTGATGGATACAGTGCTGTGGGACAGACGAAGGGAACACCGTGCCTGTTTCCTCTCAGATTCACCTCCGCAGACAACAGACTCAGCCTGCTACGTACCTGGCCTGGCAAAACCGAGGGAAGGGAGGCTGACAGACATGGCAAATGAAAGTGATTTAATCCCAAACGTTCCTCGTGTCCGTGGCTTTAATTGTCCTCCTGCCTGGGTGTGGACATGTTACTTTGATCCTCTTCAGTCAGTGGCCAACACTGCAGTGGTATACAGCTCGGTGGCTTTAGCAAGTGGCTTTCCACTGCCATCACTGAGCCGAGTGTCCAGAACTTAGTAGTTTATTTGATAACAATGCGATAATAATTTTCCATCAAGTCAGCCATTCAGCCGTTCATTTCCCTGCTGACATTCCCATCCAATAAGAATCCTGGATATCATCATCATCATCATCATCGTCATCCGCTTTGTCCGGGGTCGGGTCGCGGAGGTAGCAGTTCAAGCAGGGCATCCCAAACTTCCCTTTCCCGGGCCACATTAACCAGCTCTGACTGGGGGATTCCAAGGCGTTCCCAGGCCAGTGTGGAGATATAATCCCTCCACCTGGTCCTAGGTCTGCCCCGCGGCCTCCGCCCAGCTGGACGTGCCTGGAACACCTCCCTAGGGAGGCGGCCAGGTGGCATCCTTACAAGATGCCCGAACCACCTCAACTGGCTCCTTTCTACGCAAAGAAGCAGCGGCTCTCTCCGAGTCCCTCACGAATGGCTGAACTTCTCACCCTATCCCTAAGGGAGATGCCAGCCACCCTCCGGAGGAAACTCATTTCCGCCGCTTGTATCCGCGATCTCGTTCTTTCGGTCATGACCCACCCTTCATGACCATAGGTGAGAGTAGGAACGAAGATAGACCGGTAGATTGAGAGCTTTGCCTTCTGGCTCAGCTCTCTCTTCGTCACAACGGTGCGATAGAGCGACTGCAACACCGCACCCGCTGCTCCAATTCTCCGGCCCATCTCTCGTTCCATTTTACCCTCACTCGAGAACAAGACCCCAAGATACTTGAACTCCTTCACTTGGGGTAAAGACTCATTCCCTACCTGGAGTAGACAATCCATCGGTTTCCTGCTGAGAACCATGGCCTCAGATTTGGAGGTGCTGATCCTCATCCCAGCCGCTTCACACTCGGCTGCGAACCGATCCAATGAGTGCTGCAGGTCGCAGACTGATGATGCCATCAAGACCACATCATCTGCAAAAAGCAGTGATGCAATCCTCTGCCCACCAACCCGCAGCCCCCTCCCCCGCGGCTACGCCGTGAGATCCTGTCCATGAATACCACAAACAGGATAGGTGACAAAGCGCAGCCTTGGAGGAGGCCAACCCTCACCGGAAACGAGTCCGACTTACTGCCGCAGACCCGGACACAGCTCTCGCTTTGGGAATCCTGGATATGTGAAAGCTAATTCATCATAGCCAGTGTCGGCCCTCCCACTTTGGCCCCTTTCCCAATGTGACTGTTGGAGAATGTTGCTATACAGTGAGTCTCTAAGGATACGGTTTACCATTCTTTTCGGGTAGAGCACCGAGGTAGCCGTACGCCGTGCACACTCAGACGAGTCGCGCCACGTCCTCCTGGCGAGTATGTTGTTCGTCTTCTCTCGCTGCGCGCACGCCAACACCCACGGCAGTGCCACCACGCCGCTCTGCTCTCCCACACTCTAAATGAACCTATTATGGGTGTTTATGTAGCTCTAATGGTTCTTAGCGTCAGGAGAGAAACACTGCACCACTCACCGCCTAATCAATGAGGCCTTGCACGTCACACGGTCTCTCTCTCTCTTCACAATTTGTTCTCTTTCTTTCCTTTTTTTCCCTTACCCACGTCTCTCTCGCTCTCTCTATCTCTTTCCCTCGCCCCCCTGCCTCCCTGAATGTAATTCGGTTTCCATTTTGTCACTCACACTTGAATTTGCATCTGACGCTGCCATCGTCCCCCCTCTCGCTGTTCAATTAACAGAGACAGAGATGAGGCATTAGGTCGATTGACCATGAAGAGAGCTTTAACCAGCGGCAGGCAAAGGCCATTCAATAGTTGTTATGTTCGGGCTGATTGGTCCTTATAGCTGCCATGGAAGAGGTTCTACTGACTCTACTACTAGGGCAAGAAAATTGGTATGGAGCGTAATCTTTTTACTACCGACCTTCTGTGTTTTTACAGATTAGAGACTAGCTTCGGAGCTCCTCAGATTACTTGGGCTAACTGGTTTAGGTGTTGCTACATGGGAAATAACCATTTATTCCCTCCTATCTGAAAGCCTGAACTAAAGTCAGAAAAGCCAAGCATGTTTTAGGAGGAATTGTCCTTTAAGCATAGATCAACGGTTAGATTCCCCCCCAAAAAAACTAAAAACTAATACATTAGGATGAACTATCACAGGTCTGTGTTAAAATCTGAACCTGTAGCAAACCTTTTGCTCACTCGGTGGGGGCCATGGCAGAGACAGATTGGCTCGGTGGGAGCAATGCCCCCTGGGTATTTAAAGCCCACCCGGGTGAGACCGGTGGGACTGGCCGGGCCTCTGCCAGTTAGCGGTACCGGTGATTATTTACCGTGCGTACTGTATGTACGGCAGTGGGGCCTTGGCCGCTACGAGAGTCCACCAGTGATGAATTCTGACGGGGATGATGATCACTCTTCCAATGAGAGTAATTAATATAATGAAGAGCTACTGAGCATGTGCAGCAGAAGTGATGAATAGAGGCTCCTAGAGGTTGTTACTCACAGGTGGCAGAGGAGGGGGGGGGGGGGGGGGTTGGAAGAACAACAACAGCGTTACGCATACGGCAAAAGACACAGCACGGGAGAAACTCACGGAGAAGACACGGGGTGGCGGGACAACGCAAGACCGAGACGGCGACCGGAGAGAGTCGTTGGGGGGGCGAAAGAAAGGAGAGGGAGAGACAGACGAGTGGAGAACAGATGGAGGAGCTAAAAAGAGGCGGGGAAATCCCAGTGAACCCAAAAAGACAGGCTCCTGAAGCGGAACGCAGCCTCGTGGAGGACAGGTAGAGACATGACGGCTGAGCCACCGCCGTTGTTTACTCCTTCCCTCCAGCCGTGACCTCATAAACAGGTACCCGACGGCCCATGCTTCATTACAGCCCGCCACGTCCTCATAAATGTCCTAATGAGGACTCCGTAGGAATAATTAGCCGCCGCTGTGTGCCTCCCTGTCACCAGCAGAGGTGGAACGCTAACCTGCTGTCTGCGGTGGTCGGTGGTCGGTGGGGGGGCTCTTCATTAATGAACCTAAGCGGTGTCAGTGACTCCGGACGGGGGGAGCGGGGGCTGTGCGGAGGCGAGGCCACTGAAGGGGCCGCGCTCCCCCACCAGACCAGGTGGGTGTGGATGTGTGCCGAGTGGTTGCCTGGGCGTGTTTATGGGAGCCGTTTAGCCACAGTCCTACTCAGCCCACTCGTTACGCACCGCAGACACAGGCCATTATCCTGGCTAATACGCAGCCACTCATTTAGCCGGCTACCTGGCATTTGATAGGAGTCACAGGCCATTTAGAGGAGCCCTCTCGCTTCCCCCTTACCGCGGCCCCCGCCAAACGCTCTGCCGCTAAAGAGCGAGTCGTTAGGCCACAGAGAAGATCCGACACAATTATAATGAGGAAATGATGGACCCTTTCACCCCGGGTATTCATCACAGCCGCAACTCGAGTGGGGGCTCTTTTTCTCCAGACATCGGGACACTTGGAAAAGGGACATTACCTTCGAGCGTTAAGTAGGCACCCTGGGAGCTGTTAGGGGTGGTTACGGTTTTGCCCGCATCCCTGAGCTCTTTAAAAGCACGTTCAGCACCACAACCGTAGAGCACAACTATCTGAAGAACAACCTTAACCCTAAACCCAAACATCAAGATGCCACCGACCGACTTCTAACGGGCTACACAGAGGGAGTGGTGCTGCAGCCCAGTCTAGGCCCAGTCTACTACAGTGTGGTGGGACCGGTGTCCCGCCACTGGGCTGAGTGGCTGAGAGGGTGAGGCTCCCAGGCTCCGAGCGGCTGGCCGCTGGGTCGTGTCCCGTACAGACGTCAGCGCGGGACGGTCTCACCGCGTCTCCTTTACAAGACGCTTTCATGTCGCCTTTAACGAGGAAACCGCCGGCTCAGCAGCGTGGCCATAAACGCAGCCAAATTAAAACGACCAAATACGAATGCCAAAGGGCTACGGCAGGGCAGGGCAGGACAGTCCAGTCAGGCTGGAGGATGCTCCTCTGTTGTGTTGCCCACTGGCTGACGTCAGGCCCTGGTTTGGGAGACAAGAGGTCAAACCCTTTTGTAAGGTTGCTCTACTTAACCCAAGCCAGTGAGTTAGCAAACTTTTATATTGTCGTTAAAACTACTATCAGTGCTACTGATATTTGGTAGGCCACTTACTACAACTCTAACAAGGCAAAAGACTTAATTCAAGGGACTTAATATAAAAAAATATTATGACTTTGTAGAAAGAAAAAATACAGATTGAGTCACAATTCAGCTACATGACTCCCTTCACCATAATGGCTAGCCACAGTCTGCACCCAATCTGACTTGCTCGAAGTCGACAGCAACTCCATAAAACGTAAAGAGAAAAAACACCAACCCCCAAGTGAAAATAAAACAAACCCACAATTGTTTTTTTCCTCCCATTTGATTGTAATGATGGAAATAAGGGCATCATTCTGAGATTAGTGATTCTACTTGCTAGCGACTGAATTGGGCGTTATACGAGAATCTGCTGAAGAGCTTTAGAAGAAGAATGGAACAACAACCCACCACAAGGCTGGCTGGCTGGCTGGCTGGCACACTCCTGGCTGGGCTAGACCGGTGAAGTGACCTCTGTGACATGGGACCACAGAGGTAGTAGTCCAACAATCTGGCACCTACAAAAAACCTGACAAAATGAAAGAGCCAACCCTGGGAAGACAAACCCAAACTTTACCCATCTGAACACTAACCAATCTATGCCAGCTCTAACGTGTGTGCTGGGGAACGTATCACAGGTGTCTAAAATATGGTCATGTTCCCGTTTCATGTGGTGGTGTGGCAGCTAAGTGTGATCCCAGAGAGACTAGGTAAATACAGTACCACCACCTTAACACCTGGGATTGGAATTATAGATGATAGTAACCAAGTTATGATGACACAAACAGTTTGAGATAAGAGAATTTCCTATTTTATTATTTCAGATGACAGTTTTGCCAAGGATGTCATTTTCTTTACAGAACAGACAGAATACAGATGCTCTAGTAATGTACTGGTTTACAGCAAAAAAAAACATTTTTTATGACAAACTGACAATTCTTTGATTCTCTTTGATACAGCAAAACAAAAGAAATATACATTATGTACATGCACACCGAGCAAGGTCAGGCCTTCTCTTTGTGGCGCTTTACATAGACATGCTGCATGGGATGAGAGAGAGAGAGAGAGAGAGAGAGAGAGATTAGAGAGTTAGAAAGTAAGAAAGAGAAAGCTGGGAAGGGAGTGAAGAGAAGAAGTCAGGTGAGACAGATGGAGCAGAAAAGATGGAGCTGATAAGAAAACATAAGTGGGAAAGATAAAGATCAAAATTGAGAGGAAAGGAAAGTGTATTCGGAGGACTTTTAGTGGAACAATTGAGACAGTAGAAAAGGTAAAAACAGGATCACGGAAATTCAATTAAACTGACGTTGACATCAGTTTAGAGGTATACTGAAATGGCTTCCAGAAACTACAGAAAAGAGGTATATAAAAATGACTTGCAGGTTCCACTTGGGGGTCAGAGTGCAATAGTGACCAGGGAGCTGCCTGCAGCCAATCGTATTTCACAGTAATTAACGTAGGTGTTGGATTAGTCCGATGACGAGTAAACGTGTTATTAGTGTCTTAACACAAGAAAAAAAAAAAAATGAACGTATGACTGCACAAGCGCATGTTGGGATATGCAGTTGACCTTTAACAAATCAAAGGGCAGACTAGAGTACTTCACTGAACAAACGCTACCACCCCACTCCAGGATCCTACTATTACCTCCCCCGTCGCCAAAACAGGCAAACTAAACTAAACTAAAGCAGCTAGGTAAAAGTATACTTGAGACATTCTAAGGATGACCCTGTTTTGAGTGACGTGAGTGTAAAAAAACAAACAGAAGAGAGTGGGTAAAGGTGTAACCCAACTCAAGTGTTCTCAGGCTCTGTGACTCGTGATGCTACGCGTTCTCCTCAGCACCATTTTAATGAACAGGAAGGACCTCTGAAAGCTGTCCAATGACCAGAAAGACTTCTCAGGGTGTAATTGAATTGCGGAGGGCTGCATTTTGTGTTGTCTTTGCATTTCTATTTTGATCCTTTTCTTTCATCCATGTAAGAGAAAGGCTCAGTCTCACACGGGTACGTAACAGACAAACTCCCGTCCAAAAAAAACAAACAACCGGAAACAAGTCATTCTCAAACAAACTGGAAATAGTACAAATGTACATGAACTTATCTGCCAATCATATCGTAAGCCTCTCCAAATCGTTTGAGTCGTGTTGGAACCACAAGAACCCCACACGCCCCTCCCGGTTTCTCCCCTTGCCCCTCTCCTTCTCCTTAGAAAGAGGGGGGGGAAAGGGCGTAGCCCCCAGACACTGGCCTAAGGTCAGTTTCAGCACCTCCCCTTAGACAAGAGATATAGTCAGGATTAGAGATAGGGACATAATTCGTACATACAGTGAGCTTATGCATGACCAGAGAGCTGTGCCTAAGGGCCATCCCATACTCTCACACACCAGAGCAGGGGGGGACAGGGGCACTGGGGTGTGCCCCCCGCCCCACCTTCCCCACCCTCCATTCTCCCTTACTGTCCCTCCTCCTCGCGGAGGAACTGGAAGATGGACGAGAAGTCTTTGTTGGCGTAGCCGCGGGCACACATGACCCGGTAGATCTGGTGGGCCAGGGAGCCCAGGGGGATGGGCGTCTTGGTGTTGGTGGCTGTGTTCTGGGCCAGACCCAGGTCCTGGTGGAAAACACACACATCACATCAGATACACGCCAATGGAATTCCATATACATATCATACCAGATACGCCAAGGGAACTCCATGCTTAACACATTAGCTACAGTAAAATTATAGGAAGGAAGGAAGGTAGGATCAGGGGACACGGAGAAAATCAAGAAAAAAGGGAGACGACACAGGTGTAACGGGGAGCGGCAGAATGTTGGGAGTCAAAATGACAACAACAAACAAAACATGCAACGATTATCACACGGAGGCCAGAGGGCCAACCGGAGCCGGGAGGGGGGGGGGGGGGGGGTACCTTGGCCATGAGCGTGGTGCCGAAGCCCCCCTGGTAGTTGTTCCCCGAGGGCACGCCCTCCATCACGCCCGGCACCGGGTTATAGGAGTCACTGGACCAGCAGCGGCCCGACGACATGTTGAGGATCTGAGCCAGCAGCTTGGGGTCCAAACCCAGCCTGGGAGAGAGAAGAGAGGAGGGGATGAGGAGGGTCAGAGGCCGGGGGAGGGGGTGTTGAACAGATGTAGGGGCCAGAGGAAGAGAGAGAGGGGGGGAGTGGGGAAAAAAAGGAGAGCAGAGAAATAAACAAGAGACAAATGAATGTAAGAGACAAAAGAGAGGACAGACCTGGGGAGGCGGACTTAACAGATTACGGGGACGATTACGGGCTCTGAACGAAGGCGAGGGAGCGAGGGAGCGAGAGAGGTGTGTGTGACCCCGGTTGAACCCTGCGACTGTCGGCGTCCATCCCTCAGTGTTAATGGCCGAAAGGGCTGGGTAATGCTGGCTAATGCGGTATTGATGTTTATCAGCCTGTCCATCCCTCATCATCCCTCCATCATGAAAGAGAGAGCGAGGAGGACAAGTGGTTAAGGAGCGCAGGAGGGCCATAAACCTCCCTGACACACACACACACACACACACACCTCCCCCCCCCTCTGCCTTTCCATTATTCATCCCAATACACCCACAGGACCGAGGAGCGGATATTCCAAAAAATGTAGAAATCACACCCTTCTCCAGAAAGGCAGCAGGACAGCAGTTCACCAGGGAGAGGACGACTGCGCGTTGAGCGGGGGAGAGGGTGGGACTGGAGTCTGTGCATGCCCGCCCGCCCGTCTGCTCAGCACTGCTGCTAGCTGTGTGCATATGAACAGTTTTAAGGGCAGTATAAAGTGGACCACATCAAGCGGCGAGAGCCTCGCGCTGGCTTTAGCTTACAGCCCTGTAACTCTATTCGGCTCTCCATGTGACTGTTAAACCATCATGGGTCCTTAAGGCCAGGGGCCTCTCCCACTCGCTCTGCTCCTCCGTCCCTCCCTCCCTCGCTCTCCCCCTCTCCACCTGGCTCTCATTCTGTCATTACCGCCACAGCTTTTTATTAGCTGTCTACTAACTAATTAAGACTGGGAATTACATTTACTCTCTCGCTTTCTCTCTCTCTCTATCTCCCCTCCTCCTTTTTTCTCTCTCAAACCCCGCCCCCCCCTCCCTTTTTGTTTGTTTGTTTGTCGGCTCCTTTCATAGGTCTTGTTTTTCTTTCCGACTACGGCCCTCGCTAGTAGACTGCTTTGGGACTGTGGGATGGGTGACAGTGTGTGCTTGTGTTTGCTGGTTTGTTGTTTTTTTACAATAGATGTCTCCCCCTCAATGGCTTTTTCCGTTTGTGTCAGCGTGCAGCCCCGCCACACTCCCCTCATCCCTCCTCTAACCCCCTCTTCATCCCTGCTGCCACAGGCGACACCTCCCTGTCTGAAGGCTCCAGGGGACATATGTTTGACATCGTCCACCCCCTTCTCACTCACTCACGCTCTCTCTCTCTCTCTCTCTCCCTCCTTCCTTCTGCCTCTCTCTCTCTCTCTCTCTCTCTCCCCGTGTTCTGGGTCAGCGGCTCAAAAGGTTACCGGCGGAGCTACAATAAAGCGCGTCCGAGCACGCAGATCGTTTGTTATAGCGACCGGAGAGACGCTGACGGGGAGCTGTTGTCCTCTGTTTAACGATAAATCAATGAATGAGCCCCCCCCCCCGGCCCCGCAGCCCACAGACACACAGACACGCGGGGGTGGCTATTAGGCGATGCGGCCGTGCGGCTCCCCGCCAGAGGTAATTTGCGTGGAGAAGAGGACACGTCACGCTCTAACAAGATTGACACGGATAAACACGCGCGGCCAGTGAAACACACAGGGTCGCGGCGCAATGCCATCGCACGCGGCGGAGGAGCCAACTGCCGCCAGGACAGAGAGAGAGAGAGAGAGAGAGAGAGAGAAAAAGAGCGGGGGATGGGGAGTGGAAGAGAGGGAGAGAGAGAAAGAGTGGGGGGGGATGAGAATGACACGGGGAGGGGGTTTGATGTTGGCGTAATCAGAGCAGGTGGAGTTCATTTGCAGCCGTATTAAGGGGCTGTGTGATGGCGATTAGCCCGCCGTCGTCTCCCCAGGCCACAGGAGAGGGAGCCCGCTCTACATTTATGATGATGCTCCACGGCTAACGAGCACGCTGACATGCGCGCGCCATTTACCGTCACGTTTAAGAGGCACCCAGCGCGCCCACCACCCCCACTGTAAGCCTCACCGGGAACACAGGCCCATTCACGACCACTACAAAGGACAGCGTGTAGTTACTGTAAGTGAGCCACATAGGGTGTAGTTACTGTGTGTGTGTGTGTGTGTGTGTGTGTGTGTGTGTGTTTGGCTGTATTTAATGCATGCACGTATGCAGCCATGCGAGGTGAACCGTAAACTGTAAAGCCCTCGTTTCTTCTCCTCCGTCTCTCGGCGTGTCATTTTCTCCTCTCCTCTTTCTTCCTCATCTCCCTGGGCGTCATTAAAATGAGAGCTGCTTCTTTCTGGGGCTCCGCAAGCCCCCTTTGCTCAGAGACAGGGCTGAAACGACACCGGGCACGGGGTCCAGAGGTAGAGGAGGAGAGTGGGAGTCTGACATAGTCGTACGCCGATGAAGGATAAAAAGAGAAAGAAATAAAAGAGACAAAAATACTGAGGGAATGAACGAGCTGAAGGACAGAGAGAATGAAAGACAGAAATAGGGACAAGGAAACAGACTGTGTGTGTGTGTGTGTGTGTGTGTGTGTGTGTGTGTGCTCCCAGTTATAATTGTCATGCGGGGCCATTCCCTTCTCTAAGGGAACGTCACGCTCTGCCGGAGACGGCCCAAGCTTCCATCTGAGATCAACAAATTAGCCGTATGGATAGGATGGACTGGATGAGTGTGTGTGTGTGTGTGTGTGTGTGTGCGCACCGCGGAGGCAGGTACCGGGTAAAGGGCAGCTCTATCAGGCTATCCTACTCCAGCATGATAAAATGTTATTGTCGTCCTCCTGTAAATTGGCCGCCAGTGCTTGCATGTGTGCATGCACTCTGCCGCTCCCGTCTGCATAAGAGGCCGGGCCGCAATGCAGCGGGGGGAGATTTACGGCTGTAGGGGCTCTCTAAACGATGACAGTCTCCGTCAACCCCCCTAATAAAGCCCTAGAGACGGGCCAGTCAGGGAGGAAGAGAAACGTGCACGCGCGCACACACACACACACACAATCTAATGCGCAGATTCAATGGCCAATCTCGCAAAGACGGGCAAATAATTATAATTCAAACGCACCACACACATTATCGACATCCCGTAGCATAACATCCCTTAGTGTCATCCGATTGCTCCGAGATGGAGAGGAAATGCAATATGTGATGGGCAACGTGAAGGCAAGCTGGGGCTCTCTGCAAGTGTAGGATTAGGTGCTTCTGTTTCTGGTGGTGGTGTAAATGCATGGGACGTTGTGTGTGTATGTACGTGTGGCTCTGATTGCGCCTGTGGCAGTGTGTGTGTGTGTGTGTGTGTGTGTGTGTGTGTGTGTGTCAGGAACACCACGGTGGTGTGTAAATCTATGTTGCTCCCTTAATGCCTCCATATTTCAGGGGCCTAGTGGGGGGATTTATGTCGGACTTCTCATGCCAATTTTCCCCCTCCATCTCGGCACAGATAAATCAGCTGCACTAATACAGCTGCACTGGGTGGACACAGTCTCCTGTGCGGACAGTGGACACACACAAGTACGCAGAGAACGCACACACACAGACAGACACACCAGTTCCACAGCGACCCAAAGGAATACATAGGGAACACACAAGGAAAATTACACCAACGACTGCTTAGACGTTTAACCAGGAAATGGTTCCTTCCCTCAACCCTAGCTGGTTTCGGTGGGATCTGCCCTGGGTCGACACGTTTATCAGTCTCTTGGTCGGCGCTGTAGCCCCCGCAGCAGCAGCAGCTCCCTTCAGCCCTCATGACAACATCAAAACACTTCAAATCCCATCGCTATGTGCCTTGGAGACAAAGCTGTGTCGTAGCAGCTCAGCGGCAGACTGAGGAGCGGTGAATGATGGGGTCTGTAGTTTGCAGGAGGAGCTGAGCGGCCAGGCTCTCGTGAGAGCTCAATCAGTGGATGTAAATGAGGAGCCACCCCCCTCATCCATCTCCCTCCGCCATGACAGGCCTGAGAAGGGGGCTGGGTTGACCCCTCTACACCCCTTACCAAAAACAACACACACGCACATTTCCATAATAATATTCACCAATACTCGCTATATTCCAAAACAAAAAAAGTGAGACATCCTGCAGACTACGTCTTGGACTCATCACAGACTTTTATGATGACCGGCACGAACAGAGGAAAATATAAAGATGAGTTAATTTTTTTTTTTTTTTATTAAACTCCTTTAACCTCTCTCCCTCAGAGCCTCATGGGGGGACAGTCAGTGAGCCCCTGGTCAGTGAGGTCCCTGGTCAGTGAGGCCCCTGGTCAGTGAGGCCCCTGGTCAGTGAGGCCCCTGGTCAGTGAGGCCCCTGGTCAGTACCTGATACCGAGGTTCATGGTCTCTGCCGTGCCGATCATCCCGATAGCCAGCAGCATGTTGTTGCAGATCTTGGCTGCCTGCGGGAGCAGAAGGAGGAGAGCATAGCCGGCGTTACGGCACGACAGCGTGTGAAAGGGTGTGTGTGTGTGTGTGTGTGTGTGTGTGTGTGTATGCGAGTGTGTGTGTGGCGCCATGCCATTGTCCAGGCAAAGATGGAAGCAACCCAGGACTTGTATATAATAGTTTTGAGGGAGAGAGAGGGGGAAGAAGTAGAAGCACTTTCTATGGCATCTCAGGCTGGTAAGAATTATTCCTATTAGTTTAGTAACGTATTTGTGCAAATGTGTTCTATATAATGTGTTAAATGTGTTTCAGACCGGCCTCAATGTCTATGTGGTCCAGATACACAACACTCTGCTGTGTGTGTGTGTGTGTGTGAGGCGTACTCGTACCTGTCCTGTGCCGACCTGGCCACAATAGACCACGTTGGCCCCCATGCAGGTGAGGAGCTCCTGCACGGCGTTGTACTCCTCCTCTGGCCCTCCCACCATGAAGGTCAGCTTGGCCAGGCTGGCTGCCCCCACACCTGCACACAAAGCACAAAGTAATGGGGTTAGCTCAATCTACCAAAACACTTCAAATCCACACACAAAGTATGGACCACACAGACTCATCTGACACAAACGGATAGACCCTTGACGTGCAGCACTGCAAACAGAGATACCACTGTTTCTGGCTTTAAGGACGACTGCTTCAGCAGCTCCACTGTTTAAGACAGCAGAATGTTTGGTAAAGGTCAGCTACGTGTGTGCGTGTAGGAGATCGTCTGAAGGGACAGCGCTGTTAAAGAGAGGCGTACCAGGGGGACCGGGGTGTCTTTAAAAGCCGATTGTTGCCATCATCCTCCCCACGACCCCCAGGGGAGGGATGCCCATTGTTCCTTCCCTCCAAACACTCTCTCACACACTCACACCAACAGCTGGGCCCGCAGCTACCCCTCCGCGGGAGGGTATCGCTGGCGTGAGAGGTAATTAACTTTACACTTTATCATGTTCAATTAGGCGTCCCTCCCCGTGCCTGATGGCTTAAGAAGCGTGCCGTGTTTTTGCGGGACCCTCCACGCCCCCCTGGCTGGTCCTGACCGGGGCAGACGGAGAGGCTTGTCAGCGTGGCTCGGTTAGTGTGGCGGTACAAGCCTGAAACAGGGCGGAACCCTCTTTGCCAAATCTCATCTGCCAAGGTACAGCCCCTTTATGCACTATTGATTAACACTAAAAACCAGGGGCGCAAACACACACACACACACACACACACACTTCTCCATTTTGCTCTCTCCATTTTACTCAAGCATTAAAAAGAAGGTAGGCGTCTAGTCTCAACGTTATACAAAAATCATATTAGCTTTTCATCAGTGTAGTTAATCCCATTGTCATGTCAAGTTGGTGCAGTTGTTAGCGGGGTAATTTGGTGTGAGTGTGTGTCCCGTATGGCTCTTCAGGATGCTGAGTTGCTCTAATGAAAGGCCTCTTTATGGTGAAAGCCTAATAATGTTGGTGTTAATAATTAAACAGGAATTAGCTGAGAGAAAACAGCTGAAACCACAGACTTGACAAATAGGACAACATTGCTGTACCACACAATGACAATGCAAGTCCTAGATTTACATTTGCATGGAAAATTTTCTGCTGACTGTACAGGCTGGGGTATTTCACAATGCCGAAATGCCCCGGTAGCTAGCTGCCTTTTCAAATTAGTAAATAACTTAAGAAATTTCAATATAGTATAACATAACTGGAAATCCAGATTTAAATGAAGCAAACCGCTGATTCGTATTATTGAATCCAGCCAATTAAAGTGTACCTAAATCATCAGTATATGCTTCAAAGCAGATTGGGTCAAAGCCAAACAGCCCTGGCTCTGGTTTCCAGAAGCAACGATTTTGTCAATATATTGGTCTATGCAAATTATTATGTTTGCTTAGTAAAAAAAAGGCTGTTGGTTGCTACCGGTCTTGTTGATGGGATATTGAATACATTTTGAACAGTTTAGTTTTCTTTGTTTTTTTACCTGCATTGTTAATTTTCCATTGTTTCATTTTAGAGTTCTGTCTCTCTTTATAACTGTACATTTTGTACCTTGAAAAAAAAAATAGCGATTAGGACAATGTGCTTCCATAATTGCTGCCGTACATAATATTAGTTGACCCTGCACCTTGTTCCTCCTTAATTAGGCCTGGTTGTGTCACCGTCAATGTATGATGCTACTGCACGTGTGCGTGTGTGTGTGTGTGTGTGTGTGTGTGTGTTGGCCCAGAGATGAGCTGTCAGTGGGTCATTAAAGCCACATAATGAACCCCAAGCACACACTGCAGCAGCTGCATACAGCGCACAGCAACACACGCTCAGCATAAGGCCAACACACACACACACACGAACACACACACACACACACACACACACACACACTATACCTATGGTCCCCCACGCTGAACGTACAGCACAGCTATGGTGGTCAACATCCATGGTAAAGAAGACCACTTCTTTCATGAAAGTTTCAGAAGTCATAAAAGCCAAACTACGCTGCTCCTTTTCAATCTGCCCCACTGTACCTGAGCAACTAAACACAAACACGCACACACACACACACACGCAGAACTGGCATGTCGCCCAGAAGCCAAAGGTTTGTGTGACATCTTAGCTGGTTCATTAGCGGAGATCCCTCTAAAGGGAATCACTAAGGAAGAGATCATTGATAACACAGTGAGAGTGCTGGTCAATACACCTCTTTAGGGGAAGATACACAGAGCGCTCTCTCTCTCTCTCGCCCTCTTTTATTCCCTCCCCCGAATTAACTAATCACCCATAATAAGCTCTTATGATCTGTAGAGGATTTCTATAAGCAGCGACAGAGGGATGATGGAAGATCTCGGCTCCTGGAAGAATAACACATCATTAGCATAACACAGGGGGAGTGTGTGTGCGTCTACTGCAGGGTTCTTGAATGTGCGTGTGTGTGTGTGTAGGGACGTCCTGTGCTCCGGCCGGTCCTGTCAGAGACGGATTAAGGAGGAATCCTAATGAGACTTTGGGAGCGCTGGGAACGTCGGCTCATCCATCCCAGAGGGGAAGGACACTCCTGGATCGTTAGTGCCACGTTACTACACAACGCCCCCTAGGGGCAGGCACGGGGAGGAGCGCATGCACCTATCCAGGGAGACACACGGGGGGGGGGGGGGGGGGGGGGGGGGGATGGAGCGCGGAACTGGGAAACTAGGAGAAAGAGGGGGATGACATACTACCCTAACTTGACTTTGTCTCGCTGTCCAATGCTACCAAACTAGTCTAGGAGTATAGTTAATTACTACACAGTTAAAAACACTGTGCATAAGGAACATAAGCAAGTGATGGCAACTAAATGTACCACCATAAAAATAAAAAATAAATAAAAAAAACAAGCATCCTTCTATCCTCAGCCGAACAATTCCCTGGGGAAAGAGCCGGCGTCCTCTCATCCTGCTCCAGGGACAGGTTCTGGTGGGCCAGCTGGAAGCCCCGAGGCTGGGCAGAACCGGAGCAGACCCGGCCCGAACCGCAGCCCTACCCACGGCCCCCGAAACCCACAGTCAGACCGCGGCGAGCTGGACGGCCTGTTAACGATCAACTCCCAGCTTTAACTGTCTGGAGGAGCTGAGGGGAGGAGGGAACAATGGCCCCTACCAGGTCACATTTGGTGTTTGCTTGAGTGGGATACCGTTTGGATGTGCTTGCATAGCGGTAATGAGCAGCCTTATCTTACATAGTTAGGCCTGAGACTTAAATAGATAGTCAGTGAAACGGGGTGCATCAGGACAGGCGCTGGCCTACTGGACTGTGACGGCAGACCTCCAGTAGGCTGGCGGCGTGGGTGGGTTGGCGGGGGTGGGGGTGGGGGGGTGGCAATGCAAAGGCAGGGAGAGAGAGAGAGAGAGAGAGAGAGAGATCAGAGGGCAAACGTTGGTTTGTGTCACGTTGTAACGAGAGCTGAATTCATTAGCACTTCTTTCACTACACGCGAATGATCAACCAGAGCAATTCATTATCGCGGTGTAGCCTTTGAAGTGGTCTGTGCACGTGTTGTGGAGTGTGTACAAAGAGAGGGAATGTTTGAGTACAGGCTATGTGCACAGTGTGTGGCAGGCTCTGTGTGTGTGTGTGTGTGTGTGTGTGTGTGTGTGATCATCAGAGACAGGTGTGGGTCCAGAGCTGGCCGCCACGGCGACGGCGACTTATGAGCCCGGCGCAGAGCAGCCAGCCGCTTTTATTGGTGGTGGCTTTAAATGAAACGACATTGGTGACTATGAGGCTGTACAAACACTTAAACACACACACACACACACACGTTAATTTCACTTCCCAGGCTTCAATTGACTGCACTGCACAGCACAGCAGCCATGCTCAGGCTTACAACACTAAGATGGAGACGATCACTCAGTGCAGCGGTTTCACAACACCTACTGTATGTCCTGATATTTCTCCAAATGACTAGGAACATACGGGCGACTATAGTAGCGAATAGCTCTACTTATGGGAACATGTCACCTGTCCATAGCAAAAAGGGTAAACAACTAAGCTATTGAGGACAGAACAGCAAACACATTTGGTTAAAACTAAAATCACTTTCTGTAAATTAGGAGCAATAGAGAAAGCTATAGCTTAACACAATTTTATTAAAAGCATTTAAATTGTGTTTAATTTAGAAATGTAATTAATTTCATTGTAAACGTAGCTGGGCTAAGAACTGCCTGAGCGTGGTCTAGATCTAGTTGATGCAGAAATAGCTTTACAGTCTAACAGCCCAGCCTCGTATGTGGTCCAGCGTTATAATTACATCATGGGAGATATTTTCTCAAAGACATTAAGAGCCCAAACAAGCTTCGTAAAAGCTTGTCGGATATCCAGAAAAATAAACGCAATGGTAAGATAGCGTAAACCAAAACCTCGCTCTCGCTCGTTCACACGCGTAAAAGAACCAGCACTAACAACCGTCTATCTGCCAACTTCACTAATGCCTCTCCATGTTAAAAACAGGCTGTTTGTCTGCCCACTTAACGAGCGCGCTGCCATGAGAATGGAGCCGACGCTCTCTCTCACAGACACACACACACACACACACACACACACACACACACACACAATCTTCCTCACACACTGACTGGAGCCAGAGGAACCTAGAGCTAGTGAGCGCAGAGCAGAAAGTCAGAGTAGTAGTAGTACAATGGAACGAGTCCCCTAAGCGAAACCCTGGGTATTTGGCTGGCAATGCCATTCTATTGACCACTGTCCTGACCCTCGACATGATCACCACCATCATCATCATCATCGGAGGCTGTTCTATTCCACTGAGGCGGGGGAAACTTCTCTGTTGCGGAAGACGGGAAGGGAAGGAGCCCGGAAGATCCGGAATCGATGGCCCGGCGGGCCCATTGAGACCAATCCAGATTAGGGGGGAGGGGTCTAGGAATCTGATAATGATCCCTAATTAACAGTTCAAATACTGGGGTCCACCAGGCGCACACACATATGGAGAGCTCAAATACAGAGACTGTCACTCAGATGGAGCCGGGCCGCATGCTAATTCCTCTATTCCTCTGATGGGAGTGACACGCTGGACAGGGCTTGGGGTACATTTGATGGACAGAGACTTCCAGAGGACTGGTCTATACACCAGCTGACAATTGCACCCACACACACACACACACACACACACACTAGAGAGTTGAGGGGGCCGGTCACCCAGCTGCTGTGGTGCTGCTGCTGCTTCTTCTTCCATCTGGGGTCCAGGGTACCCCCCCACCCCCACCCCCCCTCTCTCCACTTGTCACAGAGACCCCTCTGTGAAGGGCTTGTTATGCTAATCTGCCCTCTCTCTCCAGTGCTGGTAGCCATCAATAATGACAGCCACCCCAACTCTCTCTCTTGCCATTATGGCAGCCCCCTACTACGACCACACACTCCCACACGCACATACACACGCACAATTCCTTAACTGGAGGTGCAATAGAGCCAGTCTGCATGGCCCATCTTCTCAGCAATCCATTCTCAGACAGGATTAGGTTGGCCTTTACTCCACTAACTATTGCCATCTCGCTCACGCTTCTCTCTGGTCTCTCTTCTCCTCTTCA
Source organism: Galaxias olidus (assembly GCA_026901105.3). Classification (NCBI taxonomy): domain Eukaryota; kingdom Metazoa; phylum Chordata; class Actinopteri; order Galaxiiformes; family Galaxiidae; genus Galaxias; species Galaxias olidus. The sequence continues at coordinate 171,318 of JAPMUY010004362.1, forward strand.
GACTGACCAGGCTCAGCGTTTAGGTAGGAGGAGGAAATACAAAGAAAATGAGTCAATGTCTTGGCTAAGTTCAATGAAGTGCCTCATGATAGGCACTTAAACAAACATGATTAGCTTAAGGGTCTGTGCGGCTAACTAGTGCATAGTCAGCAGAGAGTTAAGTCCATAGTCTCACTCTCTCTCGCTCTCCCTTTAAATCACACACAAACAAAACATGAGCCCCAACTCCCATGGCCCCGCTAAAGTCAGTGCTGTGTCTCACACACACACACACACACACACACACACACAGATAGCTGAAGCTGCCCAGCGTTGGGAAAAAACACAATGAAAGGTCTTTTAGAGCCTTTTTAAGCCATCGTTCGTTAGCGATGTGGCGGCCCACCACTGGCACAGAGACGCAGACGCAGGCATGCTGGGTAATTACGGCTAACGACCCCGCCGCTCGTTAGCCAAAGCTCCTATTTCTGCCATTGCCGTGCCAACACCCCGAGCCTGTGACGTCAGAGGCCGTTTTGTTGTGGGTCGAGCTTGCATGCGGACACGTTTAACGATACTAGACAGTGGTGCAAATGTGTGCTTGTAGCATGAGTGTCTGTGAACGGGATTGTGGATGTGGATGTGTATGCAAGTGTATTGGTCACGGCGTCTGCCACCGTTCTCTTGCTGGGGTGCGCATGTGTGTGTGTTTGTGTTTGTGTTTGTGTGTGTGTGTGTGTGTGTGTGAGAATGTCACAGCTGGTTCAGGCAAAGACAGGTCAGGCCACTGGTCAGTGAACAACGCGATAGGGAGACGTGGGCAAAAAGAAGAGAGGAGATTTTGGGTTGGGATTGACGTTTTTTAACAAGGTTATTATTCTTCGTCCCAGACCCCAGGGGCGACTGCCAAACCCCTGGTGACGCACACGAGGTGGGAGCCTCCAGCTCACTCTCACAGGCCTCCACGCTAGGGCAGAGAAAAGACACGCAAACACACACATTTACTTGCATAATAACACGCTGCCTCGCACCAAACAAAGATCAGAGAGGATTAATTTGAAGAAAATCTAAAATAAGAAACAAACTGAGCAACGGCCAAAGAGGCAGGCCTACAGCCAGTCTGTTTGTTTGATGGGGCACTACAGGCAGGGTGCTCTAAGGTAACTGTTGTCCTCGGGAAAAGTGCCCAAGTCAGTATAGAGTGGACCTGCTGTCAGCTACACGATAACACTGAACACAACACAATAGCATTCTCGGTAGAATCAGAAAAGGCTGAAACACATAAGACGTTTTGAGCAGCGTGGTTTATTTGGAGATCCTTTCAGATTATATCGGCCATCGGACCCCAATTTCATGCATTGCACTGGGTAAACAGAACCCTCTTCGCTACTGTACACACAAACACACACACTCAACACACACACACACATTTCGATATCTTATTTGGCGCGTGGAGTGCCATCTCCTGGTCAAAACACAGGATTGTCTCCCTTGATGGAGGAGGAGGGTTTTCTGGAGCTGACTTGTTGCTGACCTCCAGTCCACTCCCACTGATGTCTTGCTCGTTTCAAGTTCAGCTTATCACGTAGGGCCCACTCTCCTACCCGACTGGGGCTTAAGAGTTGGGCCGCCCATGTGTTTGTGTTGCCACTAACGGGTGGGTTGGCACGATGTGCATAATGACTACGATATGGCTTTGTTTGCGTGTGTGTGCGCGCGCGCACGCACACGCACGCACACACACACACACACACACACACACAGGCCTGAGGTAAATCATTAGTCATCTCAAGACAGTAAAAGAAGCTTAACAGAGAGGCAGGAGAGGAAGCGCCTTCACACAGGACTGCACTCACTAACTACAGGCCATTCTACAGTGGGTAAACACGGTGTGTGTGTGTGTGTGTGTAAGAAATAGGCTAAATTAAGGACTCTGATCTTACGGCCTCAAGTCAGTCTGCAGTACAGACGCCAGCCATGATAAAGGGGCGGCCTTCAGCTTGACTTTTCTACATTGGTATGGGTCTGTGTGAGTTTGGATGTGTCGTCCGTGAAAGCCCTCCCCGGTTCGGTCGTGGCACAGAGAGAGAGAGAGAGAGAGAGAGAGAGAGAGAAAGAGAGAAAGAGAGAAAGAGAGAGAGAGTTTTACTGCGACGTGGCTCCCTCATGTCTTATCTCCCCCTCCTCCACTACACTCCATGTGAGGGCAGCTTCTCTCCTCTTTATGACTCCTTATCTGACATGAAAGGCAGTGACACGGGATACCCGCCATTATGGCTCCATCAACATGAAAAGCACTGACACGGGATTCTCCATTGCGGCTCAGCCCATTAAGGGCGACTGCGGCCCTGTGCACTGTCAAGGAGCCATCACAGACAGACAGCACCAACATAATGAGGACCTAAAACCTTAACCTTGCTTTAAGACCCCGGTCAAAAGAAGCAATAAAACCTGGCGAGGGCACCTACTGGCTAGCGGGCTCGGTGATTACAACAAATGTCCGACCACTATCCTATCACACAATAGTTTAGATACACAAAAAGAAACTTGCCAAAAAGGAGACAGCGAGTGTGTCGTTAAAGGAAAATTATATAATTGCCCGTCACATTCCTCCTTCAGCCACTGCTTCCTGTCCGAGGCTGTCCAATTTACTTTCTTAGGACCACTTTGTCCTCTCATCTTTCTCTTGGGGCTAAGCCTATGTAAACACTAAGGTTTGCTAGCGGTGGATCTGGCACCAGAGCAGACACTGACTGACCTGTAGCCTAGATAAACACATTAGGCAGCAGTAGTGCAAGTGGTATATTTAGGTGTAAGCTATAGGACCACGGTTAGTATTGACACCAATGATGTCTGCCTTCATAGAGAAACAAGGCCTCTTCACTACCACTGACTTGCACTATTTCTTTTTGGGACATAATCTCGTGCTTTTGGGGGAACAATTAATAAATCAACTATGAAGAAAAACAAAAAGTAAAACACTGTACCAGAAGAACAAAGAAAATAGCTCAAAAAAATGCTAAAACATTTGGTCATATCATTTATGAACCTAGACATTTTGTACTTTTGCCTTTGAAATAATTTTAATCTGGGAGCATATGTCGGTCTGTTGGTGAGACCTTACCCCCTGACACTGGAGCGTCCATGAAGACTGCCCCAGTCTTCTCGGCAGCAACAGCCATCTCCTTGGAGACAGCAGGGTCGATGGTGGACGAGTCGATCAGTAGTGTTCCCTTCTTCACTTTCCTGTGGACGACCAGAGAGACGTTGACCTTTCACATAACTACACGTCTTGTCTCATGCCCCTTCTGAAAACAACCCCTGGTTTTAAAATCAGTCCACGGAACAACTTGGTTCTGTTAAAAATATAAATTACATTTTAAAGAACCGCTTGTCAGAAACGGGGAAAACGAAAGTAGGAAGAGAAAGAGAGAAGGAGCTCACTTAAGGATGCCATTGGATCCCGTGTAGACCTCTATAACGTTGGGACTGGAGGGGAGCATGGTGAGGATTCGGTCGGCTTTGTCTGCTACGTCTGCTGGGGAGTCCAGGATCTGGAGAATCAGACAATGTAATGAGTGGTCCTGTTAAATAGATACTGAGTTTGCAATGTTTCAGTCAGAAGGTACAAAATTTACCCTGAGGCTTGGGCATCGATCTAAAAATGTATTTAATGAGTCACAGACACAGGAAAAATGTGACTGACTAACTCAAATACACTGAGTAATTAAAATGTATTATTTTTATGAAATTATTAATGCAATTTCTGTAAAAATAAAAACACAATATATTCACTATAGTCATAAGCCCTTAAAACATGCAATTTGGAACACGTGGAACCCATTGTGTTGAGCAAGCAATGGACCTGTATTTTTACAACCATAAGACATTCCGAAACTGTACCTCCAAAACCACGGCTAATGCTAAATTTTTTGGTTAATCATTAGCACCAGTGAAATATACACACATGAAAAACAAAACATGCTAAACTACATACAGTAATGGGAGGTCGTGGACATAGGAAATTATGATTTATGACAATCTAAAGCGCCCACTCCTAAACAGACACCGTTCAGACATACAAAGAATGTGGAACGGTACACATCTTTGGATTATAACTTACCTGTGCGCCCAGATCTTGCAGCTCCTTGCAGGACTCAGGGAAGACGTCTGTGGCTATGACAGGGTAGCCGTGTCTCAGCAGGTTCTTGGCCATGGGGCTGCCCATGTTCCCCAAGCCGATGAAGCCAACTGGGGTCTTAGAGGCCATTGACCTGTTCGACACTGGATAGCAAAAATGTACATTATATTAAGAAAATCTGTAAGGTCTGCAGCTCAGTGGAAAGTAAACTTTTGGAAATATTTATAATATTTTGTCGTCTCTAAAGATTGTTAGATTTATTATTTAGGCCTGTACTCTAGCTTGTAACTAGACTAGTCAAGGTTTCCGTGTAAATATATCCTGTGTATTCGGGAAAACAGAATCATTTCCGTAGGTTAAAAACATTTCAGCGAAAGACCACTGCAGGCATTTTCTTTGAAAAACCCTGTTATGTCCATCCATTAGCTATACCGCTTAGCCTTGGCAGGGTCACAGGGGGGCTGGAGCCTATCCCAGCCGTCACAGGGCGAGAGGCGGGGTACACCTTGGACAGGTTGCCAGTCTATCACAGGGCTGACACATAGGCATAGACAACAACTCACACTCACATTCACACCTACGGGCAATTTAGAGTCACCAATTAACCTGCATGTTTTTTTGGACTGTGGGAGGAAACCCACGCGAACACGGGGAGAACACGCAAACTCTACACAGAAAGGCCAGGTTGGGATTGAACCCAGGACCTTCTTGCTGTGAGGCAACAGTGCTAACCACCGAGCCACCGTGCTGCCCACCCTGTTATGTCCTCACACATAATGGTATCTTATGGCCTGTGCCATACTGCATGCACGCACATGTATATGTTGCCAGCTGCATCTGTTGAACGGTAACTTGTTTTATTGTGAGACACTGTAGCCAGCTTAATTTAGCTTAGTTACTTTGACAGTGTCTTTTTGCTAGTTGCAGGGATATAAATAAAGGGGGCTAAAAATACAACCTGCTTGATGGGTCAATAAAATATAGTATATATACCATTTAGGGGAACAGACCATAAACATAAAAATAATCACCTTTTCTGAATTAAATATAATTGATCCCATTGTATTACATTTCATGTCTTCTAATATACCTTCTATAAAATCCTTTACCTGTGTGAGAATCACTTTTAATGTTCACAGGGGAGCCATTGGAAAATTACTGTGTTTTCCCCTTGCTTCTTAAGAGCTAGTGTCAGTTAACAACTGGCTTTTTTAGTTCCATGCAGCCCTACTGTTTTGCTACCATTACACAGACTCTAGTTGGCTGATAACAGGGTTAACATCTAGTCTATGCATATCAGTCTGTCCAGCATGACCCAATATTGCTCTCTTTGTGTATTATAAGCATGATCTTTGGACGTGTGCCTATTATGTACAGAACTGCTATCAGTTATACCAACAACATGTCATATCAACATGCCTGTTGGCTGGTAAGAGAGATATGTTAACCACGACTATTATATTATGTTTAACCTTTTTTTTGTACATTTATAAGGAATCTGCATATGAGGAAATTAAATAATTTCTGCAGAGAACAACATTCCTGGTATTCAAATCTTTGGGCATTTAAAACCTAAAAACTATTAAGTACATAGTGCTGTTCTGGTCTATTGTATGCCTAACTGCTACTGTGGTTTCACTATGTTATTCTTTCAAACTTGAGGCTACTTTCTACTTCGGACTTAGGAACAGATAGACATTCACTACAGATTACGAAAGGTAATGGATTGTGTTTTCCAAGTAAATTTGTAGTTATTATTAGGCAACTAGTGTAGCTAGAATCCAGCTGCTGTTAATGAAGCATTTTGCTTCTATCATTTACAAACATGGTACCGGAAAAGGCGGAATAACTGGATGGTATTTGACTCAAACAATGAAAAATACTTGTACATTGTCAGACGCTATTAAACATTTTATACTGGTTCACTGGTCATTGGATTCAATAGATTCTACTTTACGTGAAGCACAATGTCTTTAACTAATCCACTGGGCTGAACCCCAATCGGTGGCACCCTGTCAAACTCTGGGAGCGTTTTGTATATCGCTCAAGTAATCATGCACACCCAACATGCATTTTAGAAATGATTATCTATGAGCTAAACAGCGATGTATTGGGTAATGATAGCCTACGTTCTCAATGATAGCCTATGTTCTCGTGTGCATATAGCTTTTTTATATATGTATTATTATTTTAAACAGAGGAAAAAAAAATTAATTCAGTAGGACTGATGGATGAATACTTTACCAAACAACAGGTCGACATGTTTATTGCACCTTTGCAATAAATTCCGAGACCCTCTGAACAAGGCAGCCATGCTTCTTTCCCCTTGACCTCGGTGTACAGTGACAGCGATTGAGCCAGGAAGTAAAGGGCAGATGGTACTGAGTGACTGTTTTTGCACCAATCACACGTTTCAGTGATGCCGTATAGCCAATTGAAAACATGCAAAGGCGGGCTATCCGGTGTTTTCAGTTGATTTCTGCTTTAAAGTTAAACAGATGAAGTCCAGAACTGCAGATGGGTGTGCTACTTCGAGTGAATAGAGAAAGTGTAAGGCTGTTTGTGCATAGCGAGCCACAGTGTAATCCATAAAAAATAGACAATTGTTGCAAAACAACCGACGCCGCTTTGATATTTCAGTCTGGACTCGAAAGTATATTCTTCATGCAAAAGGGTTCCTCAATGCGATATTAATAATAACTGTCAAACATGGCAATGTACAGAAAGACTGCAGTTTGTTTTTACATGCTGTTTATTGAAAAATGTATGAATTATCTTGAACCAATTTGAGTTCATGGCGTTAGAGGTGTTAGAGAGTCACCAATAAAGCGTTAATGTACCGTAGCACACATCAAGTTTGACCACAAAACTTAACGCCTTGTCAAAATGGGTTATTTAGCTGCAGAATTTTTTTGTCCATAAAAAACTGCAATGTTTTGCACTTTATACCAAGTTAATGCAACTATTTTCAAACAATTAAGCACAGTTAAAGTTTAAAAAGAAATAAAGGCAAGGCACATTGCATCACCGTTGGAGTGAAGTGCGCTGTTTGCCAGCAAAATACTATAAAATGTGGGCATAGCCATAACGTCCACATGGTACGTAACAACAAAATAAAACAAGTGAAACCAAATTCATGGGATTGATAATTTACACTGTGTTTCTGAGGGGATGTTTTTTTCAACTTTTTAAAATATTGTGCCAGCAAATAAGTCTCTCCTCAGCACCAGAGCCAGATGCAGTCTGCTCATCATCACTACGCCGGAAGTGACACCATCATTTGTATCTTTCATGAAAAGCATCAGTTCAGGGCGTTCTGCGTTGTCAACAACGGGACAGGCAAAATCGGTCCCTCAGGCTGTCTTGACAGTGACAGTGAAACAATATTATTTGTTTCTTGGATTCCTAAAAAGGGTATTGACATTTTTTTTATATAATAGTGTTGGTGTGAATTAGCGAGCTAGCTACAGTAGCTAGCTGGCTACATGGTCTACGCGTTATCAAAGATTATTTTAGCAATGACGTTAGCCAGCAGTGACTTGACATAACATGGCCTGCACACGCATAACAAGCTGCTAGCTAGCTGTGAAGGTAAACGTAGCTAATGTTATTGCGTCCAACCCTCCTTGTCAGAAGACGTATCCCGTTAATGGACCTTGATAGAAAATTAGCTGTTGACTTTGTTAGATTAGCTAACACTAGATTCATTTGTTAGATTAAATAGGGGATTGGGTCAGTCCTTGAGTCCTCTACTGCTTGTATTGACATTGATCTTGAAGTTACTTGACTGAGCCATTATCGTTGTCGTTAGGCCTAGCATCATGTGGTGAACTCCACAGCAGTCGTATTAGGCTGTTGTTGCAAGGAGCCACACGCTATTATTAAGAAATGCATTTAGTATATGTGTTATTTTAGTTGCAAGGTGCATGCTGTGAACTGTATGTTAGAGATACTAGTTTTTATTTATCCCCCCCTCTTTCCCACCATGCAGGTCAGGCTGATGAAGTGACACAAGATACGATGTCATCATTCCAGGTGGTGGGCTCCTCACCTGGCAGCAGTGTCAGCGTCATGGAAACGTCAAACTTTGCCCATGTCATCTTTCAGAATGTGGGAAAGAGTTTCCTGCCCCAGGCACCACTAGAGTGTTGCTACACCTTGACATCTTATATCACCCCCCACCCCAAAGACTGGGTGGGCATCTTTAAGGTATTCATCCACTTAAACACATTCAAACTGAGTTGGCATCCTCGAGGTACACATTAAAACCATGATATTACTTACTAAAATGATATCACTATGCCTTAAATGCTAGCTTGGCTTTTATAAAACGTTTTCATACCACGCCACCTTGGCAAAGTCTGTCAACTGAGTAAAAAATAAATAAAGGTTTACCAATATGTTGCTTCTTACAAGCGTTGGTGAGAAAATGCAAGTTCTGTTTTAATGAATGGACTGACAGAAACATCTGTTGTTGTCAGTGAGGGTGCCCCAGTCTGTCTAACCCTATCCTACAAAAAAGGAAATGGCGTGAACTAATGGACAATGGTCAACATTTTGCCATTTCTCAATGGTTTTGCATTCATCTCTGAACCAAGGGGGCAGGGGTCCGGTGCTCCTGGATAACTTTTTATCTTGACTTTGTTCACACACAGTTTGTCATAATCACAGAGTCCTTGACTTGATTCTTCAAACCACTGTCTTTGGTGTGGTTATTCTGGGTGCAAAAAAGAGGAAGGGATTGGGTTAGATATGCTGGGCCTGCTGGGGGGCAAACTTCATTAGCCACTCTGAAACGTATTAGGACCTCATCCGTTTTCCCCTCTCACTGTTGTTTGTTTTCCTCTTTCTTTGAATCCCCCCCCCCCCTCTCTCTCTCTCTCTTGCTTCAAGCTCCCTCTTTCCACTCTGCTCCATCAAATCTCACACTTAATTAACAGGAAATGTGAAAGAGGAAACTTAATGTCTCGTAAAGACGAAAAGCAAACATTTTATCATCATTTTAAGAAATTGCTTCTAATCCGCAAGCCCAATTAAAAAAGAATAAAGATACAAGGTTTATTTGGAAAATGTTGATTGGAAAATGTAGATGGTTAATCCTCTCTAATGAAATGTGTTTGATGGTTAGCTTCATACAAGGGGATCAAAATGAAATGTGTTTCTTTTATCTGTGTGTCTTAGTAACTGTGGCGGTTCACATGTGCTCTTTGTTTGCGCTTTGTGTGTGTGTGTGTGTGTGTGTGTGTGTGTGTGTGTGTGTGTGTGTGTGTGTGTGTGTGTGTGTGTGTGTGTGTGTGTGTGTGTGTGTGTGTGTGTGTCTGTGTAAATGTGTGTCTGTGCTTCTGTCTGTTTTTGATTTTGGATAATGTGTCTGCTGGAGCTGAAAAGTGGTTCCCTGTATTAAACTTAAATCTGTTAGAAGAAGATTATAACATGAATTGTTAGGATCATGTGTGAGTTATTGGGAGTGCAGATGCTCATTGCTCAGAAATGCCTGTTTAGAGAGATGGGAAGAAAATCGGCACAGACTGACCAAAGTGATGACGCAGGGCCCCCCATTAAAATGCCGCTGTTGTAAGTTGTGTGCAGACACCCCCTAGTGGTTTAGTAGTGTCATAACACCATTTAAGAAAATAAGAAACTGCATGAAACTTATTTTGAAATTTTTTTTGCAGCATTTAGGCTTTCACTCTTGTATCAACCACAAACATTTTTTTAAGTAATGCATACGGGTGTGTATTTGTAGGAGGTGCAAGACACACTAAAACATAGCTCAGAAAGCACAGCAAAGTACCTAACGCAGGAGGCTCTTGGTTGTGGCATGTTTCTGGGGTTGGCTGGGAGAAACCCAGGTCTTAAGGTTGTAATTAACATGTCATCATACACCACTGGCTCACGTGATTGATTGAGGTGCTGCCTGTGATTATTCTATAACATCACTCTCCAAACCACACTTCAGTCAACTTAACCACCCTATGGTTAGTCATTATATATGTCTACTCACTCACCCACACTCACACACACACACCCAAGCAGATGCACACGCTGAAAAATACCCACCAAAGTCTCATGTCAAATTATTATCAACGGAATTAATGTTTTCTGCAACTGGGGTCTGATTCTGGCCATTGGTATTGGACCCAGTTCTGGCCTGCGTCAAAATCATTCCAGTTGACTGGTATGTAGAGAACGACAATTACAGCGTGACTGAACAGGATTGTCTCACAAACGTGTGAAGTGGCAGAGACGTTATTTGGATTCACGGACTCTATAGTTTACAGTTGCATCATTCTAAACACAGTAGTTTTATTTTATGAAGTTGTTTGTGATCTAATTTACCTCAGATGCTCTGTTGGCTTCATATGAATGCAATACAACTACCACTGTTGGATTGTTGCAAATTGAGCACTTCATTATGACTTTAATAGAAAAATAATGCCACGCCCAGTACATTTGATTTTATAGTAATATATGATGGGATAATGATAGTCTAGCTTAGCGTATGGAGTCTCAGGGCAATCCCAGCCTTAACCTGGGACAGGTGCTGCTGCATGTTGGCTCTGTCAGGTAAAGTGCTGCTCCCTCCCATGCTTGCTACAGTGCAGCCTGTGTGTTTGAATGCACGTCGCGAGGCGAGTGAGTGTGTGAGCGGCCCAGACAGAGTGAGTGTGTGATTGTGTGTGACAGGTTTACGATGTAAAGCCGGAGTTATGATGTTCTCCACTCCCTTTCATCTTCTGTCGCTTAACAACACATGAAATCCATGTAATTATATCTCCCCCACCATCTTGTGTAAAATTTTCACCTTTTTCCCCCGGTTTTATTTTTTGCCTTCCCCATCTGGACTGCACTCTACTGCCCTCTGTCAGTCCTTACACACACACACACACACACACACACACACACACACACACTTAGCCTACGCCCCTTCCCGCCCGTCCTCTTGAAGCCAACAGGGAAGGGAAGTAAGTGGATTGGCACAAAGGGAAAAGAAGGGGAAAAAGGGGAGGGGCGTAGGCTTAGTTTAGCGAGGATTTGTGGGAACTAACTGTTTCCATACCCGTCCGATCCCAAGAACTCCTCTAATACTCTGTGATCCCAGGAAAGGACATGGTGCCTCAGCCACAATCACACAGAAATAGCCGTCACTGCACCCAGTCTGCTCAGGTTGTCCTGTGTGTTTGTGTGCACTGTGTCACCCAGGTGGGCTGGAACACGGCCAGAGACTACTACACCTTCCTCTGGTCCCCTATGCCGGAGAACTATGAACCGGGAAGCTCTTTAGACAGGACTGTGGTGTTCCAAGGTAACCTCTCGCAACACACACATGCACTCGCTCACACACACACACACACACACACACACACACACACACAATGACTCACTCGTACACTTACTCACACACGCGGAATGTTAAGCTCCGTAGCGCGAGCCCAGGGCTCTGCAAGGTATCCCCCTGCATTTAACTGCATAGAAAAAACCAACCCTCCTATTTTATTAAAAGAACACAACTGCAACCACGGCCAGAGACCCAAACACCTCTCTAACCACAGTCCCAGACACATATACACACACACAGGGGCCTGTGAACTGGGTTTACTGTGCCTGAAATGGCCAGCTATGACACAGTGAAAATATGAGAGCACTCTGTGGTGTGTCAGTAAAAGTGGCTTTTTGCTTCTGGATATCCTTTACCCTCAATGCCACAGGCTAAGACCTGGCTTACTTTTTGGAATGTTCCAGTAAAACTCTAGGAGGAAACTGTAGAATGTTTAGGATGAATGAATCGTGACTGTACGCACGCACACACACATACACACACACACACACACACACACACACACACACACACACAGAGTAGTGCAGTTGAAGTAGAAGCTCTCTAGTAAAATCCCTTGAAATGGAAAGGCCTTTTATATGTGTGGTACTCTCTAGCCTCTACTTATTACAGTAGCCCTGACAGGGAGATCTCCACATTTCTCCTACGGTTGTTCAGTCAAATGAAATGTGTCCAAAATTACCGTTCCCCCACAGTTGTTGAATGGTTATTTCTCCCCTTGTCCTCGTCAAACACGCCCACCCCTCTGCTGCCTCGGCAGGCTACTACGTTCCCAAGAGCGACGGGGAGTTCTACCAGTTCTGCTACGTCACGCACACGGGGGACATCCGGGGCGCCAGCACCCCCTTCCTGTTCCGCGCCTCCACCCCCACCGAGGAGCTGCTCACCGTCACCGAGGACGACAGCAACTCCGACATCCTGGTGGTCACCACCAAGAGCGGCCTGCTGGAGGTAACAGGGGACGACACACACACACACACACACACACACACACACACACACACACACACACACAAATACACAGGTTTAGATTGGGAGACGCATTAGAATGCCAAGCCATCCAAAACACTGTGTTGTTCTTCTTAACCTCCTCCTTCCTCCTTGTCGTCCAACCCCAGCAACGTGTGGAGGAGGCGCAGCAGGAGCGCCGGGAGCTGCTGAAGACCATGCGCCTCCTCCAGGAGGAGAACCAGCAGCTGCAAGGGGAGCAGAAGCGTCTGTCCAGAGAGAGGGAGCAGGAGAGAGAGACCTGCAGCCTGCTCCGCACCCACAATCAGGTTGGAGAGGTTGGGGGGTATAGTGGGGTGAGACTGGGACAAGAGAAAAACAGGATATTGAGAGAGCGTGACACACATTATATAGTTAGTTGGCATCGCCGCAGAAAAGGAATCATAAGCTGGCGTGTTTGTGTGAACGGATGTGTTTGGCCAGAGACAGACAGTCTGTGTGTGCTATCCTGGCGTAGTGGACATGTTTCTGTTCCAGTGATCACAGGTCAAAAACATCAAAGGCCCGCGTTTTAGGAATGATTTGCTTCCATGTTTGTGAACGGGGGGGGGTTTGCTAGTCTCTCTGTCCTGTTTTAACGACCTGACTCAGTGGGCCAGAACACAAATGGGAAGTTTCCCGGGCATCTGGCGTCAGGACGATGCCATCTCGACCGCTGAGTGAACAAACATGACGTCAAGCCACCACACACACACACACACACACACACACGCTCTCTCTCTCTCTCTCTCTCTCTCTCTCTCTCTCTCTCTCTCTCTCTCTCTCTCTCTCTCTCTCTCTCTCTCTCTCTCTCTCTCTCTCTCACACACACACACATGCTCTCTCTCTCTCACACAAACACAAATGCTCACTCGCAAACAACAACCCCCCACTTTCACCTCCCATTCACAACACCGTGCACAACCCCGCTCGCACGAGCACATGGACCGTACATAGACTGAACACACACACACACACACACACACACACACACACACACACACACACACACACACACACACACACACACACACAGACAGACGCGAGCCCACTCATTATGCCACCCGCTTGCAAGGCTTTGTAGAATGTGTGTGGAATGAGGCGTAGGTAGGCCACAAAACCGCCTGAGTAAAAATAAAAGGGCCCTGCCTAACGTAAAGGACAAACATGACCCAGTCACGCGATTCAGCCATTCCTCATCGGTCTCTCTCTGTCTTTGCCTGTCCGAATGCCTTTTCTCTCTCTCTCTCTCTCTCTCTCTCTCTCTCTCTCTCTCTCTCTCTCTTCAGTGTGTGCTGGGGTAGGTTCGGGAGTTGTTTACTCATGGCAGGTAAGGGTTAACCTGTAGGAGGGTTCAGATAGGTGGGGGAAGAGCAGGGCGCCAACGCCGTCTGCATGTGGAATCTAGTCTCCCACTGCCCCCTGGTGTTAATAGCTGGTATAGGCTTGGCTGGCACCCGGCCTGCTTTCTGTTAGTCCTTTCCCCCTTTTTTTACGAAGGACAAAATCGCCATAAATTATGTTGTTACGAACACTGTTATTAAAGTCCTGTTTTTCATTCAACGAGCGTGTCTCGCACCAGATATACGACGTGCGCGCGTTCAAGTGTGTGTTTGTTCCTGTGGGCCGAGCCTGTAGGTGTGTGCTGTGCGCTCCGCCGGCTCCACGCTGCTGAGAATATCCCTTCCCTCCGACATGAAAACATAAGTACATATTTTGCGGCTGCTAATTTTACGACTACACTTTTTATAAGGTCTTTATGTGCTGCTAAAGTGTTTCCCAAATGCCAGCAGTAGAAATCATACAGTCATCCACAGAGCCAAGCCCAGTGTAAGACGTGACAGTGTGTGTGTGTGTGTGTGTTTGTGTGTAGGGGACTGTACTGCGTTTTTTGTGTGTGTCTGTACAGTTTGGTATACTGTGCATGTCGGGGGGGGGTTTTTGTTTGATGGGTGAGCTGTATGACTGTGTCCTTGAGCGTGTTCCGCATAACGCAGCCAGGTAAGTAGGTAGGTGTGTGTGTGTGTGTGTGTGTGTGTGTGTGTGTGTGTGTGTGTGTGTGTGTGTGTGTCTGTGTGTGTGTGTGTGTTTGTGTGAGTGTGGAGTGATTATGAGGGGTGGGGGGGGCGTACTGTTCTGTCAGAGCCACATTAGCTGGGAGTGATTTAGTGCGCTCTGCCCCTTGTGTTTGGAAACATCGCCCGAGCAGCGGCAAGTTCTAACAGGGTCTCCCCACAGGCTGGCCCCGCTGTAAGAGACGTCCCGAACGGGAACACATGCAGAGGGATCAGGAATGGCTTTGGAAAACCATTCGGTACAATATAGGAACAAACCACCGGGCTTGTTAGACCATGTAATAATGTTCCCTCGCCACTTCCTCGTTGGTTAGTTTCATAAAGAGGTGATGTTCTAGTAGTCATGCGAGACAGGGGAGACGGCCCCATAGCAGGCCGCAGGCTCCTTCTGAGAGGCTCGTGTGAGTGTAATCCCGGCCGCCCGGCTAAAGCAGCGCCTCCCTGTGGTGTGCAGGAGCTGCTGCGCTCCTCGCAGGGCCTGTCCGAGGCGAGGGAGGAGGTGCGGCGGAGGCTCAAGGAGGCCTCGGAGCGTGTCCGGCAGCTGGAGGAGGACCTGCTGGGAGTCACGCAGAGGGGCCTGCAGAAGGAGACCGAGCTGGACTGGTGAGGAGCACGGACACACACACACACACACACAAACACACACATAGAGGCCGATAGAGTTCTGCGCTTGTGAGGTGTAAGTCAGTTTAGGGTTAGGGTTCGACCTGTGTGGCGCACAGGGAGAGTTACAGCGCCCCTGCCTTTGAGCTCTGCTGGTCCCCATAACGGGTTTGTCGCGGGATGATGTGTGTGTGTGTGTGTGTGTGTGTGTGTGTGTGTTTCAGCCTGCGGGACCGCCTGAAGAAGCTGACAGGGGAGAGAGAGGGCATGGAGGGCCAGCTGAAGAACGAGAAGGACGAGAGAGACCTCTACAAGGTGGGACGGTTCTCCTTTTCAGTTGAACGTCTTTCCATGGGGCGCACGCGTGTCTAGGCCGCGTTCCCAGAGCGATACGAGGAAGAGCCCTGGTGCCTTTTGAAGTTTTCAACCTTTAACGATGTCTTTGATGCACAGCGCCTGAAGGTCCTGACCCCAGCTATCCGACGGCATTCGTTTAGATTTGACCCACCATGCATGTCCAGTCCAGAGCGTTAGAAGTCCCCTCCCTAACGTGTCCGGTGCCCTGTCCCGATGCGCTGCAGGCCCACCTGCGCAGCACGGAGCTGGAGAACACCAAGCTGAGCGCCGAGCTGCAGATGCTGAAGGCGGTGGAGCTCAACCGGGAGGTGACCATCGCTCAGTTCCAGGAGGAGCTGGACCGCCTGCGGGCCTGCGTGGCCCAGAGGGACTCCCTGGAGAAGGAGCTGCACACGCACGCCGCCGCCAAGGTGCGCTCTCCACCCCATCTGATCCCCCCCCCCCAGTGTGTGTGTGTGTGTGTGTGTGTGTGTGTGTGTGTGTGTGTGTGTGTGTGTGTGTGTGTGTGTGTGTGTGTGTGTGTGTGTGTGTGTGTGTGTGTTAACGCTCCCCCTTCGCCCCGCCCCAGGCTGACCTGGCCCGCGTGCGGGAGCAGCTCCGCCAGGCCGAGGACCAGCTCCAGGCCTCGCGGCAGCAGGCGGCCATGCTGGCGTCGGAGCTGCGCGACGCGTCGGGCGCCCGCGACCGCACCATGGCCGAGCTGTACCGCGCCCGCCTGGAGGCCGACAAGCTGCGGGCTAGCCTGACCGAGGCCCAGGCAGAGTGCCGGCGCGTGGAGAGCCAGCTGGACCGCATGAGGAGCGGCGCGCCCGCGGTGAGTCGTCTGCTCCCCCCCGCCGACAGTCCATCCACACACTCCGTTTGTCAGACAGTACAGAGGAAGGCTCGGCTGTCATTTAGATTCGGTGTATTTCTCAACTCGACTCAACTCTCTGCCCCTCCTCCTCCTCCTCCTCCAGGGCGTGGGGCCGTGCAGCGAGGGCTCCGGGGGCGAGGTGGTGTCGGAGGCGGAGGCCGAGCTCCAGAGGGAGGTGGAGGAGCTGAAGCTGCGCCTCCACATGGCCGCCGAGCACTACAAGGAGAAGTACCGGGAGTGCCAGCGGCTCCGCCGGCAGGTGGCCAAGCTCGGCGAGGCCCAGGGGGTGAGTGGCTGGGGCCGGCTCACATAACACACCTGTCTGTCCAGCCACGTTTCACTGACGCGGGGTGTCTCTCTGTCGCTGGCAGGAGTCCAAGAAGAACGCCGCCACCGAAACCACCCTGGAGCCCCTGACCCCCAGTCCAGAGTCGCCGACCGCAGGTACAGCCCAGACAAGCACACACACTCACACACACACGGCCATGTGGGCCTCGGTAAGACCTATACCTTTGCCCCTTGTGTGTGTGTTCCCAGGGAACCTGGCTGCTGCTGTGCTGCACGGAGAGACGGAGGAGAGCGCCAGCCCCGACCAGCCCGGGGGATTCTCCCCCTCGGACACACACGCACTCCCCGAGGACCACCCACAGGGCCTGCAGGCCGAGGAGAGGAAGACGGGGCCGCCCGGCGCAGAGGGAGGGGAGAAAGAAGGGAACGTGGAGGCGGCGGAGAAGAGCGTGCCGGAGGAGAGCCTCAGGATGGGCAGCTGGGTGGAGGTGGAGAAGGAGAGGAGGAGCGCGGAGGAGAACGATGAGAAAGAGCAGGTGGAGAGCGGGGAGGAGGAGGAGAGCGGGGAAGGGGTGGACGCCGAGGAGTCCGAGACGGAGGGGAGCAGTGAGGAGGAGGAGGAGGAGGAGGAGGAAGAGGAGGAGGACAAAGAGGAGGGGGAGGTGGAGAAAGAGCAGACTCGCCGGGTGGAGGAGGAGCTGGCCAGCATGGAAGAGAAGTGGAGGGAGCAGTGCGCCATCAACGAGACGCTCAAACAACGGCTGGCTGACGAGGAGGAGCGCTTCAGGGTGAGCGAGCACACACACACACACACACGCCCTGAAAGAGACAGATTAACCAGCATGGGAAAGCCACCTAGACAGTCAAACATACACTCACAGCCGTATGAGAAGGGAATGCTGGGACAAGTGGACCAGACTCCCTGTGCTTGACAAATCATGGTTGTTTGTCGTCGCCTCCAAACACTCACACACACACACCGCTCCGCCCACCTCTCAAACTCCTTCACAAAGAGTGTGTGTGTTTCTCCTGAGTGGATGGTTGAGGCTATGTATAAGACGCTCCATGAGTGGACACATGAATCTGTCTCGGCGTGTGTGTGTGTGTGTGTGTGTGTGTGTGTGTGTGTGTGTGTGTGTGTGTGTGTGTGTGTGTGTGTGTGTGTGTGTGTGTGTGTGTGTGTGTGTGTGTGTGTGTGTGTGTGTGTGTGAGTGCGTGTGTGTGAGTGCGTGTGTGTGAGTGCGTGTGTGTGAGTCCGTGTGTCTTTTTGATCTGCCGGAGTAAATGTGTGTTTATCCGTGCTGTAAATAAGGCCCTCTCTCCTCTGATAGTCACAGATAAATAGAGGGACTGAGAGAGCCCTCTAATGGCTCTGAGACTGACAGAGACCCCCTCCGACTGCCAGCCACACAACACCATGCTTTATGGCTGTTTACACCACCGGACCCAGGGGGAGAGAGGGGGTGGGAGAGGGGGGGGGGGGGGGTGAAGATGAGTGCACCATGGCAGACTCCCTTCACCTGAACTTAACCCCCCTCCCCTCCCCCTCCCCCTCACAGACAGTCAGACTCACAGACAGACAGACAGACGAGGAGGTAAATTGTCCGAATATGCCGAGGGTAAAGACACCGGGTGAGAGCTTTAGGAATGTAGGGAGGGAGCGGAGGATGAAGGAGCAGAGGAGAAAGGAGGCCACGGGAGGGGGGGGTGTGGGGGATGGGGGGGGGGGCGTAGTGAGCCACCAAGGGCTGTCTGCGTTCCTTTGTAGTGGGGGGAGATGAGAGGAGAGGCAGACAGTCAGATGTAAACTATCCCACAGGGTCAGGCCTGCCAGAGCACCTCCAGATTTACGGCCCCCCCCCCCCGCACCGCTGCCTCGCTCCCCCAGTCTGGAGACCTGCCGCTGGTCCCTTGGCCAGTCGGAGGCTCGCGTGCGTTGTATACCTGACATCAAGCAGCGTTTCCTATGGAGAAGGGTTCAGGGGGGAAGAATGGGTCACCCATACCAATGGGATCTGTCCTGGTTAAATAAAGGTTAAAAATAAAGAAAGCATAAATCTAAACATCAGCTCAGTATCTGCCAATAGGTGTGCCCGCTCTTCGTTGTTTGTTTTTTTTGTGGGGGGGGGGGGGGGGGGGGTATTTACAGATCATTCCCTCCTAGGGGCTAGAGAAGGCAGCAACCCTTTATTGGATTGTTCTCTTTCTGTTTCTGCGCTGGGTGCCTGGGTTTGGTTCCACCATGGCACGGGACTGATGATGGATGTGTGCACGTGTGCTCCTGCTGTAGGTCCAGATGGCAGAGAGAGCCAGCGAGGTGACGGAGCTGAAGCTCAGCCTGGCCCAGGCCCTGAGGGACAAGGAGAAGCTACAGGAGGTAACAGTCACCCCGGAGTGCCACACCCAAACGCTGGCTTCTAGGGGTGTCATAAAATGGCTGCTGCTTATATTGTTTATTACGACCAATACAAAATTCCATGAAATCAATCTCTTTTAAATGCATATTTGTACTCTGGGAGAAAACGTTGTGGTGTGTTATTGCGTTTGTCTGAAGAGCGGCTTACCAAGGAGCCCATCCTCCCTAGCCTCCCCCCCCCCCCCCGCCCCCCTTCTCTCCCTCTACTAATGATACACCCATACATGCTCTGTACGCCCCGACTACTGCGCCATTAAGTGGTGCAAATGCCAACCAGCGTGTCGGGTTCACCTTCCGATCCCTCGTCTAAATGTTAAACTGGCTAGCAGGCCGCTAATGAAGTCATCAGGAGAGAGGGTCAAGGGTAAGGGAAGAGGCGAAGGAGGAGGAGGAAGAGGAGCAGGAGAAAGAGAAAGAGAAAGAGAAAGAGGATAGGGAAAGGAAAACGAAGGAGCCATGCCACGTACGAGCAGAGGAAGAGAGCAAAAGTTCAGCCGCCATGACAGGAATGAGCGGAGTACCACTATGCTAATATCTAGTTAGGTGTGTAAATTGCTCTCTAAGTGAAACCCAGTGTACAAATAGATTTCCGGACAACATTTTGGGGTGTTGAATGGTCAGGAGTTGTAGTTCAGGCCGGTCCAGACGAGGGGTGGACTTCAGCATACGACCATGGTGATGTTGGCTGGTCCCCTGGCGCTGACGTGCGTACCGCCCCTGCTGTGTACAGGAGCTGCAGCAGTACGTGTCCAGACAGAGGGAGGCGGGGGCCCCAGGCTCAGAGGTCAGACAGCCCGTGGTGCTGCGCTACCCCCTGCCCTACCCCCAGGACCCCTCCCCTCCTCCGCTGGTGCCCCAGAGGCCCGCCGAGCTGCAGTACGGGAACCCCTACTCCACAGGCAGCGCCCGAGGTGAGGGGACCCACAGGGTGCTTCGTCGTCGTTTGGTTATCGATTTGTTCTGCACTCACTCTCTGGTCTTTCTCTCACATTTCAGTCTATCTCAGGCGGACCTTTGAACCACGGCGTCGTATTCTGTGTTGCCATATACGGTTTTCATTGTTTCCCTGTGTGCGTGTGTGTGCGTGTGTGTGTGTGTGCGTGTGCGTGTGCGTGTGCGTGTGCGTGTGCGTGTGCGTGTGTGTGGTGTGGAAGACGGGGCGGACGGTGCTCTGTCCCCCGAGCAGATCCCCCGGCCTCCCCCTGAAGCGCCGCTGTGTGCCCCTCCCTGTGCGCCCCCGGCCACATCCCCTGGCCCCGCTGCAGGGGCAGCCTGGCCCAGAGAGGTGGTCTGCATCCAGCCCTCCCGCAGCATGAGCCCCCCCGACGGCCTGGAACAGCCTCCGGAGGAGCCACGCAATGTGAGCGTAAACACACACACACACACACACACACACACACACACACACAAACATACACCTGCATAAATAAGGGCTGTCCTCCTTCACATGTGTCATTGTGTGTTAAGAAGTAGACGTGAAGCGTTTCCTTGTCCTCTGTTCTCTCTCGCTGTATATCTCTCTGTTGAGCCGTGCGCTGAGAGAGTGTTACAGTGAAGCTAATCTATTTCAGTCACCCCCTCATGGCTTGTTAGCGTTCAAGACTCACAACAGACAGCCTTACCGAGCCTACGCTGGGAGAGACCACTTCCACCGTAGGCACAGATCCACAGTCTGGCTTTCCCTCCCAAACCCTCGGCTCGATTATGATGGGGGACAGTGTTAAACTGAGCTGAGACCAGTTATTCTGGTCAAAGTTATCAAACTCCCTAATTGGGATGCGGTATATTAGGAGGACCTCACACACACACACACACACAGGCCCAGACACGCACCCTGCTCTTTATCGGTGCCGCGGTACCGTGAACCTTTCCTCTCTGCCTCCCCCTCTCTGCAGTGACGGGCTATTAACCTTTGGAGGAAACTGTCAGTGTTCCGACATGGCTTTTGGTAGTGTGTGGGTGTGCCCATACCCATCGTAATCGCGTCGATGTGTGTGTGTGTGTGTGTGTGTGTGTGTGTGTGTGTGTGTGTGTGGGCTGTTGTAGGTTGGTGACGGAGCCCAGCCTGCCTGTGATCATCAGCACCGGGCCAGCAGACGCACAGATTCTAGGACCAGCTTCTGTTTCGACTCCAGGTAAGACACACACACACACACACACACACATCCCGTTCACGAGGATCCACAGTAACAGCCTGAGTGCAATCCCATCTCAAGCCCCTGTAACCGTGGCTCTCTCCACCCCCCACCAGTGGCGACGTGCACAAGCGCTGCCCGCTGTGCGAGGTGATCTTTCCGCCCCACTTTGAGCAGCGCAGCTTCGAGCAGCACGTGGAGAGCCACTGGAAGGTGTGTCCCGTCTGCTCCGAGCAGTTCCCCCTCAACTGCCAGCAGCAGCTCTTCGAGAGGCACGTGCTCACGCACTTCGACGGGCACGTGCTCAACTTCGACAACATCGAGTAGAGGTGTCTGTCTGTCTGTTTGTTTTGAGGAAAAAGAGGGGTAATGGTGCGAGCTGCAGAAAGTGTGGGAGAAGGGAGGAAAGTTTTAAAACTATTTATCTTAGAGTGTATGTGGATCGGGTTTTTCCCAAAAGATAAGGAGCGGGATTCTTTTACCTGGTGTCTGAAACAATCAGCAGGTTTTATGATTAGGAAGGGGAGTCTCTATAACTTTAGTCACACATACATTTTTTGGGTGGGGGAGGGGGGGGGGGGGGGGGGGGGTTGAGGCCTCCTCGTCATTCTTGCATGTGTTGAGTATCGGTAACATTCCCATGTTAAAAGCAGTCAGTACGTCAGCCAGCGCTTCTCATCCCTTATTGTGTGTCATCGTTTCATGTTTCTGAGGAGGGAGGAGCGGCGTACTGCCCCCAAGCACAGCTATTGTGTCAGATATGTTACAGCCTACTTTAATAGGACACATCTGAATTGGAGAAGGGAGACCTGAGGTCGCTGGGAACTGGTACCTTTCGCTATGTAAAGGAAAGGGTGGGGGGGGGGGGGACTAAAGGAATTCTACTGACTAGGGGATCTAGGCCAATGTACCACTGCTGAAGAGCGACATCAGTCGTCAGACATTTTCAAAGAAAGTAGCACTACATTTGAAGTTATCTGCACTAAAAAAAGGCTTTATTCTGAATGTACTGTATATTATTATAGGAGAGATGTATAGGTTAAGGAGAAATGTGTGAAACCCCGTTGTGACATGGCTTCCCATTCGCGTACTCGTGTTTTAGCAATGGCAGAATTATGGACCAATCGAGTTTTACTTCTTAGTTTGCAATTAGACGATGCCATTGGACAGATCTCTCCTTGTGATGGGCGGGATCTTAATGTAAAAGGCAAACATTAAACGATTGTTCTGGCATGTCTGACAAGTTGATGTGTGAGCTGGAATTGCAACGGCTGACTTCTCCCTCTGGGGGCAGGGTCACGTCTCCCTCTGTCAAGGTTTCTCTGACATTTTGCCGACATTTCAATTTGACTGCACACAAAGCATTGCTTTCAGGTTGTTAATATGCACACCTTCTGTACTATCATGTCATGTATGTGTATTTTGAGTTTCCAAAAAAGCCCCCGTCATGAGTACGTATGGATTGATGGATGTTGGTTTGAGTGTGTGTATTGCAAAGATCTTTATGAATAAAGTATGCTTGTCAATCGGATACATTTGTCATCTTGTTCTACAATTGCCAGTACTTCCAAATATACACTTCAGATGAAAAGACAGTACTAAAGCACTTTATTTAAATGATCCAAATGTAATGTTTACATTTATGAAGCAGCTTCTTTATATAGAAAGACAGTTTGACATTGTATACAAGTCACTCCTCACAACCTCTTTTGTCTCTTTACGAAATGGAGACATCGTTGTCCACGTAACATATGAAAATATAATTTAAAAGCACTTGACAGACACACCTAACAATACATTCACTGTACAGAGGATATTTAAATGAATATCTCCCTTACAAACACACACAACTTCTACCCCTCCATATGTGTAAAACCAAGTGGCCCCGTCGAATGGTGTCTACGCGGTTGCTATGGTGATGGTGGTCTCCATGGAGAGGATGGTTTTATGAGTGTTTGACAAATCCTGACCTGAGCACTGGTCTCCATCTGTCTCTGTTCTGTTCGCACGCCAGGCCACTCCAGCAGGGCTCTGAACAACGGAAACACTGCGTTGAAGAACAGGAATGCCAGCAAAGAGTTGTCCTACATTCTAACCATCTCAACTACAAAAAGCCTTGACAAATCTTCTACAAAGTTAAAATTGCAATGAAATCTAAATCAAATTCAGATTCTTACATTTACTCTTACTAAACTGAGGGTCACTTTGCTTCAACCAGATCAGGGTGGCACAATCAGCAACTGAACATTGGGTGAGAATTGTGTGTGTCAAGAGAGGAACTAACCATCAACGAACAGAACAAATATGTTTGGCCACTGAGCCTTCGACAAAGGAGTGGTCAACTTTGTGTATCATGGGGGCATGACATTCACAATGGGTGGCATGCAGAGCCTTGGGCAGTGCACTTTGACAATGCTCCCAGCTGCATCTGCACACACAACCACAACGGCCTCCCGCCATCTTGACCACCGCAGCACAAAGTGACCCCCCCTCCCAGACTCCTGCTCTGCAGGAGTAACCAATGAACACGACAGTCTGGCAACAGGAACATCCTAACAGATCATAACACTATAGAGTAATGGAACACAGAGAAGAGTAACACTATAGGCTAACGACTCAAAGATACTGCAGGACGACTTCGCTACAAGGCAACACGATCACGCACGCACGCACGCACATTACTGGAATGCTGTGGTCTACAACGCGGGCAAATTATCAGTTGTAGCTCTGGTAATCTCTTAATTCTTAACACTCTCCAATAGACACACTCACACACACACAAACATTTGCTTCTGAAACAAAGGTAAGCATGCACAAAAACATGCCATTGATGGACATACACTCAAATACACACAATTGGAGGTACAATACACTCACATTGAAAGTGTTCCTTGACACATTTAGTCTCCTGGGTGAAAACATTATGACAGTCTCTCCCAACCCCCACCCCACCCCCTTCCTCAGGCACATGGTATGGTCAATGTTTGGCAGTCGAGAGCTGTTGGCAACGATCATGGAAAAACAAAAGAACACTTGGCAACTGGAACAGCATACAGCATGGTGCCTCAACAGGTCTCACAAGGTAAGGGGAATACAGTCAAAGAACTCTGAATGACAACAAGGGAATGGATAGCGAGAGAAATAGATACAGTTCCTTTACTGTAGGAATGAACAAAATGCTGTTATAATAAGATATGTTCAAATACTATAAAATAATGGATCCTTCCATACCGTTACCGAAATATATTGGTAAGGCCTCCTAGGTCTAGAAAGTTAGGAGGGAAGGACACATATTGAATGTTTGACTGAGGCCCGAGACCTGGGGTCACCAAACTATTTGACCTTTGACACGACACAGAACAAGCAGTTTCAGAAAGAACGAAAGGAACACTTAACCATAACAGAAAATAAAATCATATCTGGAAAATAAACTGAAAGATAAAGTATAAAATAAAGCTTGTAAATAAAGTGTAACTATATTTCATATACGTTCATGAATGCTTATATATATTTATATACACATATTTGTCTATTGTTTATATATCAATATATTTATATAGTATATTGTTTAACTTAACTATATTTACCCCCCCTAAAACCCCGAAATGATACTGCTCTGGTCTGCGATTAGTCTAACTTTCCATTTAGTAGAGAAAAGTCAAACTGACCGCAGTTCAGCGACAGGGGTCCTTCACCCTAATCAAAGGAGTGCAAGAATTGGGTTGGGCTTCGTTGCACTTCCTGCGCTATACCTTTATCAGGTGACAAATCCCTCCTCTTCTCTTTCCTTTAGTTTTTCTTAGAGTTTGTCCTTTCTGTTTTGTTGTTTACAGTTAGCACCATACGGCAATACAAAAAGAAGAAAATAGATGTGATAGCATATAAGAATGTGCAAATGTACAACAACAAAATAAAACATATAAAAAAGACTAAAAAGATACGTCATACAAAAATACAGGTGATATAACATGTATAAAAAAAAATGTATACAAAACTAAACTTAAAGCATACACTTGATCCTTTTAGTGTGTGGATGGAGTGGGTTCGGGAAGGATAAGGAATGTTGGGAGTAGGGCTATGGGTTTAAAGGGCGCCGTGGGAGGGAGTTGGCACTAGCCCTGCATCTTGCGTAGGATTTCAGCGGAGACGGGCGGGTGGAAGTTGATGGTGTGATGCCTCAGGCCCTGGGACGTCTTGTAGCTCTTCCCGCAGCGGCACTTGAAGGGCTTCCTCACTCGGATCTGGGTCCGGTGGCCGTTCTTGGCGTGGTATTTGATACCGTTCACATTCTGGAAAAGGGACGAGAGACGGAGTCTATGAGGTGTGCTCGAGGTGTTTCAGAATACAGTGTAACACTGGATTTCTGTGCTGTGCGATGGAAGGCGTGTGCGACTAAACAAAAAGGCTTGACATTCTCGATGACAAATCAAAGCTGGAGGCCACAAAGCAGGCGGTCCTGCTCGGGATTCAACTGGAAATCGGCCCATTGAGTGGCAGAGCGAAGCGGTTCAGGCATCAAAATGCATACTGTCACCGTTAACTGTTTGAGTGACACGTGACAACATAGTTCATGGCAGGTCCCCTGGTTGTGTACCTTGTATCTCTTCTTGCAGCCGGGCACGGGGCAGGCGAAGGGCTTCTCCTCTCCTCCGTTCATGCACATGGAGCTGAGGATGGACTCGGAGCTAATGGCACTCTCTGTGGTCCACGACTCATCGCTGTCTGACTCCTCGTAGTCCACCTCCTCCTCGTCATACTCGCTGCCTGTAGGGGGTGAACACACACACACACACACATGGATACGAAGTAAAGATAGGAGGAGGGTATAATGGATACACTCACATTGATCGGAAAGAATTCCTGGGCTGACGGCAATAGATCTGAGACACTGATCGTCATCACACTTCCTTTTCCCACGCCTCTTCTCCTGGGAGCTAATGATGAGTTGGCCGTCTGCTGGTTAGCAGCTTGGCAGCATGTGCACTCTGGGTGTGTGTGTGTGTGTGTGTGTGTGTGTGTGTGTGTGTGTGTGCCTATCAGGGGGTGGGGGTTGGCTCCAAGAAACAGATCATTAAGGGGGAGTGATCCTCATTGCTCAGCCTGGAAAAAGTGCTCTGCCAAGTGTATAACATTTTCCATACGCGCACGCACACACACACACACACACACACACACACACAACATACCCCATTACCAAAAAACACACAGGCACACATGCTCAGCCACACTGACCCCCCACCACCTCACAGGAAATGCTGCACCTCAGCAGGAGGAAATGGATGGCACCCTGGCACATGTTGAAAGGGCGTGTGTGAGCATACGTGTGTGTGTGTGTGTGTGTGTGTGTGTGTGTGTGTGTGTGTTCAGGGCCAGCACTAGCACTGCGATTGGAAACATTCGGGCTGGAATTGGACATCTGCTTTGGGGCTTTGTAGCGCGCTGTCCCCGGCGAACACACAGCGTGGCAGCTGCTCCGTAATTAGCCCAGCTCCTCAGTGAGCCTCTCTGTTCCAGGCAGCGCTCCCCTCCCAAGTCCTCCAAGCCACATCCCAAAAGCTACACTCACACAGATACACATATGCCTTTGTAGCAGGGACGACAATAATGTAAGGTTGTGGTAAACGTTCCCGGACCCACGCCTTTTCAAACGGGGAAGGGCACACGCATGGACACGAAAACACACACACCTGTCGTACCTGTGGGCGTACTACTGCGGAAGGAGGAGGAGGGCGTGATGGGAGGAGTGACGGGCGGCGTCAGGTTACCGCTGCTGTGGCGGGGGGGAGTGGCCACGCTGTTCCGAGACACGGCCCCGGTGATGGACAGCGACAGCTTGGGCGCGGGCTTCTTCTTCAGGGTCTCCTGCTCCC
Organism: Galaxias olidus; assembly: GCA_026901105.3. NCBI lineage: Eukaryota > Metazoa > Chordata > Actinopteri > Galaxiiformes > Galaxiidae > Galaxias > Galaxias olidus. The sequence goes on from JAPMUY010004362.1 coordinate 198,364, forward strand.
GGCGAGCTGCGTCCGTCATGAACCTGTGGACACACACACAGTAGGGCTTTGAAGACCTGCGCCGTGGGCAATTGTGAAAGACTTCAGGGTGAACTACTCCTTTAAAATAATAATTATAATAATTATTATTATTATTATTATTATTATTAACTGGATTTAGTTTTTAGGGCTTTTCTCTGGACTCAAGGCGCTCTACAAATTGGTTGCCAATTAGGTACACACAACAAACGTACGGACGGACGGACGGACGGTCAGTCAGTCAGTCAGTCAATCAATCAATCAATCAATTAATTAATTAATTAATTAATCAGTCTGGGTGATACCAGGGCAGCAAATTAGATTTTTGCACACACAGATCAGACACACACGCATACAAACACAGACTGACTCCAATTCAATTGGAAGTGCCTAGTCAGGGTACTGATAGGAGTATTAACCCATGTTTTTTGTGGGAGGAAACCGAAGCACTCACTGGAAATCCACACAAACATGGGGAGAATAAGCAAACTCCACACAGAAAGGCCCTTGGGTCAGCTGGGGTACGAACCAAGTACCTCCTTGCTGTAAGGCAACAGTGCTAACCACTAAGCCACCGTGCGGAAAAAGTATCGTGTATAGTCATCCAAACCCTGGTCTGTGAGTGTGGCCGACATTTACAACCGACTCCACTCTTAAGTTGACCGCAAAATAAACATCTCTCTCTCTCTTTCTTTCCTCTGTCTCTCTCTCTCTCTCTGTCTCTGTCTCTGTCTAATCATATACACGCAGCATGATTTATGAGACAGAATAGGACACAAGACAGTTAATCAACATATCATCTCACTGACATGCACATTACAATTGAAGTGTTGCCTTTGGCACCGCTGCTACTGTGTGATTGACGTCCATGGTGGTTGCATGGATGAGTCACAATATTGTGTCTCAGGCAATGCACCAGTCATCCCAGTCTACGTGCACACGCACAGAACGCACAACACACGAACACACTCACAAAGATTTTTCGGTGGAGCAATACTGCCCTCTACAGATTAGTATGCACTTTTCTTCTGAGAGCGTGCACACGTGGGTTACCTGTTGATGTAGCTCAAGGCAAGATAGGTGGGCTGCTGTTGCTCCTGTTTCTCCAGAACCCGCGGATCTGTGTCTGAGAGAGGGAGAGAGAGAGAGCGAGAGAGTGATCAATCATTGGTCTAGTCAAGGACCCCAGCCGTGACTACTCTCGGTGTGTATGAGGGAATGGCTGCGTGCGTCACTGCCCGCTTCTACACACAATGCTCTCTGTAAAGGGTCAATACCTGTCCTGCCTCCATGTGCACCTAAACACGGTTTGTACAGCACGTCGGTCAACGAGAGTTGTTTTTAGAATGTGCTTTAGAAACCAATTCGACGCTCTTCCTCTAACAGTGAGCTGGCCCGTCTGATAAATCGAACAGGACCCACCCCCCGGTGTGCAGGGAGGGTGCAGCACAGTGAGGGCTTCAGTCAGGGAGGAGGACAGGAGGACGCAGCGATGAATACGTTTAGTGTGTTGCGAAATAAACACATGCACTATTTTTTCCAGAAAACTGCTAATTCAGTAACACACACAGTTGGCAGCTTCCACAGCTTGAGGCGAGCGATGCGGGGAACATCAAAAGCCCACTGCTTGTGAAGCGTGCGTGCGTGTGTGCGTGTGTGTGTGTGTGTGTGTGTGTGTGTGTGTGTGTGTGTGTGTGAGACAGGCAGCAACAAAAATGTTCGCAACCAGTGTCATCAGGAACAAGAAAAGCTACGTTCACAGTGATCTGTGGAAGTGACTTAGTGTCTTTGTGTGAAACTGGTTACTCAGAGGCACAGGCTAATTATAGCTATGTATAATGGCTTGCACATGTTTTACAATCCAAACCATTACAGTTAAGTGCCGGACCATCTCCCTGCAACAATTAAGCGCACATTCTTACACCCGCCAATATCGTAGAAGAGATTGTGTGTGTGTGGCTGTGTGTGTGTGCGTGCGTGCGTGCGTAACTCTTTGGTTTCAGATTTTCACACCTCATAATTAAGAAAGAATGCAGACTTCCCACAGTGCAGGAGAATACCACAGAGGCCAGCAAACAAGCAAACAACCTGACACACAGGAAAACACACATACACACACACACAACAAAAAAATGTCAGGGTGCTAGTCTCCATCGCTGTGTCTGCAGCTATCTCAGTCTGTCTCAGAATGTCTGTTTCTCTCTCCATCTCTCTCTGTCTCTCTCCCATACACACAGGCACACGTCCGAGGTGGTCCACTGAGGTGGTCTTCAGCCTTTTATGGCTCTGCTTCAATCATTCTACCTGCTGCTGGGATTTAGAGTCCAGAGCACTGCTAACACGCACACACACACACATAAATTAGGGTGACACACGTGGGGCATGGGGTGGTGGTTCACTTGCGAATAACTCGTTATGAGGACAGTGGCAAATATGTTGATTTTCCCCATGTTCTAGACCAGCACTTATGTGCCTTTCCACAGTGTGTGTGTGTGTGTGTGTGTGTGTGTGTGTGTGTGTGTGTGTGTGTGTGCGTGTGTGTGTGTGTGTGAACGTAGGGAGGGATTGCTTAGCATGAAGTAATCCAGGTGCAGAGAGGGAGAGTGCGCGACAGTTAATGTTCCCTAACTTAATGGCTTCCGCTCACCTAGCAGGACAGGAAGCTTAACACACGCCTCATATCCCTAGTAGCACCGCTAGAACCAGAGGACAAAGCCTACACACACACACACACACACACACACACACACACACACACACACACACACACACACGATTGCCACAGCAGCATATATTCATAAAGTGTGGAGCAGAAGGAAAAGACCAATCTTATTTAAGAAAATAGATAAAAGCAAAAACGAAGATATTTACATATGCTTAATAATTTGTAAATATCTTGTTCAATTTAATACATCGTTACTATATAACCTTTTTTCCTTTTTGCAATTGTGCTTTTTGTAAAATGTATTTGTTGCCATGTAAAACTGATGTCTCTTTATATATATATATATATATATATTTATTTTTTTCAATTAATATTTTTATTATTTGGCTATTATTATTATTATTATTATCAGGCTATTATTATTTTCAATACTACTGTCATTTTTTTTAAATCATGAAACAATGATTGCATTTGCAATATAAACATTTTGTACACGTGTCAAAGTAATTCCGTGAGGGATGGGGTCATGGTCTACAAGTCTGGACATGAAAATAAATTATTCATTCATTCATTCATTCATGCACAGTCAAGCTCTTCATGTTGTGTTGACTCTTGAGTCACACTGTGTTGTTTGTTACAACAGAGTTTGATCTGTGTCTGGAGTGTGCCTGTGCTGGAGCGGAACGTTTACCAATGATGACACTACGGGGGATCCTGTCTAGTCAGAAGGCCTCAAAAGAACAGTGCAGGCATCGATCAGTCATTAAATCAACCAGGCCTACTGTTCCACTGCCTCTGTAAATGTTTCAACACCAGTGTCCTTTTTGTTTTAAAACGGCTGTGCCTGTTGGATATGAGGGCCTCTGTGTGTGTGGTTGTGTGTGTGTGTGTGTGTGTGTGTGTGTGTGTGTGTGTGTGTGTGTGTGTGTGTGTGTGTGTGTGTGTGTGTGTGTGTAAGGGGTGTGTAACAGCCAGGCAAGAATGCAGGGCCTGTTTTCCAGCCTGCTAATTAAGCCACATAGCGTGTTTTAACGTGCTTCAGGAGCAGCGGGCCACCGGATGGAGGGAGAGAGGAAAATGAGGAGAGAAAGAGAGAGCAAGAGGGGATTTCGGGGGAAGGCAAACTGCTTTGTAATTAGCCTAAGCTAGGCCTACACTTCCCAGGGCTTAGTGGGGCACTCCGGCCCTCAGACTTCCGTAGGTACTGTTGGAGTGAGTGAGCGTGCGTGTGCATGTGTGTGTGTGTGTGTGTGTGTGTGTCAAACCAAATGACCTGTCAGCAGGCACGCACACACACACACACACACACACACACCGTTTTCTGTCACACCTCTGAAACTGCTAGCCATTGAAGCAAGGTTAAGTGAGAGGGGAAATGACAACCCACAAACTAGGCATCATAAACAAACACAAACAAGGGCCCCATTCAAAGTCAAAGTCAAACTATACATCCTACTCAGAGTTCTATGCATAAAAGGGAGAATTATAATAGTAAAGAATGTGTAAATTGTATAATTAATCTATGTTTATGCTTGTGTGGAAGTGCTCGGTGGAAGTGTTAGGTTCTTGGAAGAATAAATGGCTCTTTTCCAAAATGCTAAACCGAGGCTCTCTGCTAGTGCCGGCTAGATTGAGGTGAAGAGGAAGCCAGCGAGGTTAACGAGTTGAAGTCTAAAGCGCGGTCTTAGCCTGACACCTTCTGGTAACAGAAGGGTAGGCAGCTTTAGACCTTCAGACCCAGCGGGCCATAAAACCATTTCTGCACAGCCACGTCTACAGACAGTTACGGAAACAACCGAGGTGCTATGAAAAGCCACTAGCCTAGCTGTGAACCTCGTTGGACGTTGTTGGCTTGGGTGTTGGACGGTCTACCTCTCAGTGCATGGTGAGTTATGGTCATACACCTCACTTTGCTCTGAGCCTCCGTTGTTTCCTCGAGGTGAGAAGCACTGGCAGGTAGGTGCATGTAGGTATGAGAACACGGTGTGCCCAACCAAAACACCAGCATCCTTACATTCCTCGCCTCTTAGCTCACTAAAGCAGCCACAAGCAACAACAAACAACGTGTCCACACAAAAAGGACTTCTCCAAAGGCCAAATTTACAAAGGTGGGAACAGTGGCATTGGTTTCTGTAGGAAAGTCGATTTGAAAAGTGGTGAACACCAATAATTGCAGTTTATTTATGTTTGTAGTCCTGTAATTAAATTATGCCACTACCTTCCAAATCGTATCAGCTATAGACAAATGCACAACAGCAGAAAGTATAGCGATGAGAAGATCCTTAACACCTATACATTCCTTTGGAATATGGAAAACTATGTCTTGCTTCTATACACCCAAAAATGGAATGAGCTTCAGGCTGACCAGCTGGTCACGTTGGGGTGAAATGCAATAGTTAGAAATCTAAAGGGGCGGATGTCAGGGAAAAGGGTCACTTGGATTAAGAATTATGATATGCATCACTTTGTAATAATATGCAAAAAATACTTGTCATATTATAATAAAATATGAAAATATGTGTTTGTTATGTAAAGAGTATTTTTTTTAGAGAACCTTCAGACAGAAACAAATGTATTCCCAAGCAGACACTAGAGGGCGGTGTTGTATGTCTTTTTCTGACAGGTCTACACAATTGTGTTCAGAGACTGAATTAGACTTGACTATGGAACAGTCTAGTGTTCTGCCAAAAAAAGGCTAATCCGTTACCTGGTATAATAATTAATCCAGCTTTTTCCTGTCACCTGGCCTTCAGGTATAGGTTTTACACCAACATAAGTCCTCACAAGCCACAGTACAAACGTCCACCCAAGTAAATGGACAGTAGACTCCCCTTAGGAAACCAATGCATGTGACGAATATCCAGCCAAACAATAAACATGCATCAGCTTCAAACTGATTATGACAAAGCCTCAAAAGGAACAAATGCATAACTGAGGCCTACGCTCTACTGGAGAACAGATGGGGAGATAAGATATAATCAGTGGCTAGACCACTGGTCCCCGTGTGTCCATCCTGCAACGGACCTTAATGGCCATTCTTCATCAGTCTACACAATTATCAATGTCGACTGTCAGTCGCTGTAGAGGAGCAGAAGGGAATCTTGTTAACGCCAGCGATCGGACTAGTGACCCGTATATAGCTCATCTGGCAGTGGAGGTCAGAGGTCAATCTAAGATCAAGGTGGATGTGTGCATGTGTGTGTGCACGTATTTATGAGCGTTTTAGGGTTGGAGTAGGTATGCATTCCCCATGAAGTTTGAGCCAAACTTAAGAGTTCAGTATAGGCTGTCTATTAAAAGCAGATACTTGGCAGGCTTGTCTGTATGTTACCGATATGTTAATTTTAATTTAGATTATTTTGATGACCGTATGACAGACAGCATAAACCCATGCCCCACTCCCAATTTTGAATTAGGCTTTGTCGTCACATGTAGACAACCAAAACAGCATAATAAAATCGAGCATGGTATGAGGTCACACAGGGGAATCTCTTACTTTTCTTCATCTCTTCATCTAATTACCAACTCTCTGTATACCTGCAGCCTACCTTTGCCTGGCCTGTTTTTCTGATGACATCTCTGCTTGTGATATCACCACAGCTGGCTGGGTAGCCCTATTGTTATTTGGGCAGCAGGTGTGCACCTCCCCCCTTAGATGACAGCCAGTTGTCATGGAGACTGGCTCCGTGGCCATCCAGTCACCACGCCCCTTTTTCTGGATTATAGTTTGAGCTGGTTGGATAAATAACGCCACTGTAGTAGTAGTAGTACACTGAATTTGGGCCATCTTAAATCTGCAGTAAAATGTGTTTGAGAACCAGCCCTATAGAAAAAGGGTTAGGATTCAATTTGACGGTAAAATAATGGAAAAATATATATATTTCCAACTGCACTCATATACCTGGTGTAATCTACTTCAATAAAATTAATGTCTCGCCAAAAACAAATTACAGGCGAGAAAACATGTATTTTTGTCTTTTTGTATTTTGTAATTTATAAGGAAACGAACTGTTAATTCAATTTAAGAAAAAGTGTGTTAATATTTTTATTTTAAATGTATTTAGACGTCCAAATGAATATACACGTTGTAACAAAAGTTTTAAAAGAAAACAACGTCGACCAGCAACAAGTTGAAACTTGCTGACAATGTCTACTAAAGTATCAGGCTCAGTCATTCGCTGCAATCAGTGCAAAATATATTTTACACTTAATTGAATGGCATACATTTCAAAGCCAAATATGACACCAACAATGTATGCAAATTAGAACACTTGGCAGCTTTGCTGAAAGGAATGCTTGTAAGATCCAATACGCAAACAAACCGCTCTGCTCCATTTAAACTGCTGCATGGGCCTGTAAACGTAAACATTATCACGGCTCGAGCTCAATGCAATCACAAATCGCAGTTTACTATGCTAATATAATAGCCTACATAGAGCCAATCCCACACGAAACCACGTAGATTACCTTTCCAAGGGAAATATAGGATGCAAAAACAAATACGCTCTCACATATATTTGTAACTGTATAATAGCATATGCTAGATGCCAACGGAGTAATTCCCAAAGCCTGGGATATCTAACGTTAGCAACGAAGCAAGCATAGCGGAATCAAAGGCTTCTACTGAACAAGCTAACACTGGCTAGTTAGCTAGCCTAGCTCGTTAGCTAGGTAGGTCCTTTTCTAACGTTCCCTGACTCACCGATGTGATTGTCCTCGATATGGACGATGAGCTCGGCCAGGGACTCGAACTGGAGACCACAACCCCCGAACCTGCAGGAATTGGAGAAAAAAGACGCTGCGGCGATGCCTGTCATATTTGCAAGCTCGTGCATCCACTGGGGTCTCGGTAACCGGGGGATTACAGGAGGGCTTCGGGTCCGGGGTAGGAACGGGGCAGAGCGGGGAGCAGCAGAACAGACACCGGGCAGCCAGACAGGACAGCGGCGAACGCAGCTGGGGAAGCAGGCGGGACTGTGGGGGTGGGGATGGTTGGAAGGAGGAGGGGGTGGACGACACATCGAACTGTCTTACGTCATGTTTACCTGTATTCCTTGCCCATTTACTATTTAGCATCTGGGTTTACCAAACCATTGAAAACCATTAAAACCCTCACAGCCACCAATAAACCATGCAGTTATGTGTCATTCGTGGCCTGTAAGTGTCGCAGGTTTGCAGCTTTCCGTTACTGGTTTGGAGACAATTTACTGCATTTGTGTTGGCTTTTTTTTTCTTTTTTTTGTTTTTTTTTACATATCCTACAGTAATACACATTTTCTTTACAAATTCAAACTTGACTCTTACCACACAACGTATTTAGCTACAAAACATACATTTTATATATTAAACCCTGCAGACACCTGAGCAAAAAGCACGAACCATATAGAAAAAATATACGCTAGTGTAAAGGCTTTGCCTACAATTCAAGTACAATTAAGTAATACAATTAAGGCAAGCTAATAAGCCACCGTTGTGGAATCCTACGAGAGGCAGCTGCCTGCAGTTCGACTAGCCTATACGTGCATGTGTCCTTGTAGTGTGGACTGTAGTGTGCATCTGTGCCTTTATGCCATCATTAAGGGTCTGTGCCAAATTTGTTCCTAACATAAACACTATTATTTACTTCACATAAAATAGTCAGGAACAATATGTTAAGGAGCATATCGGATTCCGCAAATCATTAAAAATATTCCGAAGTAGCCTAAATATCAAGTGAGACAGAAGCTAGTGAACTGGGTCTACTTCTTACTTCTAATTGTTTTTGTTTCCTCTAGCAGCCAATAGCATCAAAGTCCATTTACTTTTTGTACTTTCTTTTGACCTGGTACAAAGATGTGGTTGCTGTGGCATCACTGTGGAACACTTAGAGAAAACCTGGTAGAACTGGCTTCACCTGGTTCCCTGCTGCCAGCTTGCTAGCAGTCACAACTGGCGGGTACCCAGACTATCACAGACTTGCTGCCACAAAGAGCATCGGCCAGCATCTCCAGATGTGACATGACTGTTGATTCCTTGACCCACATGATTTTGCTCAGTGTCTGGCAATATAGATTGACCTTCCGCTCAATGAAAAGCTAGACTTATCAAGAGAATCGCGCTGACTGGCCATATCTCATGAGATAGTGGTGTCTCTAATGAAAAATAAGTCACCATAAATTGCAAAGAACTTGTAACCACTTTAACTGCAGAGAACTATGTTAAACTTTTTCTCTGTGTTAATTCATCTTTTACCAGGAAAGTGCCAAAGTTCCTTTAATAGATTGAAAGTGTCCCTTCACTGAATCTTTTTGCCATGCACTCACCAAAAGTCTTGATCTGACACAATTTGGGTTTTCATTTCAGTGTGGCCACAGCTGACTGAAAACGGAAAATCAAAGTCAAGTGAGGGAACAAATAAGAAAATAAAATATATGAGATTTTAAAGTGAGCCAAGATGGAGAGCTTGTGTACACAATGGTGCAGGAGAAAGAATGAGAACTGTGCGCTTGTGTTTTGTGTGTGTGTTTGTATTTGTTGGCTCCCAGGGAGAGTCGTTAAATCACTAAGCTTGGCCAACCAGAGCTCGTCATCCCGTGTTGGGCCACTAATCGAGCGTTAAGGCTGGTGTCGTAAACCACTGGCCAGTGACTTCAGTAAACAACCTCAGTCTGGCCTCAGAGCCCTGCCACCTTTTTGCAAGTCCTCGCTATCTATCCGAGTATGTGAAGCGCACAGGCGCACACAACCCTACGCAGTCTGGCCATTCCGTGTGCATGGCCTGGGCATGAATTATCTCTCTCCCTCTATCTTTCTCTCTCTTTCGTTCTCCCTTCATCTCTTCCTAAAACACACAGACCATGACATCCCTCTAATACAGATGTTTTCTTTCCCTATCGCACACACATTCAACATAAACAAACTCATTACACAATACCAACTCTTGGCCTAAAAGAATTGTGTCAGGGATGTAGCGCCTAACACCATTACGTAAATGAAAAATGTGGGCATCTGTTGTTCAGGACAGAGAGAAACAGCGAGGTGGTCAGACTGGGTTTATTGTGAATGACATCAGCAGTGTCTGCTCTATTAGGCTCGTGGCTGTGGATTGTGGCACAGATTATACAATGTAGGATAGATTACCACATAGTCTGGATTATCAGGATTATTTTTTATAGATCTTTCCAAGTCCTGACAGTTGAGAAAGATGTTTCTAATGTTATCTATACTGAGCATACATTTTCCACAAACAGACAATCCCTCTAGCCTAGTTCTTCCAGGAGCAACAGGAGCAGGAATATAAACTGATTTTGTGTCTTCAGGGGAAGATGGTTCTTTTGTTTCATTTAGTTTGGTCTTTGACCCCAAACACAAATTTATAGACACAATTGATACAAGACCCAGAGCAGGCGTCTACGAGCCATAAAGAGCGACCATTTTTGCTGTTAAAAGCCCAGTCGGGGTGAAGATGGCAGACGGTAATGGCCAATAATAACTGTTGAGTTATGGAATCAGTTTGTGTCTGCTCTAGGGCATCAAAAGGGAGCCATATTGTCTGCCTTAATGCAGTTATTTCACAAACTCTTTTCATAATGTGACCTTTTCTATCTCTCCTTCTTTATTGCTCTCTATTTTTCAATGTTTAAATTTTTTATTGAAAAAAAGCTTTTTTAATCCACATCAATCCATTACTAAATCTGAATTAATTATGGTTCTTACTAATTCTCCTCATATCCTATTGTTGGGCATATTCATGTTTTAATTGTCCAGACAATATGCAATATTTGTTTAATCGTTTTTATCTTTCTGCTTCAAACTAAATCTGAGTGATATAAGGAAGGGTCAGCTGCACCATGATTCCTCAATGTCAGATCATCACAACTTCTGGTTTTTGATGTTTCACAGGGGCCATAATTTGCTTGCCATATTGATGACAAGAAGTGAGTCAGAAGGGCTAGGCTTAGTATCTATCTTAATTCACAACACAACTATAAATTCCAACTATACAGAAAGAAAGACCTAGCAAATAATGGAAAACTAATTTCAATATACTTTTTATTAAATGTAGCCAATTTGTGACCCCCTTGTAATACCTTAGTAGAAAGGTTATTTAGCATAATGTGGACATGGGTCGACTTTAAATCACAGGCGTTTTTAGCCCATGTATCTCCTAAAAAAGTATATAGTGCTTTATATTACCGTCCAATTTTTTTGTTTCATCTCATCATAGCCAAAAGAAGTAAAACAGAAAAATAGGGAAATGACTGGCTGTGCTTATTGTTTCAGTAGATCTGGTGAATTTGCTGAAATTCTCTCTAAAGCCTGCTTTTAGGGATATATCACCTGCCTGTTCACTCTCAATATGGTGTTTATTGACATAAAGCTAGTGTGGGAAAAGTAAAACCGAGTCTGTATATAGACAGCTAACTTTTTTGTGAATACACCGAGCCCGTTGGGACGTTCTGCCAGGCGAAAATAATCCCTTGCCTAACCCCCGCCCATTCTGGTTTGCCACCGTTAGATCTCCGGACTGGTTTCTATCTGGTGCCCTGTCCTAGGCACCGAAATGTGCCCAGATACAGAGACAGTCTGTTACTAGCCTATCTGTTCCTCGTTCATTTGCTCTTTTCTCCCGGCTACCGGTGTCATTTATCCCAACCCCTTCGAACGGGACCGCAATGATTTAGAAGTTCAGGAATCCCACGTGACGTCACCACGGGGTGATGTAATGCTTCTGTAAATAGAATGTATTGTAATCTTGCTTCAGTCCAACGTGGTTCCTCTCTCAGTGCCGCTAGTCTTCTGCACTTGTTGGGTAAGTTGTTACAACTTTATTTACATTGTCTCGGTTCCAAGGGGGAAAAGTATGACACTACTTAAGTTATCTTACACTTTTATATTTTTTGAAAGATGCGTTAAAGTTAAAGTTAGTCAGCAATTTGTGTTCTAACCGTCTAGCTTTGGTGGGCTACATCTGTTGGACAAACTGTATACTTGGGGCTGTGACTGAACTATAAGACCGTGTTATGTCGGTTATTTACGAATTAGAACAGGTTGAAGATATCGGTCAAAACCTCGGTCATTTACACTTCAGTTAAAGGTAGTACAAGAAGATTTGAAATAGATCTTAAAAGTTGAACTTCATAATCTAAAATCTGGAAGCTGAGGTGGCAGTTTATTTTCTAACTTTACTTCCAACTGGGTTTGTGTGTGTGTGTGTGTGTGTGTGTGTGTGTGTGTGTGTGTGTGTGTGTGTGTGTGTTCGTTCGTTCTTTTGTCTGGGTTTGTGAGTGTTGCTAAGAGAGAGAGGGAGGAAAAGAGAGAAAGAGAGAGACCAGCTGTTACGACCGTATGATGATCATGTGTGCTGTATACCGCGCGCAGTGACAGGTGACATCATCGTGGTGCATTCGACTGGATATTGGCTTCAAGCCTTTCTCTACCTTATACATTATGGAAGCCTTGGTCTTGATGAGCAATCAGCATTACATGTCATTAACATGACTTTATTCTATCAAAGACAATTAGATAAATGTTTCACCGCAGTGTTTAATCTGTGCAAGATTAACTGTTCAGCCTACATCATGATGTTCTTCCCTCAACTGTTCTTGGGAGGTGCTAAGTGTGTCCCTTTTATTGTGAGCTGGAATTGACAGAAACGCTGTCGGAAAAAGTGTATCCAACGTAGCCCTTCAGGTGTCATGAGGAACCTTTTACTTTCCTTCCATTTGCACCCTTCCCCGCTGTCTCACTCCTCCACCTATGAAGTCACCCCTTGTTACATGTGGAGGAGGGGCAGGATAGTGCAGAGGCAGGTTCCAACCTGTCACGAGCCTCTCTCTGTTACAGTACAGTCACCTCACTGTAGCTCCCCCCTAACCTCTTAGCCTGTCTCTAACACATCCCGCTCTTTGTCTCTCCGAGTGGCCTTTCCACCTTCTCCAACCCTGTCAATTCCACACCAAAACTAGCACTAAAACTTTCCAACGAGGGTCGGGTGTGCTACCTCCGCCCGTTGGGGTTCATCAGCAGATCATTTCGTTAAAGTCCCAGTGCATAGTCAGAGGGCCTATGATTCTGACACATTTCAGTGCTGTCATTTCCATTATCATTCCATCATCATCATCATCATCATGTTAATCATCATGAACAACTCTACTCCAACATCTTCCTCCTAACTCTGGCTGATTCTTCCCGGTTAATATTGAGGCGGGTTCTAAAGTATGCCCTGGGGGTCAGGGCATGGGTGGACTTGGTCCCTCAGTCTCAGTGGAAAATGAAGGGCCAGCACTTCAAATAAGCCATAATTACCCCCATCAACTCCACCCCCACCCCCCAGCTTATTTATTTGCCAGCAGTGGAGCACTAAGGGGTCAGCTTAGGTTTAGTCTCTTCTCCCGCTCTTCCACCCTTCCTCTCTCCCTCACTGTCTCCCTTGCATAAAGCTTGCATTGTATTTCTAAAACCTGTAATTTCAGTCATTAAGGTTTTAAAGAGGGCAGAAAAATATTGCTTCAGACCAAATTACATCAATTTGTGTTTTGGCTGTTCTATCCCTTCAATGTATTGGTCTCTCTCCATGAATGTCCACTAAACCCTCAGAGGAACCTGAGATACTGTGTCACACTCGCGCCAGCAGGATTGTTTTCCGCAAGATAAGGTTCCATCTTAGTGTGGCCAGCACTATCCATCAAGATGAGTCACTCGAGCAGGCAGCCCTGTGTAAGGATAAATCTGTTTTTAATAGGTTATAATTCAAACTTGTGCATGAGCACTTGACAGGAATTAATAGAATTTAATCACAATGTAAGATCTGAAAACTCAATTACAGTTCTTTTTAAATCGCTTTGGCACTCATTTCAGAACCTTGTGGTCATTATTCAAAATCTTTAACACTCTGGAAGCCCTCACCACTTGCATCGCAGGCTGTCGTGTGTTAAAAATGTTACATTGTGCTTTCATATCTTTGAAGAAACCTTGCAACTTCAGAATCATTGGTTCAAAATAACAAATTTGTCATGAAATACTATAGAATCATTAGTTTAGATCACCCACACTTAACAGACCGATAGCTTCACTGTTTAGTTGTTGATACAATCCTATAATATTGAACTATAAAATACTTGATACATGTTTCAATATGGTTCTAAGAGGTTTTGCATGTCAAAGGAGTTGTAGTGGATTAGTAGTAGTAGGATTTATTGAACAAAATTAGGAATGTGTTTAATGTATGAAATAAAATTACAGACTTAGGTCAAAACTACAATTCAAGTTCAGTTACAAAGTGTCAAACCAAAATATCTTCATCAACTGTCTTGAAATACTAAATGTTGTCTTCGTATTTCCATCAACCCTGTCTCGTGGATTTTCATAACACGTTTTCATCAACATTACAACGGATGTTTTCATTAGCCAAACATTTCAGGAAAAAGCTTCTGTTAAAGCAATGACAAGGCCCCTATACATACTATGAAACCTGAAAACATTGTCTGGAACAGTGGTACATGGGACCACAGAAACAGTGTCTGATAAATGATGGTGACAAACTATTACATCAATATGTTCCACAGTAACTGGTGTCAATAGATCTCTTTACTCTGGAACTTTAATGTTCTAAACATGAAATATTGTTTTCTATAAAGCTACACATTAGGAGTAATGTAACAGTAACGTATAATTTTTTGCAATTCTATTAGTTTATGGTCAGATGCCTTGTGTGAAATGAGAAGATATTATCTTAGCTACACCCTTGTCCTGACAGCAACAACCGTGTCAGTAGGCCAGACCATCAGAGGATCCAAGTGGGCATGGATGTGCTTTAAAGTTTTGATCTCTTCGATCCATGTAGGTCTTCAACAGACATGAATGACGAACGTGACAGGCCTTATATATGCAGAGCTCCGGGCTGCTCCCAGGTAAGATGGTTAGCCTGTGTCTGTGTGTGTGTGTGTGTGTGTGTGTGTGTGTGTGTGTGTGTGTGTGTGTGTGTGTGTGTGTGTGTGCATGCGTGCGCATATGTGTAAGTGTATAAATGTGTAAAGAGCAAGTGGGTGCGCGGGGATCTAAATGTTTAATACACCAAGGAACAGCACTACCTCTCATATTTTTGCCCATGTTCCATCATGCGTAAGTCCAAATATTTTTCTCTCAACAGCGGTTCCAGACAGAAGACCATCTGATGATTCACAGACACAAGCATGAGATGACCCTTAAGTTCCCCTCTATCAAGGCAGATAATGCCTTCTCAGGTGAGACATAAACTTTGTCCAAAGAAACTGTAAGTAGGCTACAGAGCCAGCCGGCCATTTTGATAATTGTTCCGTGCCTTCTATTTTGTTATCTTAAATTCAGAGTAAAGCGGGGTGTGGTATGGGATTTGTGTGTGTAGATACAGTACTCGGAATCAAAGACATGTTTCATTCAGAACCCTTTTCAAGAGTCCAGCATGCTTTTTTTCTTCACCTGTCACACATGTCTGTCACTCCAGCCCAGCTCAGGTTCAGGTGTGTGTGTGAGATGAGAAAATAGGGATGAGGTGATATACAGTAGGGAATCAGATAAGATGTATTGGTTTGAGCCGGCGTTCACACAGACATGTAACACAACGCCATGTTGACGGGCACTTGATTCAAATTGCAATTCCGGCGCAGACAGTCCGCTCTCAGCGTTCAGTTCCTTACTACAGTTTCTTCTTTTTCAAAATGGTAGAGCCCAGTACATGTTGCAACAGAGCAGCGTTTTTCTTTAAATTTTTGGGCATTACCACAGGGATAGAACAATAGAGATTACAAATAAAAAACAGACTTTGCATAATTCTGACAGTAACAATGCTCCCACATATGTTGCAATAATATAAAGTATTAACAATTATTTTTTAATACTTGTGAATTTGTATTATTTCAAGATTAAGCATTTTGTAACAATTTCAGTTACAACTTCCTCAGAACAACACCCAGATAAGACAGCCAACAAATGTCTTTCTAGAATCAATAAGCTGGATAACAAGTCACATCTTAAGTTCTGTGATCACAACTGCAGAGTGACCGGAGCACTTTCTCGTTTCCCAACATTTTCCCGTTACCATGGGAACAGCTGTTTCTATCTGAATGTAAACATTTCATTGACATCCGACCCTTCTAGTTGGCCATTGTCTTCTCCTGCAACCCGTCACACCTCATGCAGTAAATCTCATGTCAAAACAAAGAAAAGTAGACCTTTCACTTGTTTAGACTAGAGTTGAGTAAGAGAGTGGTAGGGGGGGTGTTGGGGTGGGATGGGGGGGGGGGGGGGGTTGAGGGGGGGGGGGTTATGTAGAGAAAATTTTGTATGGATTACAGAAAATGTGTATTAGTGTTTGTAATATGAGAAGCCTGCCTGTGACATAAATGACCAATGTTAGAGAGCTGTGTCTGATGGTTGGTGTTCTCTGTGCTTCTGTGTAAGGTGACCCTTTATGTTTAATGCTTGTAGACCAAACACCTACACCAACACGTTTTCTACGAAACTGTGACGCCGTCGGGCTCTTCAACGAGATTGAAGAAGAGTTCCGTCAGGCCCAGGAAGAAGAACAAAACAAACAGGTACATGAAATGCTGCAGGACTACTGAACCTAAGAACAGCTGTGAACAAGACCAAAAACACAGGTCCTATGTTGTATTTTGACAGAGATGTGAGTGTGAGTGTCAAGCATGCAAATTAAATCAGGCAACTGCAGATACCTGAAGCACAAAACTAAATACACACCAGCAGATCAGATTCTCTCTGGCATCACAGGCAGAGCACACACCACAAATCCGTACATACTAGACACACAATCCTTAATGCCATATAAAAAAATTACAAAATTAAAAATAAATGAATGGTTTCAATAGTGGTTTCAAATGTATTTATCTTCAAATAAAAACATTGATTGCCTCCTAAATCAGTATTTTTTTATTTCCTTAACAGAGTCTCAATCAAAATGGGTCATCGTGTGCAAACCTGCCTCAGGCCCGCCTACAGCATCAGCTCAAGGCCCATCTCCAACACCCAGTCCAGACTGATGCCCAGGCCCAGCACCACCACCCTCAGACCCAGGGCCAAGCCCATCTGATAGGCCCCAGCTGCAGTATGAACGCCCAGCAGACGCTGGCTTCCTCGCAGGCTGGCTCAGTCGTGAGCCAGGCCACCGCCACGCTCACACACTCAGGGTGAGCATGCACACAGTCAGTCAAACGAGCGCGACACAAATAAAAATTAAGACAAATACTCGCAAAGTCTCTTTTCTGGTCCATCTCGCCGTTCTCCCTTTCCTCCCTCCCACGCTCTCACTGTGCCACCCCCTCCTGAGCTGGCCACACCATAACTCACTCTGTCTGGAGCGCACTCTGTCACTCCCCAGGCACTCCAATATAGCCGCGCACTAATGAATTGAGAAAACAGAAGATGAGACACAGAGGCAGAGGGTGAGGGAGAATTTGAATGTGATCCCCTGTTCCCTCTCTCGTTCTCTCCCGGCTCCATTTGTTTGACACAGAGCAGTATGGTCCCTGAGCAGCCTGGGGTCTCAGGGCCGGTGTGGGTTACACGGACATGGTTATCACATAGCACAACAGGCAGATTAGAAGTGAGTCTGCCTTCCATCTCGACCTCGCCACATCTGGCCCTGTTCTCCCGAACCTGTGTGTCAACAAGCGGTCGACAGTTATTGGCAAGTTGTGTATTTGACCATGCCATGGTGAAGATTTATCGCTGGGTGAGAATTAGCATAGAAAATCTGGAATTTGTGGGGGTTAGACTTAGATATGCCACTTTCACAGGACAGTATGGCAGAATATGTTTGCGATGAAATACGGTGATTTTGAAACAGTAAAACACCAAGACGTGAAGGGAGAAGAAACTCGAGTGGGACAGAATGTTGGTGTGTATAAGTGGCCTAGTCTAGTAAAGTGAGTCGCATATCAAGCATCCGCCGGTTTCCGCCAGTGTTTGCTGCCTGTTTCCATGGAAACTCTGTCCCCCGAGTGTCTGGCTTTTGGCCCGGAAGAACTGTTGTGGTAACGTTGGGGAACGCTGTTTTGGTTGGGCCGGGTCTTTTCTTTTTTGTCGTTTAATTCGCTGCCTGCCACGGATCCAGTGGTGACATCACCAGAGATGACCTCAGCGCAGTGAGGATGGCCCACGCTGTCTGATTGGTTGAGGGCCAAATGTATTACATCAGCAGATGGCACCCTGGCCTCTGCACCCCTGCTGCTGTCCATACCTCTTCCTCTTCCTTCAATCTGTTACTTTCCTCCCTCTGTCTCATATTCCCTCCTCTGTCTGTCCATGTTTCAGCTTGTCATCGTTTCCATCTCTCTCTCTCTCTCTCTCTCTCTCTCTCTCTCTCTCCACTCGTCTCTCAGCACGTTACCTTTGCTCCCCCCTATCTCTCGCCGCTTCTTCCATTGACACGTACTTTCCTGCTCCACCCTTTCTCCACTTTATCCTTTTCATCTGTGTCTGGCTTATTTTGTTTTGTTTTTCTTCTATCACCGTTGCGAGTGGTTGTAAATGTTGAACCTGTGACTGTGTCCGACCTGAACGAGCTCAAAGGGCTCACAGTGCAAGCTTTACCCATCTCTTTCTCTCTCTCCAACGCACTTCAGGCCAATTCCCGGGCCCCTGTCCTCTCTACTCCACATGAGGAACAGACAAAGGCGGCCGCTCCCGCCCTCCATGCCTGGCACCCTGCCAGACCCCACCATCCAAGGGGCATCTGCCCAGCACATGGCCGTGAGTAGATATGCATGTACACACGTACACGCCCAAGTCCACTTTTGTGAATAATACATGTTAAGATAGTGGTCAAGAAACCTTGGGTCAGACATTTTAAGAAGGACAGGAGAAGTCACTTCACTGTCAAGGAATCAATT
Source organism: Galaxias olidus (assembly GCA_026901105.3). Taxonomy (NCBI): domain Eukaryota; kingdom Metazoa; phylum Chordata; class Actinopteri; order Galaxiiformes; family Galaxiidae; genus Galaxias; species Galaxias olidus. Next base: position 216,916 of record JAPMUY010004362.1, read on the forward strand.
AATCAAGAGTGAGAATGATGGTCTGGATGGATGAGGCTCTTTGAATGAACGGTGCTCGCTTTTACTTTCTTAGCACTTGGACAAGGATAGTACGACATGCCGTTGTGTCGTTTTGCTGCTGTAACCTTGTGAAGGCTGTTATGGCGTAGCCGCCTTATTGTGTGGTGTGATGGTTTTGTTCAGATGGAAAGACAGATGTCTTCGGTGAGTTCCAGTATGATTGGCATACCAGGCCCCGCCCACAGCACCTCCTGCTCCTCCCCTCAGGTACTGCCCATTCAAGAGTACAACAACATGCCCACATCTGATCAGGATTGAAACTTTGTTTTATTTATTTTTTATTTTTACTTAACGTATGCTATCAGCTTTTTTGCTCTGGACATGCAAGCAGTAGCAGGTTTCTCCTCTAGCCGAGTGGCTGTGACTTGTTCTCTGAACAGTCCTAAAGTAGGTCGCCCAGGCCCCAACCTCCGGAGAGCAGCGGGACTTCAGTTAAATGCTTGGCAACTCTCATGTACATACATTGGATGGAAAAGGTGCATACTGTGCAACTTATGGATATTTTTGTACTGATGGATTTTGCCATTATACATCATTTCCAACCAAAAATCAGTGTAGCAGGTTTCAGATTGGCAATAAGTCCACCCACACTGTATAGTTTCCTACATGACTTACACATAGACACAAACAAAGGCACAATACACACACACATCCCGGGGCCCCATTCTCCCTCTGGCTAATCACATTGCTCCCAGATAGTAGAGGGAGGAAAAAGAGTGTAATTCTACACTTAAACACACACTAGTCTGGACTGGAAAGGAAGTCACACTGTTTCCAATCCCTCTACTTTGCATCTATATTTCTCCCCTCTAAATCTTTCCTCCTCTCTCATGTATACATTTTATATTATATCACAAATGTTTTTAAAACAGTAGCATTGCCAAAATCGTTCAAGGCTCAGACCCCAAAGACCCATGAACGGACAGACTTGCACACACATACATACACACACACACAAACACTCACACACACACACACACACACACACACACACACACACACACACACACACACACACACACAGGATGTGACCTCACATGCTGACCCTCCGGACACTGGAGCGTCTCAGATTTCAGCTGGTTCAAATCTGACCATCTCTCTTTCTCACAGACAGACATGCCTTTGTCACTGAACTGGGCCCTGTCAGTCTCAAGTTCTCGGCCCTTAGAGGACTCATTCAATTGTAAATTGTAAACTAAAAAACAAAGTTTGTTTTGCTATACATTTTCAGTGGCATCTTGAGAAAGGAACTGTTTTGACATGTAGCTTGGATATTATTATTGAGCAACTGCGCTCTTCTGTTGTATTCTATTCTATTGTAGTACAACATATAAAAAGTAAACTATTTGAAATCGAAGTATACCAACTCCAGCATAGTTAAAAAAAAGTGACATAACATTAGAAAATGTACTTTAAAATAACTGTTCTTTTAACTTGCGGTGAAAGCAATGTTTTCATATGTGGGTTACTGTAAGCCTTTGTGTGTTCAGTACGTGCGTGTTAAGATGCAGACTGAAATATCTACGTGGTGTGTCATAGTGGTCTCGTCCAACTCTCTGATGTAATGGTAGTCGACGGCGTTGCGGGGTTTTGTATGCAGTCAACAGAACTGAAGCCCTGGTTAACTGGCTGCCTGGCTGGTGGAGCTGGCCCACACATGCTCGATGACCTCATTCTTGGCATCTTCTGAACGTACTCCCTTTTTCTTCATTGGTGAATGGAGTGGAAAAAAAATAAACGACTTCCCTTAAAGAAATATTGCATAAGGCCGTGATAGTCATGTCGGCCGTGGGGTGATGTCATGATACAGACACTCGCTTGCTGAGAGTGGGCGAAAGAGGAGCTGGCTGGAGAGGGGCGCCTGTGTTTTTATTTAGCTCCCATAGTCCACTTAGTCAGATGTCAGGCTGATACACACAAGTGAAAAAAAGTACGAAGAGATCCACTTTCAGACGGGCTGTTTGTGAAGCGTAACTGGCGTGCGTTTTCACAACTGTGACTGTGCGTTTCATAACTTTTGCCGGGTATAATTCTGTTGAACTTTTGACCCTCAGAGATCCAAGCCACCCGCCGGCCACCAAATGCAACATCATCCAGGAAGCGTTGCCGGCAGCAACCGTATGACAATCATGGGTCACATGATGGAGATGATGTCCCAGCGCCATAGACCCTCTCACCTGCAGCAGGAGCAGCACCATCAGCTCCAAGCTCCTCCCACCTCTTACCAGCAGCACTGCCATGCTCCGCCTCCGCAGCACATGGGAAATGCCCACAGCCACCAAGTCCATCAATCAGGGAGCGCTGCACACCCTCAGGTCCACCAATCCCCACCATCGCACCTCCATTCAGGCCACTCCCACCAGGGCTCTCCTCACATGTCCCTCCACTCCTTATCCCCACAGGTAAGATACAGTACACACAGTCCCTCCTCTCACTTTCAATAAATAAATACAATAAATATATATACAGTACTATATATACAGTATAATGTATATGTCAGTGTGGAATTCACGTGGATTATTTTTGTTTCCAGACGTCTCCAGAGCAGAGGCAGTCATTGCACCACTCTCATTCCCAAAACCCCAGTGGGGGTGGTCGCCGTCGGAGGACGCTGGACCAGGACCCGGATGAGCGCAGACAGAAGTTTCTGGAGCGGAATCGAGCGGCTGCAACTCGCTGCAGACAGAAGAGGAAAGTGTGGGTGGGCTCGCTGGAGAAGAAGGCAGAGGAGCTGACACACACTAACATGCAGCTACAGGTAGAACTCACACAAACCAACAAACATAGACACACACAAACACACACGAGTGCCCACAGCACATTAACTTTACATGCGCGCTCTCTGTCTTATTTTCCATGTTTATCCAGAACGAGGTGACATCGCTGAAGTCGGAGGTGGGCCAGTTGAAGCAGATCTTGTTGACCCACAAAGATTGTCCCGTCACCACCCGCCAGAGAGAGGCTCAGGGGTACCCCAGTGAGTAACCCCCCCCCCCCCCCCAACACCTTCATCCCTTTGACTCCTAGGAGAATAACTGGCACCAAAATATTCTTGCTAACCTCCATTAATACCCATGTCCCTTTAGGCCAGAGACACTCGGGGTACAAATCCATGTCCCTGTTAGGACAATTACCCCCAAAAAAAACAGGGTCAGGGAGTTGCTCATACAGACATAAAGGTTGTCTCTAACCCTATCTCAACCAAAACACAAGGACTCTCCCCTCCATTGTGAAATAGAAATGGGTAAACACTATGTTATTTTCTTTCACTTTGAGAGAGTTCAGCAAACATCTGGGCACATTTAGGCACTTTTGAAATTGAGCTCAAGTGTAACTTGATGAGCTATCCATTTGTTCCGTCTGTCTAAGTTAAAGCGTTCATGGTTTTTGTTTGAAAAATGTTGAACGATTGAGTATTTTGAAATTTACTTTTGACGTGTAGTACGTTAATAGATTTATTATTTTTGTTGCATATTGGGTTGTACAGAATGATGTTACAATAAATGAGCTATTTTCCTTTAATCTGAACTGTGCCGTGTTTTCATTTATTTCATTGTTTGTCTAGTCCTTTTTACTATTATTTGATGTTCAGGTTTCTAAAGACACTCATTTACACAGCCACGTTGACTCCTGCCCACTCACAGGTTTAGACGTGCACACACACACACGCTCTGAGTGACCAATGACTGTGATTGACAGCTGTGTTTGTGTTCAGATGCAGGGATGAGTCTCGGAGAGCATGCGGCCCCTGTGTGTCAGCAGCAGGCCATCCAACACAACAGCATCTCCACTTCCTCTGCGGCAGGGGGGGACAAGGGGCACCAGCGCCATGCAGGAAACTAGCCCAAACCGGGGCCTAAGAGAGAGGCTGGGGCCCCTATATAGTGGAGCCTAAGTATAGTCTCAAGTAGCAGCCCCAATGGTCTCTTCTTTGTTGGTGCTCTCGCGGATACGGGCTCTTTTTACCCTGTGATGAACATTTGGGAAACTGGATCATCGTTATTTGTTTGTATTAGACCCCAACGTTCATACACTTTGTTGAGTGACAGTTTTTTTTCTGACTGTGTAGGTCTCCTATATTGCACTATATGTCATTGGCCTAACCTCTGTTGCCTATTTGTTTATTTCTTGAGTTCTGTTAAGCCTTTTTAAATTACATCATGTTACAACTAATACCACTTATATATTTTGTGGGAAAGAAAGTATTAACCCGTTCATACCACATTGTCCTGTTTTCATTTCCTTGACACTGCCATCTCCTTCGTTTCAGTTTAGGTACCGGATTGCATAAAACTTCTGTGAAGCAGAAAAGTCCATATTGTTTTTGTTTTCTTGTTCTAGTTGTCATTTTTGTCATGTGCATATATTTAAAATTGCACTCCCAATGCTGCATTAAAATGCCTTGTCCTGTTATTTCAGTGGAGTGTTTAGGTTTAGGACTAGTTTTAGAGAAAATTGGAATGCCTTGCTTTTTTTTTTTAAAGAGTTCAGAAGGCCCATCTCTGGAGCTCCATGAGCCAACCTACCCATACACATTGGTTTGAGTCAATGGCCTACTCTGCCACCTAGTGACAGCTTTTATTACTGATTTCACCATCAGAACAGCACTGAAATTCTAATGCATTAAGGGAAGTAGCAAGGTTTTTCTTTTTCTTTTTCTTTTATCTGTTGTTTTTTATACATTTCCATTCAAATTTCCTGCAAATAGAAATTCCTTCATTACCAAACACTATCATACCCATTCTGGTTAAATTATGAGGTGGTGTGGGTGTATTTGTGAATGTGTGTGTGGGGGTGTGCGTCAAATGCACTCCACCCTTTCTACTCAAACAAAGGACTGCCTTTAACTATTGCCAGACCCTATCTTGTCACATACACAGAAACACATGTCTCCAGCACATACGGCTTCTCGTTTAAGCTTTCTTGCTATGTCTCATTCTTCCTCTTTTACTAACACAATCACACACTCTCACCAGTGCCATTAACACTTGTTGTCAGCTCCATAAATAAAGGATTAATCATCTACCACGTTGACTATTTCCACATTCTTCTGTTTTATTTACTCGTTCAAATTAACCATGGGCGCAATTGTTAGGAGTTGGACCTTTTATTCTTGTATTAGAAAGTAACAGTTTGATAAAAAGTAAAAAATTTAAAAAGACGTTATAAAACGCGAGTATTTCTGCCAACCAGCAGCCAGTACAGGATTTCCTATATTTGACCAAAATCCGGTGGAAAAAATGGGAATGTCTGTGAGTCACTTTAAGTAAGATTACTGCACACATTCACACAGTCACAGAAAAATAAAATTGTACAATGCATTGCAGGTGCAGGGAAATGTTTGTGGAAAGGCAAAAGGCAGGAAGCAGAGGAAGTCAGAGGGGAAGACTTCCTGTAGCGTGAAACAGCCCTCGTTGGCTCAGCTATCCGGCCTTCCTTCAACAGTCAGAGCAAATTTTGCCCACTTTGGCTCTGCCTTTGGTAATCCCATAAGGATTCATCCGTTCTATAGCTATGTAAATTAGACATTTTGTCTCTTTCTATACGTGTGTATAATGTGTGTGTGTGTGTGTGTGTGTGTGTGTGTGTGTGTGTGATCACAGGGGTCTGTGATCAAATATCAAGTCATATTTCAGGAGTCATTCTATTCATGTTTTTTTGTTGTGTATTCTCGAAACTATGGACATCTGCCTCTCCCTCCCCTTAAATACTATTACAGCCTTGTCAATGTTCCTCATAATGTTTAGTGGGATTCGGGCCATGCTGTCTATCAGGCCCTAGTCTGAAAACCTTGGCATGTCGCTGTCTCGCCTTGCGGTGCTGTTGTCCAGGAAGCGTTCACAGGGGAACTCGATGAGGTCTCCCTCCTCCAGGGTTTCGAGGCGGGGCCGTCGGCTGCTCTGGTAGCTGGTGAAGTCTGTGGATACGGCCGAGGTTGCCATGGGAGCGCGGAACGCTCGGCGGGTGGAGTACATATGGCGGACGTGCACGGCTGACTTCCGCCTCTGCATCCTCCGCCTGAGGGTCCGCCCCAGCCACGCTCCCCCAATCACCAGCAGGAGCACGGCGTTCCCTGCCAGCGTGGCCACGGTAACCAGATGGAGGTCGGGGGTCAGTCCGCCTCTCTGGCCGTGCTCCTCGAGGAGGGTGACCAGTCCGACGCAGTGGTCGCGGGGGGCGATCTGACAAACAGACCCTCCCACCGCCCCCTCCACGCACACCATATAGGTCACGTGACTGGTCAGTTCCAGGAGGGTCACAGAGCGAGCCGCGCCGCGAGCGTAAACGTAGCGGGGGAAACGCTCCACCGTGCCGAAGCGATCAAACAGAACCCTGTAGTGGACCTCGTTGAGCCCCGATCCAGGCCCAGGGGTGTAGCGCTTGTGGTCCCTGGTGGTCCAGTGAACCGTGGCAGTGCTGGAGGTGACCTGGTCCACGCTCACGTTGGTAATGAAATGACGGTTGAAGGCACAGGGGTCTGTGATCAAAGGAAGATCCTCCTCGTGCCCCGCTCTGAGCAGGTCAAACTTCTCTCGTTTCGGGGGGACAGCAGAGGTGGTGGTGGCTGGGACGGGGCTATGGGGTTGCGCGTGATGACTGTCATGGAGGCCGGGGCTGCTGGGTAGGGGTGAGGAGGGGGGTGGAAGCTCTGTGGTCACGCTGCTGTTCAAACCCCCTCTCCTTCTCTCAATGTTCCCAGTGGCCTCTGCCATGGGTTCAGACCTTAGGCTGGGGGACCCCTTCTTACGCTTTCTTCTCTTATCCGAGGGAGAGATTTTGGGCACCTCGTGACCCCCCTGGTCGCCCTGGATACCCACCTCCTCCTGTCCCTCTCTCCTCTGTTTGTCACTGTCTCTCACAACACTCTCACCATCTTTTTTCTTGTCCGAAGATACTGTCCGCTCATCTTCCTCTCTCCCCCTCCTCCTCATTGTTTTCTCTGGTTCGTCCCCCTTTAAGTCCTCTACAGTTCCATCTCTCTGTCCATTCCTCTCTTCTTCTACTTCCTTCTCCAGAACCCTCCCACCTTGGCTCTCACATAAGCTAGTCCAGTTCCCAGCGGGATGCAGCTGGGAAGTGTTTACATAGTCCAAATACTTCCCCCTAAGAGTTGCGGGGTGATGACATTGAACGAAAACAGTCAACAATTTTCCCTGAGAATGTGCGGATGTCATCCACCGCTTCAGTTCCCCCAGGCGACAATCACACGTCCAGTTGTTGCCATGAAGGTCCAAATTGTAAAGGACACTGTTCAGGGCAAAAATGTCGCCAGAGAGGCTTGTGAGTCGGTTGTTCTTGAGTTTAAGAACTCTGAGGTACTTCAATTGATTAAAAGCAGACGAATCCACGTTTGAAATGTGATTCCGACTAAAGTCTAATTCCTCTATTTGCTCTAGAGGGTCGAGAAGTCCCGCAGGGATTTCCACAAGCTCGTTTCCGTCAATCAGAAACTCTCTCACGCTCAACAGTCCCTTTAATGCTTCATTTTCTAAACGTGAGATTTTGTTGTTGCTAAGCGAAAGTTTGGATAGCTTTTTCAAGTTCTGAAAGACATGATTTCCAACTTGATGAATTTCGTTTTCAGAGAGTAGAAGTGTGGTTAGAGCACTAAGTTGGGAAAATGTATAGACATTACGCAGGGAAGACTGTTTGTTATGGGACAAGTTTAGAAAGTGGAGTTTGGTAAGCTTGAAGAAAGCATTCCGGTGAATTTGGTGTAATTGGTTCGATTCTAGATGGAGATAATGCAAATTAGACAAGCTTTTGAAAACCGAGTCCTGCAACATTTCGATTGCGTTCCCATCCAGTCGCAACTTCACGAGAGTCTCCAAGTTATCAAACAAGTCCGGCGAAACCTTTTTGAGTTTATTGTGATTGCTGTACAGTATTGTTAATTTCTTCAGGGACTGTAAAGTTCCAGAGGGTATCGCTGACAGCAAATTATGACCTAGATACAACTCTTCCAATTTGGAGAGTTTGTCGAATGCTTTGTTGTGAATTGACTGTATTTGATTGTATTGTAGGTTTAGGCGAATAATACTACTGTACCGTGCAAAGTCGAATGCAGAAATGTTACCAATAAAGTTTCCCCCAAGGCTGAAAACCGACACATCCTCGAGGACCGGTGAGGCTACTCTGGGCACCGTGCGCAACCCGCGGTTTGTACACTGAAGGTGGTGCGCTTGCTGACAGTCGCAGCGCTCCGGGCAGTGGCTCTTTGCTGGTGAGAAAGATAGCAATCCATTGAATGAGAAAAGATATAAGCAAACGAGTGCTATAGAATTACTCGTATCCATTCCCAAAAAGCATGTGTTGCAAGCTAATGCAGCATTCCCTTTGTGTTTTTCAAGTGCAATATCCCCTCACCACTCTCATACCGGCGTCTGACACACACATTGTGGCTTTTGGATGAGGAAAACTAGGTCCAAAGTAGATATGATAAACCCCAGTGTCCATTGTTAAACATGATTATCCATCCAAATTTTTTTTTTGAAGTGCGTCCGAGTGCACTGTGAGGAAACGCTCACCTCTCCAATAACACTCCGTCCCCCAAGTGGTCATCTGGTGCAAATTACAGTCCACAAAACAGAGTTAAGGCGTAGAGCCCGCGAACCAGATGCGCACGTGCACACACATACACACACAAATGCACGCACACACGCACATATATAACCCTTCCCTTGCCTGCTAATACCAGATGTGGAACCCTTGCAGCAAGGTCTGTGTACGCGCATGCAATCCAAATGCGCACTAATAATGAAGTAGTGGCGAGATTACCGTGTCACATTTCGTGCTGAATATACAGACAGGGAAAAACAGACATGGGTGTGACTAAACCCTTTGACCCATTTTTTTTGCGCGCCCCCGCAGCCTGTGGGGGTCTACATTTTGGACCTGACACGCATTATGAGGAAAGCAGACGGGAAGCTTTCCTTCCCACGAGGTTCCCATGGGACTCTCCTGGATTCTTCGTTGTTCTGCAGAGTCAGTCCACATCACATGGTTTCAGATTCAGTTTATAAAATAGTTCCTCACACATTCGATACTCCATGTCAGTCACATAATGGAATCCAGTCAAAGATGTGGAAACCCGAAAAGGTATATTTAGTTCAACTTTAAAACTTTAGATTTTTTTAATTAGGCAAACAATTTTTCTTTCAAACGGTGAAAAGCTAAATACTGTTTGAACAAAGTGCTGGGTGGAGACGTTGCCACAGTGTAATTAACTTTTTAGATTACGGTCATGGCGCGCAATGCTCACAGACGGTTCACATTGTCCAAGAGAAATTTGGGATGTGATGTGTATGTTAAGACTTCAGAGGAGAGGTGCTACATCTTAGCTAAGCATTTTGATTGTAAAGGTAGACAATTCAATGTTTTTGTGGGGAACGTGTGTGCCATGCAATGGAGCATACTTACTGAAGTCAGCAGGTTGTGTGTAATGCACTTCAAAGGGGTAGTGCTCCACTTACAAGCTTTCCAAATTCCATTGCCAGGACATCTGGAAGTTGACTGAACAGATTGCTTACACACAGGACACCATACTACCACTTCAGTTATTATCACCTTATCAATTAAGGATAGACAGGGACCTTCTTGCCACTCTTCTAAACAATGCTACCCAGCTAGGTTGAAAACAACCCATATTGTGTTACACACACACACACACACACACACACACACACACACACACAGGTAAGTATCACATACACCCTCAATAACAGGCACTTTGTGTCATCATGAGATAACAAGTGATGCAAAGTTTTCCAAAACATTTATAGTGTATGACTATTGTGTCTGCATTGCCAGGGCCCAACAGATCCCAATGCATTACTTTTCTTAGACATCACAGAGAGCATTTGGCCTTCCTTTTAGAATTGTTGTGTGAGTGTTTCAACAAGGTCACTTCCTGCCAATCCCCTTGACATGAATATCTGACAGAATCTCAGTGGCGCCCGCCCTTTTCTCCCTGTCTTTCCCTTCATTCCCTTATTACGGGACAACCACTGTGTAGTGAGCCTGGTCAGTGTCACACCGAAGATTAGTAGATCTGTGACGTTAAATCATGATTTCTAGCTGTGCCTGACTCAATATTGAAGGGTGCTTAGAGAAAGAAAGAAAGAAAGAAAGAAAGAATGAAAGAAAGAAAGAAAGAAGGCAAAGTGTGTCACCCAAAGAAACATTCAGAACAAGAGAGGGTAAGAATCACTTTGAAAGAGGGGAAGAGAATGAAAAGAAAGAGATTAGAGATAGTAACAATAGACTGACAGTGGGTAAAACCCTTCACACCACATTGTTGTCAAAGAAAGTTGGAATTGACTCAGTTTGGAAATTAGGTTCTTGAAAAAGGGAGCATTGAGGACACCAGTTAGCTGTCTCACAGCGTGCCTGAAGAAAAAGGAGAGACCAGCCTGGTTCCATCAGTCACATCCTCTCATCACCCCTCTCTTCCCCATAGGCCTCTCACTATCCAATCAGGGAAGATGACATTGTGCTGCCTCAACACAGAGAGAGACCCCATTCT